>JAPMOR010054462.1:719335-768647 GCA_026543865.1 Argiope aurantia
CTTTATGCCTTAACATAGAATTTGTTATGTTAGACGAGTTACCCCATTCAAAGAATCTGTCAGATGTAAAATTTTACTTGATCGCATCAATAATAATTTGGAACCGTTGGAAAAAGTAATTTTGCTGCGCGAACGTCGTCCATCCTTCTCTGTCAGAGAGAAATGATCTTCCCTTTTCCACAATAAGAAACCATTTAACTTTTCGTGAGACTTTCGTCAAGATACATCGATCAAAAAATGAAGAATCCACGTATGCTTCTTTTTTTTTTTTTACCCCCTCTTTGTCCTCCAAAGCTCATCTTTTTTCTCTTTTTTTCCTTGCAGGAAAAAAAGCAAAGCAAAAGAGCATGTTGGCAATATCTCGCCTTCTTAAAACCTTCCGACGACGAAAAAAAAATCTCTCTCTCTCTATATATATATATATTGTAGAGCAGAAGGTGGAAAAAAATAACACTTCATTTAGAAGTTCTTTTCAATCACAATTTTCCTCCAGGCGAGCGATAGCATTATCTTGGCTTCTTCTTTTTAATTCTGTTCCCTTTTTTTTTTTTTCATTATTTCTCCAGTTTTCCACTTTATTTTTTAAGACTTTCGTAACATAGATATTTCTCTCGTGTTTTCTTCGAGGTATAAAAACGCTGATAGCCACCCTCGGTTATGGTTTTATAAAAGCGTTTTTTGTTGGAAGTTTTTATCGTTCCAAATTCATTGTTACATTATATCGTTTAACTCGATTACATTTTACCCATTCTTCATTTCGGATCACCCCCAACCACTTTGCCACTCTCTACCCTTTCGGAACAATTGCCAGAGAGATAGCTTATTGTGAAACGTTTTCATTGTAATGAATGGGTCATCCATTGAAATTTCAAACGAGTCTTCTTCATTGGCGAATAATGCATGCCTTGCAGTCTCGGAAAAAAGAGAAGGAGAGAAAAAAAAAAGAAAAAAAAATTGTAATTATGGTTGTTAATTAGACCTGGATACCTGGGAAAGCTGAACCTTGTCCAGAAATGGAAAAGAACTCAGTTCTGGAAATTCGGCTGAGAGTTAAGATCCAATACATGCATTAAATTTGTGTCAGATGAACGGAAGTTCATAGATTTGCTCAGAATTTTACTTTGAAGTCGGAGGAAGATCGAAATATCGCTTTGTGTGTCATCCTTTAAAGTTCTGCTCATGTACATTGCATAACTTAGCCGATTTTAAGATTTGTTCACAAAATTGTAAAAAGACGCACGAACCGCTCTTTTTTTTATTTCATTATATTATTCTAAATGCCATTGTAAATTCATAGAATGTTACTGAATTGGAAAAATGATTGGATATCAGTGGTAAAACTGTCTTTATCAGATTATCCAGCTAGCACATCCTGTTGCATAATATTGTAATATATACAGGGTGTTGCGGAATTCAACCGACAAATTCAGAGGGGTGATAGTAGGCATCAAGAGGATAAAGAATCATTATACAACATGGGGTCCCAAACGTCGTTTAGAGGGTGAAAATCTCAAAAATATATAGAGTCGGCGAACTTTTGGAAACTGTAAAAAATTAATAAAAAAATGAAAAATAGTGTTTCAACTATGAATTTTTTTAAAGTGAAAGCGCATTCTTAAAGGCAATTTTTCATGTAAGTAACATGTTGATTTGATGAACCAGGGGGTTTAAATTATTGAAAATAAAAAAGTAGTTTAGAACCCTTATCCGCAAAAGTATTAAAACTTTAAGAAAAATAAAAGCTTGAAAATATAAGGAATTTTATTCTCTTTGATATAATTCTGTAGTGTGAAAAGTGAGGAGGTTTTAAGATATTCAAGAAAAACTAAAATGTTTGCCGGGAAACATCGCTGCAACATCGGCACCAATGTTTACAGAAGGTATTGCAAAATTCTATCGAAAAATTCTGAGAAGTAATAGTAGGCATCAAGGAGATAAGAATTTTCAAAGAAATATAAAGTTGCGAACGACGGTGAAAATTTATTTGCTGGAATACAGATACAGCAGACATTTTAACTTAAGAAAGGAGACGATGAGAAACTTTTATAAAAATTGTTCAATGTTGCGATCGCGAAGGTCATTACACAGCCGACACCGGCATTTAAAGGACCACCGGATACGCTCAAACATGCCAGGCGCACTTGCGATTTCTCCAGCAGCCACGATGATCTGTGCTATAAGATCTTCCACTGTATCCAAAGGTATCTGATAAACAAGAGATTTCATGTGGCCCCAGATGAAGAAATCCATGGGATTGTGGTCCTTGGAACGTGGAGGCCAATCAACAGGTCCGCCACGTCAAATCCACCTCCCAGGATATGTATCATCTAGGTAGTTACGCACAGAATTAAAAGAAATGCGCTGGTGCACCATCATGCATTAACCACATGTTCTGGCGTGCAATGACCGGTATTTCCTGCAGTAAATTCGGAAGGACGTGCTGCAAGAAAGCAAGGTACGTTGCGCCACTGAGGCGTTCGGGCCCTGCATTTGGCCTCGTTATTTTGAAGGATTCTGTCTCTCGCAACCGTCTATTACTATTTGCTAAGGTGCTGTAGTGTGGACAGCGCCTACTTGGATATTGCTATTGGTATATTCTTTGTGCTAGCCGTCCATTACCATCCCCTCGGTCGTAAATTAAATGCATATTCGTTATTCGTGAAATCTGACATGTTGTTTGAGAAGGAAACTTATCGACTATCAATTCTGCACTGCTCTTAAATGAATACAGGCTGTTTTTATATTCCTCGAACGCATGGAAAATTTAGATACGAGAAAGCTTCTTCTCCACTACCTTGCTCCAAATCCTGCCATTCTTAGGGCCATTCTCTTCGCCAGGCGAATTGTCTCTTCGATGTCTGTTTTTGCGATTTTCACAGAATAAACGTCTCCTGCGACTCTATGTTTTATGATAATTTTTCATCTCCTTAATGCCTACTATCACTTCTCTAAATATACCATTAGAATTTGGCTAAACTCTCTCCAAACATCGCTACCGATGTTACAAAGATTTTTCCTGGCAAACATTTTAGTTTTTCTTGAATATCTTAAAACCTCCTCACTTTTCACACTACAGAATTATATCAAAGAGTATAAAATTCCTTAAAATTTGAAGCTTTTTTTTTTTTTTTTAAAGTTTTTATATTTTTACAGATAAGGGTTTTAAACTACTTTTTTGTTTTCAATAATTTACGACCCCCTGGTTCATCAAATCAACATGTTACTTACATGAAAAATTGCCTTTAAGGATGTGCTTTTACTTTAAAAAATTCATTGTTGAAACACCTTTTGTTATTTTTTTTATTAATTTTTTAGTTTCCAAAAGATTGCCGTCTTCTTATATTTTTGCGATTTTCACCCCCTAAACGTCATTTGGGACCCCATGATGTATGGTGATTCTTTATCCTCTTGATGCCTCCTATCGCTCTTCTGAATTTGTCGGTCGAATTCGGCAACACCCTGTATAATTTAATATTCAACAATATTATACAATATTTCGAATATTGTTTTTCGAACTTCGAAACTGGTCTTGTCTCAAGATTCGCTATTAAAAAAACCCCCATAAATTTGGAAATTGTTTAAATTTTGTCAATTAATTGATATGCTTCTCATTCAAATCCTAAACAGTGTTGATCAGCATATTTTATTTTTGTGCAACTGCTGCTCAACTGTAAAGTTTTACCTAAAGACCGCTCGTTGAATATTTCAGTGTTGTAGGGTGAGGGCTCACAAATTTAAAATCTCATGCTAAGTTGTTACAATTATACATGCATCGTTACTGTTTTAACTTCCAGAACTGAAAAATGGGCAAAATCCTGAATATTTACCAGTGTACTCGTATTGTTCAATTACGCCACCGACTGCAACCCATTCTATTGTTTTTAGAACTTCCTTTGACATCATTTTTATAAAGGAATCATTAGCCTATTAAGCTGATATTTTTACTACAATTTCTACTTTATTCAATTTTATTGTTTAATACATTAGCCAAAAATATATATCGATCATTTAAGCTGCACCTACGTCTTCATTCTTTGAAGTCACTGCTTACAGAATTAAGAGGTGGTCAACGTCAACAATTGGATATTTGGGCGAAATGGATTCATGTAAAAATGAGGTTTATGGAAAAAGGTCTAACGCTAATCTTACAGCGAGTGTTGACAGGTGCCCAACATTTTGGCTCTGTTTCCGTTCGGGAAAAAGAAGCAAATGACGACGGAAGATTTCCGTCTTCTTCGAGAAACATCACCTCATTGAGTTAAAAACACATTTACATTTCATAGCCTCATTTATTTCATAAAATCTCACAATTACGGAAATTATATAAAACATCACATTTATATGTGTGTATATAAATGCAATACAGCAAACTATATGATGCAATTCGATTTACAATGGAATTTAATAGACACATATGAATGATGGATACATAAAAAGTGTAAAAGATGTAAAAAAAAAAAAGAATTATAGTATGAAGTACATTTTATATGTAACTAATGCTATACTCATTTTTTTCTGCCTTTATAAGAAGATCAAAGTAATGCATTTTTATTTTAATTATCTCTTTGACTATTTATTAGATTCAGCTTTTAAAGTGTTTGTACATTGTCTTCGAATGTCATCCATTGTCTTCCAATTTTAGTATTTTTTTTTTCTTTGCGCTGCGTAGCCAGTACTGGCCCTTGTGCAAAAACAGCACAATCAATCACTAATCTGCTTTTTTCTTGACTTTCTAGAGCATGTTCGGGAGTTCAGCTGCGGCCGTCTCTTCTACAGGACATTCTATCTGGACATTAGACGAGACGTCCTCTACGTCGGGGCCATGTAAGTGCTTTTCGTCTCTTTCATTGGGACGCATTTTACACAATAATTGCAATATATAATCTTACTATTTTAAAATAAAATCTTGTTTACTCATGCATGCAAGAGGCTTCAAAATATTGACCGACTTTCAGAATATCAAAACAGCATCGTGGATGTTGAATATTCTTTTTTGCCGGACTGGTTTCATGTAGTTACAAAATATTTCAATTTTTAGTAAATGACTAAAAATATTTATTTTATAAATGACCAAAAGAAAGTGCCCAAGCGTTTAAGCTTGTTTTAATTTTAATCCTTAAAAGAAACCATATGGTTGTATTATTGTCCTTGTAATAATCATACTCACCCCCCCCCCTCCATTGCTAAAAATAGGGTAAATTTTCTAATCCCTAAATTTGAAGAATATGTAACCGAATGCTAATGTTATGATTCATTAAAAATAAATTCCAAAATAATCTCATACGAGGTTTCTTAAAAGTATTTGTAAATAAATCATCACGCCCACCTCTTAATTGAATCTTTACAATTTATGAGCCATTATAATTTAATATATTTTTATTTTTTACATTCTGAATGATTAATGATTGCATCACAACGCAATGGGGTTTGTCTTTTCTGCGTATAGTTAGTTAATTATTTATTAAAATATTCAGTTCTACGTTTCTAAAATGTCAGTCGACAAGCAAATAAACAATAATTTATATTTTTTCTTAAAAATCTTGGAAAAACGATAAAAATGTACTGAGAAACACATCAAGTAAATTATACTGCATTTTTAAATATTTAGAAGATTGGAACGTTTTTCTTATTCAAAAATGAATATCTTGAAGTGTATCTTTGAGACATTTTCAAAATAATTATTTGATGGATCTGTTGTTCTAAACACCTAGATCGATTGCACCACTTTGTAAGCATACCTAACCTATCGCGTGACTCTATCAATATGATAATTGTAAAAAAATCTTATCTTTTGTTTTGATAAAATGTATTTAATCAGAATTTTGCTTAATATCAGCACATTAATATGATTCAGGTCAATTATCTTTGAACTACATGTTATTACAGGTAGTCCCCGTGAACTTTCTGTGCTTTGAGTGGTTAATATACGAATTACCAATAACCTTCATTCCCGCCAAAACGAATTTTGCGAGGCAAGAATGATCTCGTAGTTATTGCCCAATAGCCTAGATTATTGCCACTAATTATGATTTGTTGCAAACCTCTCTTGCCCATGAGCTGCGCTTGATTGATTCGGCGTTAATGAGTATCAAGAAAATGTACGTGGCCTAATAACGTTCTGATTCAGTCTGTATAAATGTAAAAACTATCATACAAATGAATAACTATTTCTTACTCATCCTTTACGGCGAAGGAAAAATCGCCTGCATTGTGTTTTGGAAACGATCATGATACAGAATCGTTTGGCGGTTTGCTGAAGAGTCAAGTTATAAAAAAAGTGTGACGCTATCCTGCTTAATAAAGAAAAAGCATTTCCTCACGCATTGTTGGACGAAAACATATAATCTTGCTCCCGAACTTTTGCTCCTTCGCACGCCCTCGTTTGTAGAACCAGATCGAGCAGCAAAACTTGGGATCGAATTCTTGAGCAAGGATCCGAACAACCAAGAAGGATCGTCCATTCAGAGATTTTATTCCACTCTGCCATCCGCGAGACGGAACGGTTTCGGTTTCAAATATCGTTCCCAGGTTCAAGTGAATTTTAAGTGTGCAAAGGAAGTTCAAAGTAAATTTCCTCGATTTTTCGGCTACTGCTGACTTTCATGACAATTATTATAATTCTTATAGTCTGAAAAATCTGAAAAAAAAATTCATTTGTTAATTTTTAATTTATTGACTTAATAGGAATAAAATCTATGAATCATCAAATTAATTCATGCGCATTAATTAAATTATTTCCGATTTCTTTTAATAAGAGATTTTAGCTCAGAGTGTTTTTGCATCTTTTGGTATCTCTAAAATCACAATTTTTGTTTCAAATCCTTCAAAAGTCCTGCAATAATAATAAATAATAATCCACATACAAAGCGATGAATAGTTTTTAAATATGAAAACTTCTATCAAGATAGAACTTAAGACAAAAGGAAACATCGAGAAAAGTTCCTCCTCTCTGATTTCTCTTTCTGCCGGAAATCAAAAGATGAATGTTTTCTGTCCACATTTAAAACATTCGCTTGTTTCAATAATTAGATTCTTCTGTTAATTACTTCGACAAATCCATTCACCAACTAGCCCGTTACAATACGGTAATTTACGTTTAAAGTTTGTTGTTATTGCCTTTTCCCAAATTATTACAGGTTTAATTGATTTTAGTTAAAGGCTTCAAGCATTTTATTGTTATTTATTATTATTAGATGAAAGAAAAACCATCTTCGCCTGCCATTCTGCAAAAGACATATTTTAATGCATAATTTCTATATTGGACTGATTTCAGAAATTAGGGATGTTTCATAATAAATATGAAACCATAAATTTATTTTTTATTATTAAACGAGTACTAGAAAAGCAAATCAAAGGAGAGTTAAAGTTATTTGATTTTGTTGATTGAACAATAGAAATTGAGTAAAAAAAGCAAGTACAGCAGTCAAGACCTATCGTCAGCTGTTTCGCGCATGTGCAGGATCGGATTGTCTTATAGTATCTGTAGGGTCCTTAATCACTTTTGCTCCAGGTCAACTTCCAGTTCTAAAATGTATGGAGAAAACTTTAAGACAGTTGACGAAATGCCTTCTAAACGCATAAGCGAATAATTCCCTTGTTTAATCGGGGAAGAAAATCAAATGCTTTAAGAAAAGGAGAAGAGATCATATTTGTTTTTAAATATTCCTTAATATTTGTGATCGACGTATGTGGGCCTGCTCTGTGTACATGTATGATTATTATATATAAACCTCAAACAAATAAACTTCCATGTATGCATTTATTATATTTCTGATATTGCAGCGGATCTGCGATAAAGCAAGGCCTCTTTGAAAGCCGAAGAAGTTTATTGGAACGTAAATCAAAAGAGGTAACCTTAAATTCTTCCTCCTTAGTAGACCATCTCGAAACCTGAGTCGTACGCTCTTTGATCTTGAGATCCTTTGATTCTCCGCTTGGATTACATTCCCGGGTTTTTCAATCACTTTCCTCCCTTTTCAAACGGATTCGAATTCTCTTCCCGCCCCCTACCTTTTTATTCCTCCTCTTATCAGCGTAAGCATCTGGTAATGTGACACGGGCGCGCGAGCACGAAATTGGGTCTAAATCGTTCTTCTTTTCATCCTTTCCGGATTATCCGGCAACGACTGTGTCCGGGGAAGAGAATTCTCTAAATAAATCAGTTTGAATCCAGGTGATTCCGAAAAGAAGGTATTATTAGTTTTGTTGGGGGGTCTCCGATGTCAGAGAAAATCAAGCGTTTTCTTTTTCTTCCGATGGATGAATTTATTTCCTTCCTTCACCGTTCCTTTGCACGCGACTTCCATTTCTTTTCCCCAGTTTGTTTTTATTCGAAGAGGCATTCGTTTTTTGCCGAGGATTTGATTTATTTTGTATTATTCGTCAAATAAATCACTATTCCGCTTTTTCGAGTTCTGTGAGGGTATTTTTAGAAGATTCTTTTGTTGTGTTTCTCTACCTCCAGACTGAAAACAGCTTTTGTTTGTTCCGTTCTGGAAGGAATTAACTTGATTGTTGTATCTCGATTTCATTTCATTTTCGGCAGTATAGTGTTGCCATCTTGACAAACATTTCATTGTTATCGTCGAACCAAAGTGGAGCTGTGGCTCTGGATACATTATTGTACATGGTTGAAATTCGAGAGTTTCCTGTTAAGTGGCTGCATATGTCCGAGAAACGGTTAGCGGTATTGATTGAAATGGAAGCGGCGCAAAAAAGTAGTGTTTAAGCAATCTTAGCAAGCTATAATCCAATCTTTGTCGGTAGAAGATGTTAGTCAAGTGGATATTTGCAATAAAATATGTATAGGGCGCGATGCTATATTAAAGTTTTTATTCTAATGACTATTGTTAGATGCTTGCTCTTGACATACCAGTTGTGCTTAGCTGATTTCTTAACTTCCAGACGTCTGACAGCCGGGTACGCATTTTTAATTCCGTCTTGTAGTTTTGACCCCACTGATGCTTTTTGCCAGTAACATTATTGGAATTCAAGGAAATTCTGTTCCTTGAAAACATTGTCACTTTTGTTAGAGGCATCCGATGGCGAGAGAAAATAAAGTTTTATTTTATTGATTGATTGATGAAGTTTTTCATTCCTTCCTCTTCCATCACTCATATTTCATTTTTCAAGTTTCTTTTTATTCCAAATGACAAACCCACTCTCCCTTTTTTTTAATCCCAGATTTGGTTTATTGTATTAAGAAGAATGAATTCGCCTATTTTTTTAATGCATTATAACGTGAATGTAAATGTCTTACAGGAACTACAAAATGGCTATAAAGACTCTTCACATTTTGGTATTATTTAGCTTTTGTGCTCTATTTGTAAATAATCTTGAAAAATGATGCCATTACAAGCTGTAAAACATGTCTAAACTCTGAAAATCAGGATTATGTAGTTTGGCAAGTCAAATTTAATGACCTTCTGGAGGCTGCATAAAATGCCACTTTGCTGTAGCGTGTGCTTACTGTTCAACGATGAAACTACATTCTATATTCGAGTATATTTTGTTTGAAGTGTATTTTTCAAGGATCTGTAATACTGAGGCTGTTGTACATTTGAAATAGAATCTGAAATCACATCAAGCATTTAGGGAGAAGTTTCGGTATATGGAAGTCTGCTGAATATGTCTAAATATGTAGGGATCACATTGAATATTGAAAATTGACCTATAGCATATGTACATTGTTTTATTATGGCATATTGTAAAATAAAATCCATTTATGCAAAAACTGTTTCGTGATTTAATAATCACTCTGTTTTAAAATGACAGCAGTTCGTAGTTTTGATGTTTATTTTGTTCCAACAACAATTACAAGAGTGCAGAAATTACAATGAATAATTTCTATTTCATGTCAAGTTGCACAAATGGCCAAAGACACGATTTAACACAAAGTGTGTTACTATAAGTACCACAGAAAATATTGAAATGTTTTCTCGTAAATGATGAAAAAAAATATTGTTTAACTTAATGATTTAAATTCGGAATTACATTCATTTGAAATACATGTTCAAATTGCCCCAAAATTAACCCTTTGCACTCGGAGAAGTATCTCACTCACCATTCAAGACGGTGCATCATTTTGACGTTTTATATATTTATTTTGATTATTAAAAAATATCTACAGAATGGCAAGGAGATGTGAATTACTTCTAGTGCAAAGGGTTAGATCGAACTTGGCCGCTGGCGAGATTGTTGATTCCCCGAACCTTGCTAGAAATTTTTTTAATATTTTTATTACTGAACACGCGTTTGCTTTCCTTTATATTTTGAAACGTTTTTTGGGGACGGGTGGGGGAACTGAAGGAAGAAAAGTGCAGATACTTTCTGGATAACCTTTTATAGAGCTTTCGAATATGCTAAATCATCTACAAAAGAATATTTAGTTTTAATTTATTTTCGCAACGACTTTCAGGGCCGCAGTGGCCTGGTGGTAAGGTCTCGGTTTCGGAACAGGAGGGTTTCAGGTTCGAGGTCCTATTCCGTAAAGAACAGTCGTGTAAGGAGGTCTGGTGCACGTTGAATCCATCGGGGCCAAATATCCTCCCACTGGTGTGGTGTGGAAATGTGGAGAGGGGGTCCCATCTCAGGTGTCGTTCTCGTCATCTGATCGTTGTTCAAAAATACGAGGTGCATCCCAAAATAATCCTAGTGTTGCTTTAAAACGGGGCGTTAATATAACTAAACTATACGCAACGACTTTCTTGAAAGATTTCCATTTTCCTTCCAAACAAAAATCGGATTTCATCAAAAAGAGGTAAACAACATCGAAGTAAAAAAAAAAGATTCTGAATAAGAACTATCGGAAATGGCTATTCGATTCGTGAGTCGAAGGAATTATAAAAGCGGTGAATCCATCACTTTGTTTAAATTCTAATTTGTACACTTTGGCGCTTTTTACAAGAACTATCCAAACTTCAATTAAGGAGTAGCGATCTCGGATCCATCCATCTTGCAAGAGCCAAAATTTGGCTGATGCTGTGATGGATTTGTTGCGTGCCGATGTTTAAAGTGCAATTTCGGGACGGAGATGGATAGCACGCGAGATTCGGAGAGAAAGGATTCTCATTTTTTTTCTCCCACTTCTGCAGTGCTTTCCTTTTTTGTAGTGTTATGATTCGTTTTCCCGCTGTGATTTTAATTAGTTTAGAGTTTCAATTTAGTAATAGATTTAAGTAGTCTTGACATATGAAAAGAAATAGCTAAGCGTATTTTCATTGTTTTTCGTACCTTTTTTTATTATTCCTTCGAAACGAAAGAATAATATGAATTGAATGACAAAAATTAAAACAAAATGTTTTCTAAAAATATGCATTTCTTGCATATTTAAATATATATATATATATATTTTATTTCAATTTTGAGGTTTTAAAACCAAATCTTTAAAAGCATGAAGCACACAAATGATTTTTTCTAATCAAGATGGGTTTTGATAACTTTCATAATATATTTTTTAAACGTTTTTCTTCTCATTGATACTCTTTGGGTCTTAATTTCCTTGGTGATTTTGCTTTCATATCCATTTACTATTTTTCTCTTCTTTTTCTATACCTGATGTAATAATGATATAAATGCTTCAACATTTTTCTACTATTTTTTTTATTTTATCTTAATTATATTTTAAAATTATAATTATTATGTAATGTTGCATTAAACTTTGTTTTCCAAATTCATTACCATATGGTGTACCAGATACCAGATATGAAATAATAACTCAGTTCAAATTAATGAATTGAGTTCTGAAAATATTGAATTAGTGTATTGCCACCGAGAACCAGCAATTGCACAAAATTTCAAGATTCAAGCTTATTAAGAAGCGGGTAGAAACTAGATTATTAAAATTCCATCATCACAAACAAAACAATGGTGTAAAAAATTTTCAAAAACACTATTATTGCTATTAAAGTACTAAAACATAGGTTTTTCTTATTATTATATTCCGATTTAATTTTTTAAAAAATATATTATTTATAGTTCATTATTATAAATATTATGAAATTCTGAAATTCATTTTTTTAACTCTTTGCATAATTTCAAAATTTATTTCAATTTTTCAATTAGCGAGAAATCGTAACGGTGCGAAATTTCAAAATTCTAAAATATTATAAAGTAAATGAAAAATCGATTTCATATTTCTATTTTTAGGAATAAGAAACAAATAAAGTGAAATGAAAAAGTATCGAAACAGCAGACGACTGTGAAGCGCGAGCCAGAAATTCCGCTTCAAAATTCTTGCATACCAATTGCACCTCTTGCAATGCACAGTTTTCTTCGTTAATGCCATCCCATCGTCTAGTCCCCTGCAGTTTTTAGCTATTTTTACACTCCATTTAGCAATCGAACTGTTGGCCAGTGACAATTATTGCCTTTGCTCCACCCAGCCTCTGTCCTTATCGTTGGCTAACAAAAGCTTCTTCCTCAGTGCCCCCCGCACAAAGGGATCAAATAATTTTCCTGATAACGAACGTCTACCATTTCATTCATCGTTCCGTGCTAATGACAAATATTTATGGAACTTTCTACCTTCAGTGATTGCAAAATATGGGTAAAAGCTTTTCACTTGCCGTCGATGAGAAATTTCGAAACGCGAAGAAGAGCGTCATTTTGACATGTTACCTTCTGCATGAATGGCAAAATCATTTGTATTATGAAGAACCGTCAGTTAAATTGTAGTTAAGTTTATATGGGAAAGTTCTTTAAATGCGTAGTAAGTATGCAAAATAAAGGAACAATAAAACATCTGAAATTTGGAAAATTTATTTAATTGCGTTGTATTACAAAAAGAAACCGTTTTTAGAATATCGTTTTTGTTACAATTTTCCTCTCCTTTTTTTAAGATTCATGTGATTATTTATTATTTTTTAAATTTAATTTCAAGGACACTTTATTAAAAAAATATTCCTTGGAACTTGAAAATTTTATTAAACTTCTTTCGGATTCATTTTATTGGAACGGGTCGGTCTTTTCTTAATAGTATTATTCCAACTAAAATAATTCTATTTATCTTAATGTGAAATTTAATTAACAATCCCAAAGGGGCCTTCCTCGGCCCCATCTTAGCGTCCGCGGTATACTGAATGATGAACGTCGTCGCCACAGCAATCCAGGGAGAATGAAGATTGAATTCCAATGTTCATTGCCTGTCACAATGCGAACTTCCGTCATCGAAGTAAAGATCATTTAACCCCATGCCATTACTTTCTCCTACAAGCATGCGAGAACCAACCACAGACCAGGAGTTCTCCATTTCAGGTGACTCTTGTTTGGAAAGCTTCATTCATAAGTGTTTTGAACAATGTTTTCATTTATCGAAAACTGAAGGAAGTGCACCAAATTATCTGTCCAACGTGAGATGCATCCATCCATCTCTTACTCAAAATTTATTTGAAAATGCTCGCCAAGTGAAATTTTTGTAAAGTAAATACAACTCTTCCCGAATCATGAATGTGTTTATTTCATCCATCCCATTCCCAATTTTCGAGCAGGCCATCAATATATATAAAAATTTCAAGCCGGATCTTATCGGGCAAATGTTTCTCTACCTTGATGATGGTATTCAAGCATCTTTTATGTAAAAATCATGTTTCCTGATTGAGATATTCCAAGGACTTAAAAGCCATGAATATATTCTGCAAAAGTAGCATTATGATATCCCTTATCATGGTGAATAATATATATACACAAAATAGTGAAAATTCCCTTCTGCATTTTTTTAAAAGTCTCTATCCCCCCAAAAAGAATTTATTTCTTTTATCTACATTCTATTCTTTCACTTTTACATCCTCCCGCAAATATTTGAGAATACCACCTCCCCTTCGTCCCTCTTTTGAATGAAGCCTCGAAGCTCTATCCCCCCCCTCCCTCCCTCCTTTCCGAAAAGTCTCACAAACGTAATTTCCGGGACGCAAGAGTCAGAAAACGACGGAAATCAAAGACTACTGAAAATACCCATCCTCTGCGAAGTGAGGACAGAATAAAAATACACTCACCTCTTCGCCCGAGGGTAAGGAGAAGAGCCCCTGCAGGAGAAGCAGCCCCTTCATGTTCTCTAAAAAATCTTTCTTTTTCTCTCCCCTTCCACGCGCTTCGATTGTTCGAAAGTAGGTGGAAACGTATTGATATCAGGCTTGGTTTCAATAGGTTCATGAAAGTAATTTCTTGTTTATCTCCGCACCTCCCGAGTCATGTAAATGCAGGAGAGAATATCTCTTTGTCGAACGTAGTTTCCTTGCACAAAGCCGCGTATGCAATGATGAGGAAAATATTGAACATTCTCGGCAGCGTATTAAACTTTTTCACTTCAAGGAGCAAATTCATGACCCTGAGTTGAGTATATCTCATATTTTACGGTTAACGCCTCGTCGATTTATCTGCTCCTTTTTAAGTAAAATCCTTACGGCTACTCATTTCGCATCCATTCAGTTCTGCGTTGTTTATTTTTTACATATTTTTAAGAAAATTCCTCCGCAGTTTGTTTGAACACGTGATGAAGAAGCCAATTCTTCTACTTTTCGAAAATTTATTCAATGCTTTGTTTATCCTAATTTAAATTGTTTAGAAACTGTTTCATCATTGCGAATGACTTTTGTACTAAACGTTTTTCGATGACTACTTCTTTATAAAGTTAGGGGTTAAAAAGGGATTTTCACTTTCTAATTTTGTTTGTATTTTAATGAAGCATATTATAACAGTTCATTAGAAGTTTCTTATAATTTGAATTCCCTCCCAAACTTTTTTCATTTGTATGATTTCAATCCTTATGAAACTAAAGCCATGTTATTTCTTTGTACCTCTAAACAGCAAAGAATCAATCTTACCCGGACAGGAATGTTTTTCTACGATTTTTATTAAATATTAAAATACATATAGTTTGCAGATATTTTATCTACAAGCGTATGGTTATAATAATTTTAATAAAAATTTTAGAACCAGTCAAAGATTTATCATGAAATTTTTAATAAAATAATAACATTATTATTCAAACAATAGGCTGTAAATTAAAAAAAATATTCACTCAATATAAATTCTTTTAGTTCATTCCCTAGAATATAGTATACAAACAAAGTCCATTAAATTTAATAGTAATGTGCTAATTACATTTTAAGTTATTTGATTTGAAGTGAGCAAAATATTAGTAAAAATCTATTTTGAGAAAAATGCATTTAAAATATACAGTAACATGCTTTAATAATAAATGATGTGTGTACATATTTAAAATTCACCACATTTAAAGGTTATACTTTTAATAATTTTCTTTTTTTCAATCATTTGATTTTTTGCTTCCAATTTTTGCATTTGGCAGTGAATCCCGCCTAGATTCATTTATTCTGTCTTTATCGAGCTCAGCAAATGCTCTAACTGCATTTGAACTAGTATACACTCCAATAACCTTAAAGATATTCAGCAATCCCATAAAACCGTTAAATGTATCGTTAAAATGTATTACAGACATAAATGCTCTTAATTTGTGGGTTCGGAGCTCAAAAAAGTGGTCTTTAGGTACAAATTTTCACAAAACACCGTTGAAACTCTTATTGGCATTTTGCCCTTTTCTGTGCAAAAAAATTTTCGTATTTAAAACTAAATTTGGGTTTATATAAATTTTTAACATGTATTTGGCCCTTTAAATCGGTGCCTCCGGTTATTTAAATGTCCACTTTGTTTACCGATCATTACGAAAATATTATATCTTGACTGTTAATTAACGTAGAGACAAAAGTAAACCTGTTTTGGACTGGTCTATCCAACAAAAGAATTTTTTTTAAATGCCATTTTTAGCGAAAATCGACCTTTTCAACGTGTTTGGATACCTAAAATTATTTCAATTATTTAAAACAGGAAATATATTAATAAAGTATATTTTTGAAAAGAAATCACTGTACTGTAATCTTGAGTTTTAAATTCCTGTATCTATCTACTAGTAATGGATTATGAACTGATGAACGACCCTGTTACGTTCCATCTTTGCTGGTTCGGTTTGTTGGACCATAGCGCTTTCGGAGACAAAGGGATTCCGTTACAAATTACCCCTAGCAAATATTTCAAATCAATAACGTTGAAAACCTATCGACGTGGCGTGAAAATATTATCCGAAACAAATACCTCTGCCACCAATTAGAAAGATTCAGTATAGAAAAGGGCTTGACATTATCATTCCATAAACAAACCTTGAGATGCATTCATCTGTCAGTAAGACCGTCTTTCTGCGGGGTCGTCCAGGATGCTATGGGATTTTTCTCTGCCCCAGTCGTCATCAGTGACGTAAATGACACCTAATGACATAATTTTATAATAAAATTTTTTTCTTCCTTTTTAATGTTTTTTTTTTAAAAGTGGCATAAAATAAGTAATCGTTTCATTTTAGGGCGACAGAGGCCTGATCAAGATTTAAGGAATCGCGATCGGCCATTCACAGTCTATTTAATTTCCCCGCTGATTCTATAGGTGAAAGGGCGTCATACAACCACAAGGCCGGTGGGTTGGTAAGATTACAAAGAGAAATGTAAAATGCAGCAAACGGAAGGCTTCATGCAGAATCAGAGTAATCTTTGAACCATTGCAAAGAGTTAAATCGAGAGTATCTTGTGCATAGAAACCCTCTGCATCGACCAGACAAAAGGAATCGCTGGCTGAGGGATCTGGAATTATTCAACTTTCGATTGCATTGAATTGAGAAATGAAATTCATTTATTGTGCGCGCCCCATAGGCTCACCTGTTCTTTTATGTCAGGAAATCGCTCCTCCGTGATAAAGTATGGCGAAGGGGATTTGGCAGCTCATCTTTCGAGAGCGCAATTTCCCTTCTCTCATATTTATGACCTCGAGAAGAAATTCTTTTCTTCTCGCAGTCGTAAAAATGGAGACGCACAAAAGAATTCGCCCTTATGTACATGCACGCCGCTAGATTTTAAAAGCTGAGAAACTTTTAAAACTGCGCCTCGGCTGGGGCAAAAAAAGAGCGGCCGTACATCTTTAGGCGTTATTTGTTCCTGGTCATATTTCTTCGGCGAACAAATATTGTAATTCGTTGACGCTCAAGAAGACAGACTGCCCATAAAAATGCCCCTCTCTCTCCATTAATTGCCCACAAAGCAAATGCTAGCTGTAAAAATGCATCGTATTTCACGCTGTCTCTTGAAATTCATATTTAAAGAGGGTTTTTTTCCCCCAGTTAAATATAAATTGTGTTTAAAGTTTTAAGTGGGGATGTAGTTCCGAATGAATGCGAGTGCGTTTAATTTGTAGTGTGTTTGCTAATATAAATTTATAATCTTTTTTTTTTTAATATTTCAGTATCCTTTCTTAAGCTGGATATTTCAAATGCGGTTCCTAGAAGTTATTGAGTGTGGACTTTTTTACTTTCAAATATTTCTTTTCTGTGATGTTCCTTTCTCAAGTGTAGAGCTGAAGGCAGTTTGTGAGGTCTGTTATAACTGCTCTATGGGAAATATTTTTAAAACGCTTGCTTTAAAATATTCCTCTCGTCAAATGGGAAAGGTTGACTCTTTATCGTCTATGTTTTTGTTTTCAAATTCTCTTCATAACTTGGACAAAAGCAATTAAATGCCACATTTTGAAGTAATCATAGCTAATGATTGAATTTCTATGGCAAAATTTAGTATTTATTGCAAAAAAAGTAATCTTACGATTAGGGATTGCAATATCGGACCAAAATTTCAATACCGGTATTCAGTATTTTTTAGATCTTAATACCGGGATACCGGTTTTAATACCGGTAGTAGAAATTTCAGAAAAAGAAAGAAAACGCAGGTGTTTCTTTGTTTTATTTGCCAGTTTTATTAGAAAGTGTAAATATCACAAAAAATAATTTGTAACATAAATTATTAGTATGTAACATAATGTATTAGCTATTGTAACATAGTGTATTAGCTATATAAAGAATCACAAAAAAGTAAAAAACATCTTATTTATTTAAATCACAAACAAGTGTAAATATCACTATTCACTCTATGGTACTATTACAAATTTTTGAATTGTGATCTTAAAAAACCTCTAAATCCCTCATCTTCAAATAAATCGATTTCTCGTCAGATGGTTTTGGATATAGCTGATTTCTGTATTGTATTTTAGTTTGTTGAAATTTTTTTATTTATCGCTAATTCTAATTTTTGTTCAAGAAATGATTCCTTTTCACTATCGACATTAGTGTAATCATAATCTTCGAAAACTAAACCGAATTCTTCTGAATGTGGATAGGTTTGTAGGTTAAAAAAATTTTAAGAAAATTTACTCTAAACTTAATCAGATTTGAATTGGTTCTTTTCTTTTCTTCTTTTTCATTTTTAAAATCATTATAATTATGTAAATACCATAAGACATTTTCTATTTCGGTATGCCTTTCTTCCGTGCGATTTTTCAATGTAATATATAATTCTTCAGATAGTGATGTGTGCTGTTCTTTCAGTGACTGCATCATGAAATTTATTGTTGCATTAGCTGTTAATAAATTAGAATCTCTCCCACATAATGCCTCAACAGCCAGTTTTATTGGAAATGGAGCTAATACAGTTCTGGATATTAAGTCGAATTCACTATCTGAAAAATTAATTTACAGGTTTAAGTCGATTATTTCTTTTTGGATTGGATTTCTTAGTTTCAAAAATATTTTCATCATTAGGAGTAAACTGTCCAACATGTTTCAGAATCTAATATTTACATGTATTCTATTTTATTTTCAGTTAGTATATATATGTTTTTGAAATAAGGCATTTTTTATAGGGGAACGTTTAAATATCTTCATAATTTTTCGAATTTTATAAATTAGAGGAAGCAATTCTGGATGGGTTAATATTCCATCCTCATTCGCAATATCTTCTTCAACAATTACATTGTCATCATCTTCATTGTCAATATCACTCACACTCTTACTCTCTTTAGAGTTGGAATCCGAAGTTTCTACATCCACAGTATTTGGATTCTTCTGTTCTTTACTTTTTTGGTATAATACATCTATTATTCCTAATTGAATTCCATGAGCAAAGCGCAATTGCTGATTTGCACCAATAAACTTTCCATCTTTTTTCATAACTGTTGCTCCATTAGTCGTTATGTATACAATATCTTCTTTCAGGGATAATCCATGTTTCGCTAATTTAGATTTCAGCTCTTCCATATATTTTTAGGCTGGCATACTTCCCGAGATATGTATAATGTCCTATATTCCGATTTTTTTTTCTGAATGAATATTTATATTTAAATAGCGTCTATTTCTTACACTTGTCCATTCATCAAATCTAAGACTAAATTTTTCACCATTTACTTTTAATTGTATTAGCTCGTGTTTTAAAGAATTGCGAGCACCGTTTTTATAGTTTATAACAGTTCTTATTATAGTGTTAATCGATGTTGGTAGATTTTTAAAACCTCTGGCGTATAGTGATTTTCTTAAGTCAGTTTAAGTGCAAAACACTCGAAATGGGAAACCATCTAATGCTGTCATTTTACTTAAAATTTCATCCACATTATCTTTTTTTTTCCCAAAATAATCTAAAATCCCTGATGTTTAGAAACTGTGCTTAAATTTGTATCTTCATCGCTATTAGATTCTTTCCACTTTAACAAATTTGTATCATGTTTCCGCTTGTACTTCCTCTGTTCAATTTAATAACTTTTGAACATTTTTTACATTGTGCCACCATATTCTTTTCATCATATGAATAATGAAACCAAACCGAAGTATTATCAGCTGAAATTTTATTTTTTATTACTTTTTATGTTCTTTAAGGTTATTCTTATTCATTATTATAGGTTATCATTTCTGAGTATATCTATACTTATAATAAAGCTCAATGTGTGTGTTTGTGTTGGCGCTCCACAGGCGAGACCATTCAACCTATAGCTACTAAATTTGGCACGTGTATACCTTGGAGGCCGGGAATGTGCACCTGGGGGTTATTTTTTTGAATTTTTAACTAGAATTTTATTTATTTAAAAATTAAGCGAAATTTTGACGTGTTTCTGCTATAACTTCCGAAAATATTAAAATTTCCGCACAAAAAAGATTTTTACATGAAGTTAAAGATCAAAAATTTATCTTTTAAATGATACTAATGTTTTAATCGTAAAATTAAATTTCTATTTTTAAGGAATTTTTAAATAAATATTTTAACTATTTTTTTCAATAATTTTTTTCGTAAAAAATAAAAATTGAAATTAAGCAAGTTTCGCATTCATGGGAAAAAATAAGCTTTTTTCAAAGTGTTACCATCACATTAATTAAGGCTCTAATTAAAAATAAATTGAATCCTTTTGGAAATGAAATCTGCAAAAATATAATTTTCGGCACGTGTTTGTAGGAAATGAAACAAATATAATTTTTATTTTTTCTAAAAAATAATTTCAAGAAAAATTATTTTATGATCTTTTACACTCTCTATACAGGGTGTTTATTTTGTCCCGGACCCATTTTGATGTTTAATGACTCATAAAATAATGAAGATATAAACAAACTTATGGCATTTATTGGTGGAATAACTCACATATTTTCCTTTTCAGGTTTGAATATTTTTACTTTTGTAAATATCGTCTGCGCGTGTGGTTAATTTCAGATAATTTCATTTTCCAGTCTAAATATCTGTACTTTTCTAAATATCGTCTGCTTATTAATTGCATTTTTCTCTCTTTTGTTTTTGGCAACTATTGAAATGTTATGTTTACTTTTGATGCGTTTGTTCTATGTAGTACTTTTGTATGTGATGTTTTATTCGAGCGGATATTAAGGAGAATTCATACACCACAAGAGAAAGCACAGATTTCATGGTGGGCATAGAGTTAATTTCCAATCAACTAAATCTCTGACTTTTAAGAGTTAATTTCCAATCACTTAAACTGACTGATTTAGGAAAATGTGAATATCACTATTCAATAAAAAAAGGATAATTTTAGATTTTCCATCGATCACTTCAAAGAAAATACGCCAATCAGCGCGCAGGTTTCTCAAGATTAATTGGCCTTAGATTATGAAAATGTTGAGTTTTTCTAAATTTTTAACATTCAAAACTTCATAAATAAGTCTTAGTTGATCGTGGAAAATAGAAATATTCATTCATTTATTAAAAATTTGGTGTGTCAGAATATTTCTCAGAATATGATACCATATTGCATTAAATTTAGACTTCATAATTTTTGAAATATATTTATAGGCCAGAACAAAATATTATTATTGATTTCATTTCAATCCTTTTGAAAGCAAAGCTAAAAACTGAATTTTATGCTGAATCACATGATAAATAAAATAAAACGCTTAGTTTTATTAAAAAATATCTTTATATTAATTGCAATTTCATCATTTCCACTTTAAATTAAAGTTGAAGTTTTACCGGAAATGGCAACAAATTAGCAAAATATATATAGTAAATTGAACGAAACGATCTAAACAGTATAAGTTTGGTATGACTATCAAAATTTGAAGATTAAAAATGTTTTGTTTGAGAATCCTTTAAGAGACCAGTTACTTAAAATATTTAATTGAAAATTGTAGCGAGCGGTAATACTGGCGAACCGGCTGGTCGCCAAAGGCGGCTAGTATATAATAAATCTGAAGAATATTTTTCACCCTTATCTTGTATGACATGCAAATACAATGTGAATAACAAACTCACCAATTTAAAAAATATCGAAATATTCCGCACTTTCTTCACAACTGCAATCTTGTTTTCACAGATACGAATATCAGACTACGAATCCTGCTCGTATGCATTATCGCTAGGAGCTGTGATAGGACGCGTCTCCTTGGATGATTCACATATTTTTTCACTTCTCTTGATTGTACGATGGAACTTTGTATTCACATTCTAATTCATTTCGTCTGTTAGGGAGACATAAAAACAAAAACGTATACTACTTTGCTATGTTGGCGATCCCTGGACATATAGTGGAGACAATTTTAAAAATCTCTAGTAAATACCGAAAAAACGGTATTTAAACTTCTGAATACCGGTATTACAAAATTGTACAAATGGCTTAAAATACCGGTATTCGGTATCCCGGTATTGCAATTCCTAATTACGATTATAAATATTATAAAATTAATATGCAGATAGGTTTGTTACAAGCTTTTATTATTGAAATGCTTTGAATGGAAACAAATGCCCCCCAAAAATGTATTATTCAGTAAGAAAAAAATATTAAATTATATTTCAAGAAATTAATTATCGTTTTCAATTATATTTATTTCCATTAAATGGAGAAAATAACTTTTTATAATACAAATTAAGAGTTTATCGTTTGATTTTTCAGTTACGTTGGAGTAAGAAATCGCCTGTTTTTCTTCATCTTGGACTTAAGACTTTTATCTGTTGCGCTTTTGAATGGTTCATGTATATCTTTGTAGGGGTGATGGCCAAGCAATAACAAGTTCGAGTTAGTTGATATTTGAAAATTTAATGAATGACAATAGAGTTACGTTAAAGATGATACGCAATTTATGACGAACAAATTGAAGATATTAAATTTACAGGATATCAGGTTCAGAGCTAACATAAAAGTTCGTCTTTTAAACAACACGTCATAATAGTTTGTCTTCACCGTCTTGGCGTCAACTGACAGCAATTCTCGTTGCCTGGTTCAGAGGCGCTGCTCCATGACAGGAAGTGTGGTACCTGATACCACATCTATTAATTAAAATAAAAGGGAATGTGTTATCATTTTTTCAACAAAATTTACTCCGGCCTTGTATATTAACTCCATGCCATTGACGAATTTTAGGCTTAACCACAAGCGATTGACGAACATAATCAATAAACTATCATCAGCAGTTCATTGAACGTTTTGGGGGGGGGGATAGCAAAATTTTAATTAAATCTTTCCGACAGTATTTATTTATATTTATAGTCCCCCCCCCCCCCAAAAAAAGAAAACACCTGAGGAATTTCAAGTATATTCCTAATGGGTAAAAAGTTGTCATGATCAGTGAATGAACGAGTAATAATTCACTTTTGCGTATATTGCCACGAGGAAAATATAATTTTAGAAAATAATTTGATTTGTAAGGTGAAATAAAATAAACACTTTCACATGTCTTATTATAATCTCTCAAGAAAAAAGATTATAATAAAATTTATTCAAATGAACTAAAATACGTGCCGATTCTGGAATTTTTTATGCTGAATATCTTTATATAGTTTATAGCCTAAAAGTTTTTATCCTCCTTTATTTTCGTTTAATTTGTTTACTTCAAGCTTAACTTTGCTAAAGGTAGAAATTTCACTTCTTTTCTTTTTTCTAGAACTGGCTTTATAATTTAATGGTGATAAAAAAAAAGTTGGAGATTGAAAATGTTTTTTTAGACCCCTAACTTCTAAGCAGTTGTCAACCATCGAAAAACATTTAACAAAATTTATGTGTGTGAATGAGACGCTGATTCCTCCAATTTGATTTATTTTTCTATTTTCAGTCTTTAAGAAAAGTATAGGGATATGAATATTTTAACTCTCCACCCCCTTTCAGCTAATATGACCCATATGCGAGCTTATCCGAGGTTTTTACATTCCTTGCGACGTACCCCATGCTGGTTAACGTAGGGGGGGGGGTATTTTCGTTTGTAGAGGCCATGATCGGTGAAGATCTGCTGAAATTTTTTCGAAGTCGTGCTATGAGAACCATTCCAGTAGATAGTCTCTTCTTATAACGAATCTGCCTAAAAATATAAGGCATAAATTTGAATATAGACATAACGTTTACCAGCAGATAGTTACGAATCTTTTATAGTTTATATATTGAACAGCTGCTTTTCTTATCTGAAATGGCAAATTAGATCTTCGAATATATTCGATTTTATTTCCCTTGGAAATTCTTCGCTTTTCTGAAGCAAATTATTTAGGCTGCTTATTACAAATAAATTTTATTTACTTATGATGCTGTTCGTGGGCGCGATGAAAGTGTGGAGAGAAATGAAAATTAAAAGCAATTGTTATTACCATTTGCATCAACTGGCACCAGATAGTTTATCTTCTAGCAATCTTATGAGATTTCTACTTAGTATCAAAACCATAACATCATAGAATTTAATTATCAGGCTTTTTATGCAATTAATTTAGTTTTATGTGCTTCAGTACATTCCGAAATAAATTGTGAATTATTAAATTTGTTGAAAACTGGACTACTAATTATGGGGGAAAGAAAATCATTCAGTTGGACCGAGGGAGTGATAATAAAAATATATACATTTTTATACAATTTAAAGTATTTATTCACACTGATGACTTGTTTTGTCTTACACCCTTTCGAATACATATGCCCTCTTTGGCTGTGTTATTGTGAAGTATTCATGTGGTATTCGAAAGCATATCGTATGACATTTGAATTGATTACATTTATCACCCCACGTATTGTATACTAACAGAATTTTACCTCTAAGGAGGTTTTTTATCTGTCTGAAAACTTTTTTGGCTCGTGCGTAATCCACGCTATCTTCTGCAAGCAATAGAGATTTTCACCTTGGTCGACTCTTTTTGTGCTTTTCGCTCGCTGCTTTCAAAGCAATGGCGCTTCATTATAGTCTCATGCATTCACTTTTTTTTCTTCGATCGGCTGCATGAAAGATGCATCCTCCCGCTAGATGGATCAGCTTTTACGCTTCTCTTCAGGTGAATGACAGAGTGAGGGAGTGCATTTTGAGTTCTATTTTTTGTCCCTTTCAATTCGCTCTAAATTGGTAGCTCAGATGTGCTTTGAAGCAAAAGAAAAAGAATGCTTTCATTTCTGTTTCTTCTGTATTAAGTCATTAAATGGAAGCATAGAATCATTCAAAATGATTTCAGACAGTTACACCTATTTAAAGGTCTTTTTTCACAAAGATAAGTTTTATTGTAATAGACGTTCGCAAATTGCAGGTTCCAATATCTTGATCAATTGCCCGTTTTGCGATATTCATTCTTGAAGATCAATTCGGTCCCTTTGTTAGAAATTTACCTCGTAAACATTTAGATTGGTTGTGCTTGGTCTTTCTAGCTCCCTAATGTCTTTTCATATCTATGAGTTATGTTAAAAAAAAAAAGTGTTAATTCTCTCGGCCTCCAATATTTCTGCTTAGCATGCAGCTCGCTTTCACAAACTGCAGATGCTCTCGGTGCAGGTTCCTGCTATCGGAAGACGCTTAAATGTGTCTATGACAAAATCTGTTATGATTTCAGGAAACTTCAACACACAGAGGGCCTTCTTGCTTGGACGGAAATCCGTAGAAAAAAGAGAATAAATATAATTAAATTTTGCTTCTACCATTGTCTTATGCAGTGCTCTGGAAGTGCGTTCTTGCGATAAATACGTTGAGTGGCTCGTTGAACAGTTTTTCTGCATTAACGCATTGTACTGTAGGAATGCAGCATGATGGCCTCTTCCATCAAGCATTTATTCTGTGTATCACTTGAAAGTCAGGGCTGCAAAACATGTGATGCAGTGGCAGTTTCCTCGATTACATTTGAAGTTTCTGATATGTGCTTCTTCAGATGACCCTTTATTTTGTGAATAGGAATAGTCTCGCCCCGTTATATCCTATTTTCGTCAGTTTAAAAGAGAAAATTACTAAAATACGTTTTCTTTTCCGCCCCTATGCGCTCGTGTCGCAAAGTCTTTATTATCAAGATTTTCATCCATCGCGCCACACATCTTTGAGAGCCCGTACTGTGGGATAGCTCCATTCTTCGGAAGGAACTAACACAAAGATCTGTTTGCTTACCGCCGGCCATTTATACCTTATCGTCTTGACATTTATGTGTGAAACCTAAAAATGATACTTTTTATCCGAACACTATCGACTCCTTATTTGCCTTTCCTCCTCCTGAAGAAGATAAAATATATTTTTGTTGCCAAATGGTACTTTTCTAAAACTGAATTCGAGACGTTTCTCCCTCCACTTCTATCTGTCTGCCACCGTTTCTTCCATTTCAGTTTTCCCAACAGCAGCAAATTGGGCGATATCTTTTGGATCCTCTCTGTTTCGGTTCTGCTTTAATGGAATTCTGTTTCTCTGTGGGTGCGTGTGGTACAGTGAAGAATAGAACAGGGATTCTCGATGAACCGTCTTTCAGGTGGGGGAAAAAAAAAAACGAAGTTTGCAATGTAGGCAATCCATTTTGGAGATTTAAATCTTCTTAAAATAAAAACATGCCCGGATGTTATATATATAATTCAGCCTTAAACTTTTAAAGAAGTTTTGTGATAGTTTCTCTACATGGAAAGTATCTAGATTTTTCAAAAATGCTGCATTTACTAAATTAAAAGAAAGAGATTTTTAATATTTGTGTAATTTACAAGACAAAAAAGAAGTGAATTTACAATATACCGAAATTTCGAAGCTAGAGGAGCCGAATATTGATATTTTGAATAGTGCCACGGTTTTACATCTATTTGGAAGTACACAGTAAACGGTATTTAAAAGTGAGAGAACTGAAATAGCTTGTCAGGCAATTTAGAATAATCATGGACATTGAGTTATATCTAAACGACTTATCTGAAATCAAATAGAATTAGATTACCGGAGAACCAGCTGATCGCATGAGGCGGCTAGTATTGAAGAAAAGTTTAATGAAATCAATCGGTAAGTTAATAATCGAGTTCTTAAAATCTGGAAAAAGTGTGTGGTCATCAAGAGTATACCGATACTCAGACTTTTAAACTCTGGCCGTGGGAATAACAACTCATTTAGTTTAGTTATATTAACACCCTGTTTTAAAGCAACAACCGGGCTATTTTGAAACGGTTTTCGTCATTTTTAACCGTGGTGAGATGAGAAGTACGACACCTGAACTGGTACTCTCCTCTCCAAACTAACAGAACATACCAGCAGGAGGAGGTTTGGTCCCGACGGATTTAACGTGCAACAGACCTGCTTACATGACGGTTCTTCGGTGACATCGGTTCTCGAACATAAAACCCTGCGGTTCCGAAGCCGGGACCCCTAGGCCACCGCGGCTCATTGTGGCTAGAGAAGGAGAAGTAAGAAGATTATTAATGCTTCGGGCGCCATTGTAGCAAGGTGTTATATAAGTTTTTCCAAAATAAAATATCATTATGAAACAAAAACAAAAAAAAGTGTCATGGCATGGTTCCATCTCTACTTACTAAATCATTGGTGCCCATATGATGTCTACTCTCGCTACACAACTGACAGTAGCTGGCTAGAAAGAGAAAAATCGATATTATAAAATTCCATCCGCTGAAAAATTATTTTTTTTAAAGTAAGTATTTTGGCAATGTTTTCTTTTTATTGCAGGAAGCTTTTCCACACTGGTGCTGATATTCTTTAAAAGAGTCTACAAGCTGTGTTCATGAAAAAGCAGCGTAAAGCAAACGGACCAAATACTCTTGATTTTTCCGTTTCAAATAATTGATGCCCCTTTTAATAATCATTTCTATAAAATATCTCGCCATTTTATAGCAAGCGAGAGCATTTTATATTAATTAACGTTAACAATTATGATTATTTTGAAAAAAAAGTGAAGTGTGATTAATTTCTCTTTCGATGCATTTTATTCTTTTTCCAATCGATAATTTCATTTAATAAAGAAGTCCTTGTTTTCGAAAGATAGGGAAAAAATTAATTTTATTATTAAAAAATAAGTAACGAGATAGGAAGTTCCTCGTTATTAAAGTTAATACAATCTCTCTAAATTGATAAGCAGGATTACTCTTTTAATTACATGAAGGAAAACGCCTAATTCACTTCACTTCCAAGACAACAAATACCAAACGACACGGAACTTTTTTCAGCAGATTATTTTTCTCTTTTCCTTGGAATTTTTTAGAATAAGTCGAGTCGTAAGGAAATAAGTTGGTGGAATTTATATCACACATTTTATTCAAAAGCGCCTAAGAAATGAACTGAAATGCCGAGAATCGAATTACGATGTCAAAGGAGGGAGGCGGGGAATGCATAAACATGGAAAAAGGAATGATTACAAAATTTCACATTATTATTTTAATACGACACGATCTTGAATCTTGCACTGAAAAAGAAAACAATGAAAAAACAGCCCAACGATAACCCCCCCCCCCCTCCTTATTCTTAATCCTTAGCTGCTGATCCTTCTCCACCCCCATCCTAAGTGCCTTTTTGTTCGAAAACGTTGGAGCGACATTTTTTTAAGGTGTGTGTGCGGGGATAGGGAGTAGGAATATTCTTTCTTTTTGACTGAAGAAATTTAAATATGCTGATATCTTTATTTTAGGAAAGAAAAATTCAAGAAAACCAACAGATGGGTGAGATAGTAGAAAAAGAGGGGAAGGATGCAGAATGATACCACTGAATAATTCATCGAGAATATTAAGTGCGAATTCTTATGAAAATATCACTAAGAGTAAAAAAGAAAAATTGGTTGATAGTGAATCAAAGCGGCAAAAAAATAAAAGTCAACATGCTTATCATATACATTTGCATGAGATTATGGCTGATTTGTTTGGTACTTGTTTATTGTTTGTTCTTCACTGCCATTGCGTTAAAAATCGGAGTGTCCCTGCTTCTGGATGAAAAGACGCTTCCGAGGAGAGCGTGGGAAAACAATTGGCACTTTGAATAAAGCAAATTCTGTCTCGGAAGATAATTGAGGCGCGATTTCTCGGCTTCTTACTTAATCTTATTAATGCGACTAATCTGATTGTAACTGTCCTCTTCTGTATGGCAGGCTGGTTTACATCGCAGTTAATATTGATTATACATAGCTCTTCATTTTTATATAGAGAAAAAGTATTGCATACATCGAATAATTCGACTTCGAGATAAAAATAATATGTGTACGCGTAATGAGCTAGACGAATGAAATATTGAATGTAATTTTTGTATCAAAATTGAACATTTTTGTAAATTGTTGGACAAAATCCATGAGTGTCTTTCCATCTGTTTACATGTAGATAAAATGATTCGATCAGTTTGACTTCGATAATATAGCACCTCCTTTTTTGATCTCCTTATAAAAGGCTGCTTCCCTTCTGCTTCAACTAAACGTATCGTCGGAAATGTTGATCGAGGCTTCAAATTCTTGTGCTTGAAACTTGAAGCAAGACTGAAAAGGCCAAATCAATATCGCTCAAGAATCGTGGTAATGTTTAGTGTTTTTGGTTATCGTGGTATAGCTCTTTATGAATTCCTGTCAATTGGCCAGATAATCAATATATATATTTTTATTTGAGAATTAGCATTGTTTGAAGCAGTTCGCGAAAAGAGGGAGCTGAAATGTGGCGAGAAAAGTCGGTCTTTCTCACAGTGTAATTGCTATTCGTAAATTTTTAACCAATCATTATGAGCTCTGCAAGCTCCTTCTTCACCTGATAGAGCACTGCATGACATTTTTTAAAATTTCCATTGTTCCAGTTGTTTCTTTGTTGTCACTGTTTTGATTCGATTGATTCATTAAAAGAAAATTTGTACATATTCTGAAGAGGATTCAGAAGGAAAAGTTTCTGAAAGAAAAACCGCCTTCGTATAGATTTGAAACAAAATAACGTTTCAGTTTGTGTTCGGAGTTGAAGTAGGCAAAGCGACACTTGAACGGAGAAATGCAACGGAAACGTTTTTGGTAAATAGAATTCAAAATGAGTTCCCAAAATTCCAATATGGAAAGCTTTCAACTGAAAGTAAGGCGTTGTTTTATAGACAGCTTTTTAAATGTCTATATTTTTTGAAGAAACGCCTTCTAAGAAATGATATTGCGTTTCCTTTAACCCCACTTTTTCTCGGATATCACTTTTTCTAAGGTATTTCAATCCGTCTTTCTATTGCGAAACAGTCAAACAAATAAAGAAAAAAATTGAGTAAAATTATCTTTTGAAGAACAGAAATAAAAATTGCCTTTTCAAAAATAAGAAAAGGAAGGGAAGTGAAACGTTTATTCTGAACTCAACGAACGCTTATTTTTAAAGCCTTGTTAAACTCTTCCTTTGGAAGTGCCTTATTTCGGCGGATCTTTTGAAGCATTCAGTGGAGAAAAGAACCACAATTTAGAGTTCCTTTTTTTCGATTTATGATCGTTATTTATTAGTAAGATGGTACAGGACTCGCGCGAGAACGAGAAAATGCGAGAAAGCAATTTTCTCCTCGAATAATTTCGGCGGCAAACTTGTTGCCGGGCCTCATAAGAAGAGAGTTAGAACCCGGACCCTTAAGAGAATGGGGGGCCGTGAAGCGAGAAAACTCGTTAGGCGGGGGTGCGATGACTCGCGAGGGGTTTCGGAGAGCAGAACGAATGCAGTCGAATCCTGTGGTAGAATTTTTTTCCCCCTCATCTTTCTTCGAAAAAAAATGTATTTAGTTTAACCTAACAATTTTTAATGACAACGATGGTGAAATTCTGGTCTAAATCATTGTTTAGATGGAGGAAAAGCTTTTACATATTATTGTAACATATGAGTTAGAAACGTCGAAACGTTAATCGGTAAAAAGAGCTTTAAATTGGACGATCCTGGGTTTTGACATTCTTTCAAGCGTCATGCATTGCTCCTGAACCTGACTGCTGGAAAAGAAAAGTTTTGCTAAATAGCATTTTTTGTTTAGCTACAGAAGTTTAAGAAATCTCTATCGATAAGATTTAAATTCAGCATTAAATTGTTAAAGGATTATATTGGTTTTGAGATTGCAATAAACGACTCCAACCAGCTCAAATGATCTAAAATTAGAGGGGTTTGAGGGCAGTTTAACGAGCGTGTTTCTCTATTTGAATCATTTATTTGAAAGCGCGTGTCTTAAAATTGTAATGAATGTGAGTAAATATGAGTAAACATATTTAAAAGCGCAAATAATTAAATAAACATGAGCATTACGTTTAAATGGAAAATCTTTCAACTGACGAATATAAAGTTTGCATAATATAAAATGGCATTTTAAGAAAATTATATCCAGCATATAATGCATTAGAATAATGTAATATAACATTGCGTCGACAAATTATGCAAATCTATAACTTTCATTTCATAACATTTTACATGAAAATTTATTTCTATAATAACTTTTTAAATAAAAATGTATTAAATCTATGTATTACTTAATATTTGTACTTTTGATTATAGTACTGATGCAAAAATGACACTTTGTAACATATTTAAGAATAATTATAGAATTCTTCCTCTATTCCAGATCTATTTGTTTCCTGTACATTAAAAAAGCTAATTCAGGAAACATTCGGTTTATAATTGGTGATGCGTGATCTCCCACAAAGAAATGAATTGCAACTTTCGGTTTTGTTTTTTTATTCGTCTTGTTGTTGTGTAAGCAAGGAAGAATGATGCTATGGCAGCTGATGGATGACCACATTTCATTAAAGCCAGTTTGGAAAGAAATTTACTTTCAACAACAGGTGTCATTGGCATAGGGTAATATGAGACATCTAAATTCGAGACAAAATTAATAATATTTTTAAAAAATTCAAATTTGTTTCTCGAATCTCATTTTTTTAAAATCAAGCTTCACATTTTTGATTAAAAAAAATGATGCATTGGGCATCTGAACGGAAAAGTTAATAGCTTTTTAGATAGTTTTATATAAAAATTAAAACCAAAAAATTCTTGAAAATTTTTTAATTTATTTTACTCGTGGCTTTTTTTTTTTTTTTACATAATTTGTTTTGTTATATTAACGTGGCTTTTTTAATTTAATCTTGGCATTATGCGAAACAATTCGAACTTTTTAAAATTAAAAATAAATGGCCATAATAGACTCGCAAACAAAGGTAGGAATAGAAAAAGTCTTTGAAAGCAATACAGAAGAAGGCTTTAAAGTTTCTTTTTGTTGTGGCATCCATGCATAGAGCATTTCACGCTAGACATAATGTAATGCTTTAAACGCATTTATGTGAATATCAAAAGTTTTCTTCTCGCCACGCCTCCTTTCGTTCTGCTGTACATAAGTTTAGACAATGCTTCATAGGGTTAATGAAATTGACGTTAATCCTGTGTCGCAAAAGGTCATTGTACACGCAAGTTATAATTGTTATCTCCTTTGTTTATGAAAGACTCACTATAAGAGGTGCATTTATCTCAAATAATCTTACATAATTAGATGTTTCCCTCTTCAATAAATGTTGATATCTTTAAGGGTAGAAATGCAAATGACGGACGAATAGGTGACAAGCAGTGGTGAGGGAAGGAGAGTGTCTTTTTCTCTATCCTTATGTGTTTGGCTAATTTAAACTTGTTATTGTTATAGTAAATTTTTATGCATTCTTCTTAATATGATTTTCTTAAAATGAAGGTTTATGATCTTATCCACATTTAAAATGTCTTGAAAAGTCTGGACATCCATTCATATCCCGTTTCCGTTACAATTCTGAAACGAATGTGTTGTATAATTATACTGATAAATTTATGCATGAATTAAAAATAGTTGACATTTTTTTACATATTGCAAAAAATATTTCCTCTTATGCATTCGATTTACAAAAAATTTTGGTGATTTTTAATAAAAATATTAATGAATTTCGAACTTGAAGCAAAAACTGCCATTTCGATCTGACGTTAAAGTTGCATAATACACGTTAAATTAAAATAAATCTGAAAAATAACTTCATGTTATGATTTGGAAATATTTTATTCATATGACTCGAAATGACTCGAAAATTCGGAAAATGGCAAAGATTTAAAAACAATGGATTAGAAACGGAGAACTTCGTTTCGAAAGTCTCTCTTACTTATTTGAGATCCGCTTATTGTGGAACTGACCTCTGAAGCAAATGTATCTATCTATGGTAACCTGCGACATAAGGCCACCGTCTGTTTTTGGTATTTGATGCGTTGTGCATCCACCAGGTGACGCACTTCTCAGTATTCCACACATTTACTTCATCACGATAAAACACTCCGCACATCAAAGCGACAAAACAAAAATAGGAATATATTTATGAAAAAGAAGCTCTCATACGAAATTCAATATTTCTCGACGAAGGAAAATATCTCGAGAGTTTTTTACGCGGAATCCTGTTACAAGAAAAGAAATACGGAAAACTTGGAAATCCTTTGGAAAACGCATTCTATTGCATCTATCTACTTATCAGGCAGAAATCCTATTTGCTTAAGACGCCCCACGGGGCGCCCCTACAGCCGATATTCTTCTTTTTATTATTCCAGGCGCGCAATATCATTCACAGGTGGTGCCGTTGAAGAAGATGTACACGTGTGCGTTTGGGAATCATGAAATATCGACGACTATGAAGTAGAATTTTTTCGGGGCGAGTGTTTGGAGACGTCCCGGCAAACAGGAACGGCTCCTGATGTCTTGAGCCATCCCCCGATAAGGATTTGACTCTCCAGGATTGTGTTTCTCTACTCTCAATGGAAAATGCCGTGGCAGTTTAGTATAAACAAAGGCACTTTTCCATGCGGAAAGACAGCATAGCAGGCTTTTAAATATGAGAGCTGCATCATTCAGAGCTGGATTATGGATTCGCAATGCACATTTTCTGAGAGAGTTCACACAAAAAAAAATTAGAATTTTTACTGCTTTATTGTTCCATTTTTAAACTTCAATTATGTCATCTCTAAAACTTATGGATAAATTTATAAGGATGTCTATTGAAACTGGAACTGCCAAATTTTGCAAATGTATATTTTGGAGGGTAGGAATAAGCTTCTCGATTTTTTTTTTCTTTCTTTGAAACTTTTCTTCTAATTTTAATGAGTAAATTAATGAGTAATTTAATAAAAATGAGTAATTTAATGACTTAAAATGAGCAATTCTGACGTTGTCGCCCACTTTTTGGTGAATAGTACTACTTTCATATGCAAAACTATATATTGCCAATTATATTGTTTTAAGTATTAAACGATATTTAATATAATTTTTAACTATCATGTATTAAAAAAGGTAATTTATCTTCTGATAGGCGATCAAAGAGAAAGCTCTACGTATTCTCTAGGCAAGGCGAAAGATTTTTTTTTTTTTTTTTTGAAGCACGGTATAGAAGAAAGGAAACGATGAGAGGTGGTGTTGTGTTCACAACTAAAAAAATGCTTTAAAGCAATTTTTAACTTAAAAAGTATATTTTTTAAATGATGAAATACTTCCATGCATATTAAATTCTTCATAAGATTCGAAATATAATCTTTTTATAGTTGTGAAATTTTATTTCAAGTCTTCAGTTTTAATTCAAATTATAAACTTAACCAAGTTTTCCAGAAATTCAATAAATATACCAAAACTTGAATGGAAGAGAAGATGAAACATGAAGCTAACATTGCATGTAAATATTTTTTTGAGAAATTTAAACACTTTGTAGTATTAATTTGAATTATAAAAATAATTCAATTTTTCGAATTTTAAAATATATTTATTTATTTATTTTATGCCATTTTTACTTAAAATTAAAATACATAAAATTTAAATTTATTTCAATTATGTAATAAAAGATTTAAATCAATATTTGAGAAAATGATAGCGGCTAATGATAGTGTGTGTGAGGGGGGGGGGGGTGCGTGTCGGTGCATTCGTTCCCTAGATCAGGAAGAAAATAGCAAATAAAATATTTAAAGTTGCATGTAAACAGTTCTGTTGAAAAGAATACTTTCGAAAAAATGTTTTCAGCAAATGCTTTTTTATGCATCGCCTTTGAGCCAATTGTGATGCTTTATTTCTAAAAGCTTTCTTAAAAGTTGTCTTCGTAACGAAAGCAAGGTACTTCAGCCACTGAATATTGCCTACTTGGTGTTCGAAAATAGTGAATATAATTACATCGCTTTCGCTTCAAAAATATTTCGACATCACTATCTTGATGATAATATTTATTGAAATTCAAAGAAAATATTTTTTTTAACTATGTTTAAAATAATTACAAATCTGAAATTACTTCAAATATTATTCATCATGTGATATCCAGTATCTCATTTTTGCGTGTTTAGATTTTTAAATCGATTTTTTTTCCTAGTCTTTTTTATTTCCAAAATTGAATTGTGTTAAAGATTCATGCTTATTGCTTCCTCTTGCCAGTAACTCACGCGAAAAGCATAATTGATTATTTTCATATTAGAATCCTTTCAATTAAGTCAAGGAATTATTAATCAGATTATATTTGTTATCTATTTTGCAGACGTTAATTTCATCAAAGCAGAAAATTAACTCTGAAGAAATTCTTATCTTTCATTTTAATCTCTCTTCTATAGCATTCCTCAATAGTTAATGTAATAAAATTCACTTAAAATGCTTCCTGAAGCATATTAGTCTGTTACATTTAAATAAATCTGTTAACCCATTTGGCTCTCCTCTTGTGAGCAGAATGCGTTTCACGCCAGAATCTATCTCTCCTTGCCTCACCCAATATTTGCGGCTCTCTTTAAATATATCATTCTGTCTGCGATTTCGTCCAAATGCTGCCTTTGTCTGTGATCTCCGAAGTATGTAAAGTCTTTTTCTTTCGTGTTGGCAGAAAATTTCGATAACAATCTGATTTTAAAACTTTCGGTCTAATGCATGAAATATTCAAATTTCCATTTGTTATTCTGCGATCGCTACGCAAGTCCCAAATGAATGACAATAAATTAAAATCTTTGTACTGAATGGGCGAATCAAATTCCGGTTTGCGCTCTCATTAGACCTTTGCTTTGTTGTCACCAATCTCAAAATAAAATTTGTAGTGGAGATTGCAGCTGTGTCTTATGTGTGCAACTGTCTCATACATTTACGTCAAGATGTTTAAATTACTGCCATATTCTGTCTTTTTAAATATTTCTTGTGTAGTGTACAAATTAGAATATAAATATTTATAAAAAATGTGTTTCTGAAATGCATGATATACTTCTGAGTCTTGGTGCTAGAATTTTAATATCTTAATTGCAATACGGCTGCTTCAACTCTGGAATTTCATGCAATATCTGTCTGTAGTAGGATCTATGTGACATCATCAGATTTGTGTCTAAAAATTGCGGTGGCAACTGCATTGTCTTGCTACTTTTGAAATGACCCTCTGATTCTGAAGAGTTGGCAGCTGTGACATTTTTTTTCTCAAGTTAAAAAATGAACATGAATGATAGTTTCTACAAAAACATTCTAGAAAGAGAAATTGGTGGAGATAACACAAAACCCTTCTTTCGCGCCTTCTCCTTTATAAGAAAATGCATCCTTTCATTCCCAATAAAATTAAGTCTTCGAAGTCATGCTAGAGTCCATATGGATTTCAAAGTGGATTCTGTATTAGGGAAATTGTATCATACTCTTCCACAAATATACAGCTGAAGAGAAGAAAAATCTCCAGGAATTTCTCCTTATTATCTCCAAGTCTTATTGTTCGACAAAAAAAAAACTTCATCCTACATTAATCTTAATTTTATCGCCTTATTTCTATATATAAATTTTAATCGGAAAGCCTTCAATGTCTTCTGGAATATTATGATGTATTAAAGTTCGCTCATTTTAATAAAAAAAATTAATTCATCTTTTATTTTTACGTTAAGGAACAACAGGATCTTAATGGCCAGAATTGTTTTTCTGACCTTTATATACATTAAATTTTTATTGCAGCTTTGTGATGATTGTTGATTTCTCTTTTTCAGGGACAAGGTTTTCCGACTGAACTTGGCGAACATCAATAGAACTAGATGTGAGGTAAGACCGGTTTCTTTTCCCTCATTCTAAGGTATTAAAGCGAAAACAATGTAATGTAAACACTCATTTATTAATATAAAGAAACAGTTCTTTGGAACAAAATATATCAGATTCTTCGAAGTGGATGTGAAAAGTTGCGAAATCTAACAATAATCTTTGGCTTGAAGATTGAGTTTTGAATGAAAAATATATGTTTGCCCGAAAAAAAAAACCCAATTTAAAATTGTTTGTAAAATATTACCGATAAAAAAAAGTATAAAATGTTCTGACAAATGAAAAGAATACTAATAAATATTGAATTATTTCCTTACTTCCTACTGAATTATAATATCCTTAAAAAAGTTGTTATGAAAGACGATTAACAAGTTAACTGTCCCGGGGAGTCACTGATAACCGACGGGGTCATTGTGAGAAGGTTAAGTATTTTTTAAAAAAGAACCATCGCAAATTGCCATGAGTTTCAATTTTCTGTGGATCCCATCCTAAACTTTGTCAAGGGAAATATACTAATACGGTCGAGTTAAATCTCTGTTTTAGCATTCCTTTTCCTACGATAAGAGAATTAAATTAATATTGAGTAGCAAGTAAATCTGTTTTTATAAATTGCAACATGCGCTCACCTGTGTCAGTTAATTTATATGCAAATGCGTGATCAGGTCCTTAGCTCAGCACAACGAAATGACATTCTTTCCTAAAGAATAAAAGCTCCTTGAACATCTTTTTTCTGTTTTCGCATGGGGTACCATTATAAGGAGAAAAGAAGGAGGTGATAAGATGAGTGAGGTGTCGGCTATCTAGTGGACCGTTTCCTCCAGAGCTTCACCCAGATCGAAATGGAATTAATAATGGCTAATTGTTGCCGTTAGTTAACCCACGAATGTCAATGGACATGTCAATCTGTCTGCTTCGTTCAAGGAAGATAAAGCCGCCTCATCTTTCGCTTCTATTGTTTTCCTCCGATCGAAAGTACCGATACGGTGACGATGAAAGATGACTATTTGTTTCCGATGTATCGATTTATCGGTTCATGACGCTAGCGGAGCGGGGTTTTGTGAATCGGCAGTGAACTTACAAAAGAACGGCTAAAATAAAACACCGAAAGGAGAAGGGGGGGGGGGGTCCTTCTCCTTTCTGTGAAGACTGTAAAAAAATCTATTTGTTATTTCGACCGTAGAAAAGGGGAACTTTTTTGGAGATGTTTTGAAGTAAAGGTGAAGTGGATGTGCTACGAGTTTCTTGATGGATTTCGTGAGTTGGAAAAATATTGCGGTCAGTCTTTTGGATTTTTGTCTTGCTTCTCATGGAAGCTCTAGTTTCGGGATTTATGATCAGATTATTTAATTTTTCTGGTCCTCTTTGTCCTGAATTGACCAAACGTTTCTTCTTTGAAAAAGTTTTTTTTCCCCAAATTGCACTCATTATCAGTAAATTCGTTTTTTAGAATAACAGCAACATTTATTGCACTAACAAACAGGAAATAATATTTAACTAATTGTTTATTGTTATGCTTTTATGTAACTCATGGTGGACTTCCTCGTTTTTGAGTAAATTTAGTTGGAGTCAAGGAATTTATTAATGCCCCCTTCCTTGTGTCATTTTACTGAGACTTTTTTCAAGTTTTGAGACTGCTTCAGTGGAATGCTGGTGGCCTCTCACATGAAAAAGTACTGTGGTATTTCCGGGAACGAGGCTGCCGACCTTTTGGCCAAAAGGGGTGCAAGAGTTCTCCAGAGACCTTTGAAAAGCCTCTCATTTCATTTAGTCAGACTCCTGATAAAAAGAAAATATGCCTCCAGGATAAAGCAGAGAGCACTGTGTGACTCTGCCGGTAAGCCATGGGCCTCACTGCTTGAGGATACACAGTTGATCCCAGATTTTCCTAGAAGTGCAGCTGTCGCACTTTTCCGCCTCACTACAGGCCATCATTGTTTGCCCCATAGACCTGATATATAAATGGAGGGAGCTAGTCGCTTGTTTCTTGTCTAAACAAGTGCACCCAACATGAGTCGCGTGACTTAGGGGAAATCTGGGACTAAGAATACTCTTTTTGGTGCCATATCGCAAATCTTGGCATACTCAAAAACTGTCGCGCAACATTTTGCTTCCCGACATTGGATCCGGTCGGTTTTCATTTCCGGTTAACATTTCCTAAACAGTTATATATATTGATTATTTTTTTTTTCTTTAAGTAAATATTTTATTTTTTTCTTTACCTAAAAACATCTTTTAATTTTACATTACATGTTCAAATTCATTTTATCATTATCTCATAGAGATAAAAAATTTTTTATAAAAGCAGATTATAAAAGTGACCTAAGTCTTTTTATTTTCTGAGTATTTAAAAAAATGCATTCGTATTTATAATTAATTTTCTTTCTAAAAATTAAATTATAATCAAAGAATTGGGAGAATAAATATTTATTTTTGCATAAAAAATTAAAAAGACATTAATTAAAACTGTTAAATTATTTTAAAATAATTTAGAAAGAAAACAAACAAACAAAAAAACACTAGCCCAGAATCGAACACAGGTACCGTGAATGCTACGCCAGTGCCGTAACCACTACACTACTTCAGCGTTCGTTTTATACTTAACACATTATTAGTATAAAAGTTAATTTGAAAGTTTCAGGGTTGGCTACTGAGTCTTAATATTTTCATGAATAAACATTCTGAGTGTATACTACCATTATATATAATCTCATTCCGAACTCAATTTTAAACCTCGTGCCTTCCCCTTGTTAATATCAGTCTTAAATATTTCGCTTCTAGTTTCTAGTTTTGCCGGCAACTGCTTCTAACTACCTCAGAAACAAAATTAAATCATTTTTGAAATCTTATTTGTGTTGATTTAATGCAAAATAATAAAGAAATTCGACATGTGTACGAAAACGGTGATTTTAGGGTATGTGCATATCGCAAGTTATTAATAAATGTTAACATTCAGACAAACTTTTTATCTGTAAAGATAGCATTTCTTTCTTTAATAGTTTCTTATCTTTTCAATATCATCTAGTTTCTTTTCAGATCTTAATTAAAATTTATAAAAACATGCAATTATTTCTACCACATTTATAAAATTTTACTATATAACATTTTCAATAAAACATACGTTTGAGTTTCACTATTTCATTCACAATGATGATTTAATATCTTTCACGATATAATACGATTCAAATATTTATGGTAAAAAGGGAACAACATATTGGAAATAATAAGGAGCTTTATTTACACTAAAATAAATACACAATTATTAATCGGTCAATAATGTTTATGTAAACACTTGTATTGGCGAGAAAAAATCACGCCAAGTTTGCAGCCAAGCACTTGCAACACATTTGAGATTAAAATAAAGCAAGTAGCAAAATATAATGCAGTTACATCAGTTTGAATGAAGCTTAATAACAAGTTAAATAAATTTAATACAAAAACTAAACCAAACTATGAAATATTATTCATTTATAATACCAAAATCACTGAGTGATCGAGGTTACGAAATTTTAAATTGACTTAAAACGGATATAAACAGAATACGTTTATTGTACATACCTGTGAAATGATACAGGTCTATCCTTAGAAGCTTTTTCTTTGCATCCAATTGCACAGCAATAGTTAATCAGGGCTTAAATAAGCTTTAAAATCCAACAGTTAAAAGCGAGAAAAAATCTACCATTGAAATAGAATGGAGAATGCGGTTACAGCGAACACAAATTCTGTGCCAAGGTCACGTGATTTTATCTTGTCCTACAACAAAGTAGGGTTGTACTACTCCCTCTGTCAGTATCTCAGCTCTACGGTTTGCCCGCGTAGTTGCATTGGTTTGGGCTCTGCGACTCTGTGCGGAGAACATGAAATTTCTGATGCTATTCATCTTGACTCGTGTTCTGCACTTGTGTTTTTAAACTGTAGAGTTCAGAAATATGGGAAGGCTAGAGACCTGATGGCGTCATAGCCAGTCTTCTGGGCATTTGTGATAAATAAATACATTTCTGAATACTCAAGGATTTATTATTATTTTTCTTACGATTTAAAAATGCATTATAGAATTCAAAATTAATCTCATTAGGCTTAGATTTTACATTGCTGTAATGCAGTGCACTAGTATACATTGTATCTTTAAACCCAAATCGAAATCGAGCTGTTTTTGAAGATATCTTTCCAAAATGTCTTTGGGGCAAAAGGAATTGTTTCTTATCTGCCAACACTTTTCTTTCAACAAAACATTTTACTCCAATAAACAAACATATTTAACAAACAAAATAAATAAAATAAAATTGGCTTTTTAATCAGCTTTTAAAGTCAAGTTTTTCCACGTCTGAATTTGTACTTACCTTGTTTGGAGGGGAGAGTAGAATTGTTCTGCTAAAATTAGTCAGAATGAATCTTCCTTCTGAATTCTGTCTGGTTTTCAAGTTTTGTCTGCCCATAAATGATACATTATTGTATATTTAGGATAATGGTATGTCTTCTAAACCCAGCATTATCAACACGTTGGAAGTCAGCTCTAAGCTTAATGTTGTTCTGTTCTGCTGTGACCCGGCAAACTCAAGTGTGGTCAAAGCAGTTTCGGTCTGTACGAAGGATGGTTATTAGTTATTGAGTTATTATATAGTTATTTAGAAGACTGTTTGAAAGCTAAGATCGCTTTGGCCTTTTGGTAAGATTTTAACTTAGGGATTGTAAGGTTTGAACTTCGAAACCCATTTCCACTAAAGTTACGACGTGTATGCAAATCTGATCCGTGTTAAATCTGGCCCCAAGGATCAAGCAATCCTCCACTGGTGAGACTCAGATGTCATCCTCATCATTTGTCCACTGTTCAGAATGACGAGATGAATCCCACGCACTTGTATTGTTTTAAAATGGAACGTTAATATAGCTAAACGAAATAAGGTCAATATCATAGAAATGTGATTGTAGAATTGTATTTTATGTGGTTCTTATCCGTCAAAACTTTGAGGCGTAGAATACAATTAAACTGCTTATGTCTTCACATTTATTAACCTACACGAACGATCTGAAAAATTCACTGGAAACGCTTTTGATTGTAACTCTGCTAAATTGCTCTTTGTTTTGTTAAAAAGAAAAAAGAAAGAGAAATCAGATTTATTCGATGGAGCTCAGTTTAGTTTCATTGCTGCTTCGCATGTTTTCAAAAATTTTACTCAAAAAATCATCTCTTTAAGAAGTAGAATTCTGGAAAGCTTTATATTGCCAACGTCGAAAAGTGTTATGTTATTAGATGTGCATTTAGCCGGTAATTTGTTGTTATTTGTTATGTAAAGCATTTCAAGAACAAATTAAATTCATAACATATAAAATTCTCACAACAGAAATAAACTTTTATTCAGCGTTTTTTTTAGAAAACGGAATCGAAATATAAAATTTTTGTTATTGGTTTAAAACAAATTTAGCTGGCAAGAAAAATCAAATTTTCTGTACTATGCAATAAAAAGTGGGCAAATCCATTTTCTTTAGCTAAACATTTTCCTTAGAGTTATTCTGATTAACAATTCGTCAACTTCAATGAAGCAATGGTGGTTCCTGAATTTTTGACCGAAGTCCATTCACCAAAAATCTGCTATATTGAAGAATAAGAAGAAGACAGTTCAACTGTTGTCTTGAAGCTCTAGTGCTGGCGTTGCCGATCGAATCATCATTCGCCGACCTCGCCTCGTAACCAGACCATTCTTTATCATCACCATTTTTTCCTTCCATCCTTTTCAGTCTTTTTGAAAAACTTTCCAGGCCCTAATGGCTAGTTTTTCGCTGCGAAAGATAAGAGCGATGAGTTATGGGGCGGCCGATAAAGAGTGAACGGATTTCGAGTCGATAGCATACGCCCCCTCTGGGCCCGATAACGCACCGGGAGATGAAACCGAAGGAGCTTTAATCCGACGCACTTTTGCCGGTCGAAACTTGTGATCCGATCGTGGAATGATGAACCACAGAGGAATCGTTCGAATCTATCTGTCGGATGGATGTGGTTTAGGATTAGGGATGAGAAGATGAACCTGAAAAGTTGCACCAGAGATAATAACAAAACTCGTGCTCTTTGGCTGTCGAGGGAGCATAGATGCTTACAGCCCATTGAAGGGCATTATGGCGCGTGTTCAAATGAAATCGTAATTTAATAGCTTCTGGCTTGTACATTTTATTACATATTCATTAAAATAATTAATTACTTCAGAAGCAGGCATCGGCATGACAATATCTGGTTCAGGGTTTGCAGCACTTCGGATGGAGACTCCAAAATGAAAACAAAAGTTTCGAAACTCAGGAAATTTCGAAAAGAATATCTTCATTCGAATGCTCCACTCTAATTACAGTAGATTACAATAAGCGACAATAGGTATGATTTCAGAAATGCGCTCTTTCAAACTCAGGAAACATCATAAAATGCGGACGGAATTTTTTGACGATTACAGTACTTTTTCTTTTGCGAAAAAGAAAAGAATTGAAATTTGCATTTCTTCTGTAGGATAGTTTTCCAGCAGCGGCAAGATATAAGAATACTCCTTCTTTGAGATTTGCCAGTGTTACCGAGTAAACGTTCAATTTTCGGAGTGCTGCCTTTTTTCCCTACCTGTGTTCCTATGGAGGAGTATCTATTTTTAACTTGGGCGACGAGAAAAAGACAGCATTAAGGTGCATGATGGATCGGCCTTGTCAGGACACTCGCCGCTTCTTTAGTATCTCCTGCCCCAAAGACAAATGGTACGCGACATGCTAAACTCCCTGTCTCTTCGCACGTACTTTCGGGGTCATAGATTTCCTCCAACTCTCCCAGCCCACATAGCTTGGGGGCCATTTTATTCTCCTCGTTCTCCATATAGTTGATGGGTGATAAACACGCATACATTGCTCGTGAGAGTGAAAAGAACCAGTAAGCTCCCATCCACCTTCTCCCGGCAAGCAGTCTGAAGACGCTGGAAAAGTATACTTAGTACTGATATAAACAGTTTTCATGTCCCTGCCTTTACTGATATCTGCTTAATAGCCACAAAAAAATGTGAATAAACTCTTCAACTACACAAAGCATCAAGTTGAAAATTTTCTGTATTTTGCGATAGTGATGCCCTGATGTTTAATATTGTAAAAACGGTTAGAGTAAATTCCAACCGAATTTTTGGATGGAACAGAAATCTATAGTGCCCATATAAATTACACTGTATGAATTCAGCACGGTATCAACATGTTAATTAATAAAATCAAATGAATTTAATATTTCAAGCTAATTTATTTCTATTCTTAAATCAAATGAAAAAGAAAAGTTCTTCAATGAACGTTGTTTCATATTGCTATTATCTGTTAACGGCCTGAACCACAATAGAAAACTTTTCATCGCGCGCGCGCGCGCGCGTGTGTGTGTGTGTGTGTGTGTGTGTGTGCGTGCGTGCTCTCGATGAAATAAGATTCATTCTCGCAAATAAAGTACTCAATTTACTATTATGATATCCGTATGAAAATAATGAGTAGCTTGATTTTATCATTCTACTCAGATATATCTTAACATTCATCGGTTTTTGCAATACATCTTTTCTTTGTCTATCTAAATGCTTCTCTGAGAAAATTGATACGTGGCTTGAATTTGGATGAATAGTGTCTTAAGCGATTTTGAACTTATCAAATAATTATGGTTTTGAGCATCAAAAATAAATAATTTATAATTTAAGTATCAACAGAATATGGAAACATATTAAAATATTTTATTGAACTAAACCTGTGATATTTCAGGAGTTTATACATTTTGAAGTTTTAGACATTTTCACGATATTCCCAACCTTATGATAACTGATATCGGTTATTTCTAGGCTCCAAAAACCTTTTTTCACTGGACTGCAAAGAATTCCTCAGTTAGGCTTCAAATCTTCTACCTCGAATCTTCTGCTCATTCCTGAGTATGGACTGGAGAATTCTCTCCATCCTCAGTTTCCATGGCAACACTTAAACGGAATGCCTCTTCCTCTCCTCTCTGAGTGAGAGGTTCGAGAAGAGGGAGGGGAGAAGTTTTAATGGTGATGATTTTGAAGAAGTTTCATTAAAAGAGAGAAGAAGAGCAAGACAAGAGGCCAACTGTGCCGTGGAAAATGAACTTGTAATTAGTGCCGGGGATTGTTAAAGTTTTGCCAGCGCCCGAGATTTCGTCTTCTTTCCTCTTTTTTGCTTTTTCTTTCCGTTAAACTAGAGAGGATTTGTGCAAAACTCTTTGATGTTGATGGCTTAAGTCTTCTCGTCGAACGCATTTTGCTTCCATTCCGGAGTTTGAATCTCCGCTCTGATTTATGGGAGCTTCAGGAGTCTTCTTTTTTCATTGGTCTTTTAGTTCTACGTGAAACTCGATTTCAGTGGTTAGCAGTGTTTCACATGAAATTTTAGGGTGTCAGAAAAAAGAAATTCGCTGCCATTTTCGTCAATCCCTACCACCGATTGTTCAAATGGATGCGAGTTTGGTATAATCAGGGCAAATTTGATTTTCGAGTCAGCAAGTCGGCGTACTTGATTAACGAATGACTTTAAAAATCTGGCTTATTATCCGTTTGTGTTATGTCTGGTTTTTGCTCCAATAAACAGAACTAGCTGAATCTGTGCATTTGACGATAAATCTATCTTTTATAGTTCAAAATTGAAAAAAAATGACATCTTTATGCTACTTATAAAACCTTAAGTTGTTATTATACAATTAATATCACATGTTTTGTATTTATATAAATAGATTTTTGTCATAGAAAATCGAAATTTTCTATTGCTATTTTGTGTTATTATATTATTTTATTTCAGTTTTTTAGAGGTAATATTCCATTCTAAAGTTTCAAATGTTAATTATCAGTAATGGATGACTGAAATTTAATTTTGTTTGCATATTCGTGGCGAAAATGTGTAATGGATTTGAGAAGGTTGATTTCATGACTCCATAATATTTACAATGATGAATTATCAATAAAAAACACTAAATGGCACAAAATTATTATTAACCACGTAGTAATTATAATTTCTACGATACTAATAATGAATAGATAATAATAATTAATACTAACCATCTGCTGTTCATCCATAATATTCATAGTTTCGAGTTGGTCATGTCAACCAATTCTGACAAACTGCATTTTACCATGTCGAAAGACAGTTATATATACATATATATAAACTTTATTCAAAATGTTGAAATCACTCTAACTGTTGAGGCTGGTGTCTGACAGAGTTTTATTTTGTTGTATGTTGTGAAACTGATGGGGCGCCAATAGAGACAGTCACTAATGACGTATCTAGAAATCATAAATTTTCATATAAATCAAAAGTGAAAAAGATCAGTACAGTTATTAGACAGAAACGGATTAAACCTTCTAAGGATCATTAGACAACGTAATTCAACCCCCCCCCCTTTTCCTTTTCTGCTTTTCTGAATCGAAATTTTATTGTTATTACTGATTTGAATTTTAATCTCTGTATAAGCAATTTTAAGTATTTCGGAGTAATTGAAATATTAAATTACTTAATTTTTTGTGATTAAAAAAAATTATTTTTAGTATTTCAACATAAAATAATTCAAAATCAAAAATTAATTTTAAACAAGATAGTAGAAAAAATGGCGAAAATGTTTATCACAATTTGCATACTATTCAATTATAGGGTCGGACAGTTTCTAAATTATGAAGTTTGTAAGAATTATATAATAATTTCTTTTTGACTGCTTTGATTATTTTTTGTCCATTTGATCCGAACTTATAAATACTTAGTGCTGTGTTGCAATAATTTATTGATTGATGTTTGGATATAATAATGGTGATGATTTTGATTGTCTTAAATTGATTTTTAAATATTTCTTTAGTTTGGTTCCAAAATGCGACAAATTCCTTTTCTGAATTGTACTCCGGGAATCTCAAATTTCCGTTCTCTTTTTGCTTTCATTCTTTCTGTTGCATTCTATCAATGGCCATGGCTCAGATTTTTTGATTATAAGATTGAAAACTACATTAGCGATAGTTTACTAGCAAAGCTACTTTAAATCATGTTATTTTATTTCAACAAGTTCGAATGCATGACGCTGGTAAATGACTCTTATTTTGAAAGTATCGCAAAAAAATTTAGACATCATAGCGACCATTCCCAAGAAACTGCGGACACCCCCCCCACACACACACACTTAGGCAGTTGCCTACTTTACCTATTTATTAGAACGGCTCTTCTAGAGAGGAGTATGGTGCAGAGCTGGCATCATGAGATCCTGAAATTTTGATGTTAAAAAATTGGTGATATCGAACCAGTTCCCGAGACTCGAAAATTGGTTCTTTTATTTTGGCGATTGTTTGAAATATATCCACGTGCATTTCGATTTAATCGACTATTCTTACTAAAAGCAAATCATCACGAATTCTTTTCTGAACAGCTCAAGAAATTAATCTATGATTTCAAAAGTGTAACGAGTTCCAGATGATCTCTTCTTTAAATGCACCCACTGCAATGAGATTACATTTATCCAGATCCCATCTCTCGTCCATTTCATGAAGACAAATGCCTTCATTCCCGCACATCCGTTCATTTGTGTTTGATGGAGACGTTACTTCCTCGGCGCTTCTTTTCAAATCCGAAAATGTCCATTCCTGTGATCAAGCCGATTTCTTCCACTCTGTTCAGTGAGCAGAGCCCTTCGATGAAACTGAGGTTGAAATCTTTCATTTGGTTTTACACCTCATTCAATAAAAACATCTTTAGATGCATGCATTTATTAAAAAATTAAATAGTGAAATTGTTTATTTTAATTATGATCTGCGCCTCAATTTTTAGTTCAAATATCGTTTTTATAAATGTCCTAATAGAATCTTGAAGTTACCTCCCCCCTCCCACATATTCTTTAACAAAAGCCACCACAATACGGGATCCAGATTTAAGTATATTAATCGAGTAACTATTAATTAGTTTTTGGAAATATTGAAATAATATTTTTACCGCATCGAGAATAGAAAGGAAAATCGATTCCATTCTTATATCTCTTTCAATATGATGCAACTTGAATAAAAATGCACGGCAACAGAAAACAGTTTGATGGAGCGTGAGTAAATCAATTTTAATGAATGCCCCAGAACCATCACGGCTCGGAAAGCAGAGAAACAGTGATAAACGCTGTGGTTTTTAAAATAGTTTGTGATAAATAAATGAGATTGATATGTTCTTAAAAACCACTTTTTCTTGCTATGCTTTCTTTCTAGTTGTTGTTTCCTTGCAGCGGTTTTTAAAATGTATCTCATTTTGTATTCTACGCTCCGAAAGCTGAAACCATTCATTAGTTAATAATAATGACAGACCGGTCGATAAAGCTAGTGTCGTAGGAAAAAATGTATCCATTGAAAACGCCATGTATATTTTCCACGGTACTTAAACGTAGGTCTCCAGTATTGTCACATCTTAAACCTCCCATTAAATTACTTCATTTAATGGGGCTGACCCAAGAGTTGGGGGCATTTTTCCCAAAATTCACCCTTAACTACCCCAAACTATTTTAAAGAGTGTTAATCGAGCGATTGCACGCAACACCTCCATTTGGGTGTTCCTTTCCCCCCCCCCTTCATTTTCTAATTAAAGGAGGCGGGGGCGGCAGGGAGACGAGGAGTGCCTGATCAGAGAGAAGCACATTTAATTAAAACATTTCGGAGCTTCAGAATCTTTTCAACAGTTATCACGCGTCTTTCAAGACGCTACAAAAGCCGCCTCCTTTGGAAAACTTTTGGAACGAACGCTTTTCAGGCTGCATTTCCTGTAGTGCAACTCCCTTTACCCCGACCCTTTTGCCGGATTCCAGGGGAGTCGGTAGGGAGAGAAGTGGCTCAGGGCAACAAGCGTCCGTGTGGTATTTTGCAGTTTCCAATTGTGAACCTGAAGACATCCGGAAAAGAACCAGCCTTTTTCTTCCTCGTTGGATGTGGGTTTTCTTTTCCCTCTCGCCTTATCGGACGAAGTGGGTCATTATGTGAGCTTTTTTGTTTTATTCTCGTCTTACTTTTTTCTCAAAAGGAGAAAAGTGTATTTTTTAATTCACTTTGAAGACGTTGTTGTTGAAGCGTCTACAGATTTCTTAGTAGCGCATCGCTTTTGCTCTCGTTTTTTTTTTTTTTTTAACTTTATTATAATTCAAAAAATTTAAAATAAGTTAACATTCTTTTTCTGAATTTCACAGAACTTTCAAGATTAAATGACTCTGCAATTTAAATATGTGCTGATTTCTTTTTCTTCTTGCGAATTTTTATTGTAATGTTTTATTATTTCCTCATATACGAAGCATACAAAAAGAAATCATCATGAAATTCGATTCCAAATATTATGGAATCTCCACGTTTCTTGCCCCAAATCGAACGAGGAGAAGAAAAAGAGCAGCGGAAGTGATCTTCCCCAAAACGCTCTCGTATACTCTGTAATAAAGTGAACGCATGCTTTAGATGTATTTTTTCACAAACGCACTAAAAAATTGAACTCAAACAACAACTGTAGTCTACCGGTCTTTTCATAGCTTCCACAGCGGAGTAGAGAAAGTTCTCTAAGCATCGACATAGCTCGCTTCTTCCTCGTGTTATCGCCAAAACTCCTGGAATTTCCCGTTTTGTTTTCCAGTCCTCAAATATTTGCTAATTTTGCCGCCAACGATCTAGCATCTGTTCAGCAGGCACCAAGAGCTGACTGTAAAACTGTCATTCTTACTATGAAACTAACAGCGTTGGAAAGTAACAGTATGTATTCGTGACAATATATATTTAAGTCATTTCATTTTTGAGATTATAAAAAAAA
>JAPMOR010054462.1:768747-826761 GCA_026543865.1 Argiope aurantia
ACCATCTTCCTGGAGATATTGTGAAAGTTCTGGAAGAGATACGGTATATTCCGTATTGAACGCTCTAAAATAGACCATAACGATTCAGTTATATTGAGGTCAGGTGACTGTGCGGGCCAAGGCATGATTGGACAAGTCTCGCTGCATGAATAGGTACATTATCATCCTGGAAAATTCCATCTCTTGTAGGAAACAAAGTTTGCACCATAGGAGGAACCTGATCATCTAAAATTTCTCTATACTTCTCTCCAGCGATCCTTCCTTTCAGGGTTGCGATTGGTCTAGCAGAAAACCACAACATGGCTGCCCATATCATGACAGAACCACCTCTATGCTTGACAGTTGGAGGGAGACAATCACGATCATATACTTGTGCAGGTGTCCTCAAAACGTCCTGTTGTAGAGAAAAAGTGTGAAACTCGATTCATCAGACCATATTACTTTCTTCCACTTATCAATCGACCAGATTTTGTGAGTACGACACCACTGAGACGACGTTTATCATCTGTGGCAAGTGGCTTGGGCTCTGCCATAAATGTTCTGTTTACGAAGGTGCCTTCTAACTGTAATCACTGATACTGGAGAATCCAGATGGGGATTGAGCTCCGCTTTCGCTTTTTCTGCAGTTGTTCGCTTTTTAGACATTACAATCCGCTTCAATACACGTCGATCTCTTTCACTGAACTTATCCTTCTGTCCACTGTTTTGCTTTGCCGAGCTTGTCTTTCCGCGCTGTGTTGTACACTGTCATGACTTTTAGACACCATACCTGCAGAAACGCTTGAAAGTTGGAATGCTTCAGTCACACTTGCTCCTGCTAGGCAGCCTCTTTGAAAATCTGAGAGGTCCGACAATTTACGCTTTTGAAAAAAAAAATTCGAAGAATTGCATAACTACAATAAAGTTAACACATACTACCAGAATATATACATTTCTATTTATAAAAAGACTGATGGCTATTATTATATTTTAATGCTTACGAAGCGCATTCAAAAATGTCACTTTTATTCACAGGTGTTTCCGTTATTTTGATAACCACCTATAGGATTTGTTTCGTTTGTTAAGGAGTTATGCAATCACAACAAAAAAAGCAAATCATAAATAGGCACAATGGCATAAAAGGACTTTTACTTCTATATATTTCACTTTTAAAAGAGGTTTAAAATAGCCTTTGCAGCTCATATAGACATATATTTTGAAAATACATGAAACAAAATTCGAATGCACATTGAAGCATGAAACAAAATCTGATTGCATTCGAATTGTCAAAATATTTGCTATTAAAAGTCATAGCGGAACAATGAAAACATGCCATTCTATATAAAGCTTTCCTCAGTATATTCGCATGAATATGCTTGAAAAATTTCAGTGTTGCTAGAATAATAATTTTAAAATCCTGCTCGTGAATTATGTGTCGATAACATAAACAGTTTATACTTTTGTTATCCTTAAAATCATTGCACTGATTTAAAAATTCTTATTAAAAAATGTGTTTCTTATGAAAGAGATAAAAAAGAAATCTAACAAATCTTTTAATTATTGGCCACTTTATAAAAAAAAATCCCATTTCCACTCCTTTTGATTTGCTATTCGCCTTTCAAAGTTTTTGCTTCTACGCAATTAGTAATAAATCCCCCTCTACTTTTTATTTATTAATGCTACTAGGCATCAAATTTATTATTCTCTCGTATGCGAACTGTACAGAAAGTCGAAAAATTCCTATTCCATATTTTGATGAATCTCCATATTTGGATTAAAAAAACTCACTTGTGGACTTTACTTATTTCTCTTTATGTTCAAAAACGTGTGGAAGTGGATGAATGAAATTTGGTTATCTGTTTCTCTCGTTATCAAAGCCGGATTAAACCCTGAAAATCCTTTTCCCATCCAAAATTTTAAAACGCATTTTTTATCTATTTTAATTTAATTTTTTTTTATAATTGTTTTAAATAGAAAATTTTGACAAGCAGCAATTGTAAAAGGTTTTATTGGGAATCGCTTTCTAAAAAGTCGGTTTTAAATTTTCGTGCATAAAACATACACACAACTAAAAATGAAAAGTAAACTAAAGCAAAACAGTAGAAAAAACTTTTCATTACGCAATATAAATAATATTATAAATGGGTAAGATATTTTTTGAAATTAAAACGCACCCATTTTTTTTTAAATTTTAAAATACCATAATGTATAACATGCAAATTGTAGTTAGGAATATTTCTAGATATTTCCAAAATTAATTTAAACAGTACTTGATTTTAGTTTGAATAAGTTCAATTGCATGACTTCCATAATTAAATCCCTTTCAAAATATCTCGAGAACCCGGGCTATGTCTTACTTCTTCTATTTAATCATCTGGTTTTGATGGGTATTTGAATATAAGTGAACTCGATAACTTCAAAACGTAAAAAGCTAGATGGATGAAATTTAGTGCTGAATTGCAGATCAGTATCTAGTTTATAACAAAATCCGAATCGACCCTGTGCCATTGCATGCAAAGGCATAAATAAATGAAATTTAGTCTCCTGATTACACTCGCAATTCCGTGCCACATGATCATTTGAATCGATCAAGTGAAAGGGATCCGCGCGATAGATTCAGTAAAAATGCTAAATTCTCTCCAAATGTTTATATTTCGTGACCAGTTTTCGCAATACGATGCAGAGCGTTTGCAGCTTTGCCCAAGTTCCGTCATTATATGTGGAGGAGGGAGACTTTTTTTGGACAAAGTGCGAAAACGTTTCTGACAGATTCACTTTTTTTTTTAATTGTAATTCTTCCTTATTTAGGACTTTATATATTAATTAGTTATATTTATTAAAGTTATCAAATCTTTGAATGAAATCTTCGATCTTTCTGTAATCCCCCTCAGAGTACCCGGGTGGCGCTGTGCTTCATTTGAGTTTTCAAATGAAATGATTCTTAGTGATGGTACTGCCGAATTTTTTTTTTTTTTTTCCCTTTATGTTGGCTGACTCCACTGGTCGGAAAGTTTTGTTGAAATTGAACGCTCTCATTGTGTTTACATTCTTGTACGAGAAAACTGTTCGTCAAATTGAAATGTTGTAGGATTTACATGCTTTTGACTTCCCTCGGACTATTTTTTGAAATTATTTCTCTCTGTGGGCACAGTAAGTCTGAGGAATGAACAAAATATCAGGTAATCATGATTGGATGTCTATTCGTGTAATAACTCAAAACTACAGCTGGATGCATAAAAGAAATACGTCACGTTGCTGTGGCTCCACATACTCCATTTTGGACGATCAACGCAAGAGAACAAAATTCGTACCCGGCTGTCTTCGTTATTTCACGAAACTTAACACAAAAATGTACTATATATTAATGAAGTAGACGGGAAAACATTTGACTGATTACGTGAGCACACTTCCAACGCCTTCTTTAGCTGTTTATAGCTAAGTATTCGTCATGCTTCAGAGACTGCGAATATAAAACTAAAAAACTCATATAAAACTAAAAATGTTCGGCATTTTTATCCGAAGAAAGTCGATTGAATAAAAACGATTTTTGAAGCACTCATTATGAATGCTCTCAAAAGAAGAGATTGCTTTCAATCTTGAATTCATAATTCATTTTCATTAATATTGTAGAATCTGTTTTTTAAGGGGGGGGGGGTTGTCATTTACTACTAGTTGGAGCCTGATGAATAGGACTTATTAAATTAATTGATTAACTGATAAATGAATTTTAAAATTGCGAAAATATTTTATTGTCATCGAGAATACATAATTGCACAAAATTTCATCGTGTTTCATCATCAGAATTTCATCATTTCACGGTATGAAGTTTTAAGAATAGTACGTTCTGCATGTTTGTTAAAATTTGAAGTGTAAAAATACTTTATTTAGAAATTATTTAACTGGAACCTTTAACAACCGTCCATTCCGATGAATCCGCAGTCACCAAAAGTTGCTAATACGAAGCGTTGGAGTGCTACTTTCGCTTCCTTAAATCTGATGAAAATAGTTTATTTTTCAGACTGAAATGCTTATAAAAATCCTCGTTCATTTTTTTTTACAACTTTCTTTCAACGAGTACGCAAATTCATTCTATTGTGCAGTTGTTGTTTTTTAAATTCAAGACTTAAAAATTCGATAAAGTTCTTTTTTAATAGAATTTTTTTTTAAAGTAACGTTAAGTTTATTTAAAGTAGGACAGTAAAAAAAAAAAACATTCTTTAAACTTTTAAAAAATGATAGTGAATACATTTTGTGGTTATTCTCACTTTTCTGAATTTGAAACTGCGTTCGTTGTCTTAAAAAACAAATAATTTATCACTCGACTGACTTAAAAGGAATGCATATTTATCGAATCAGAAGTACTGTGCATTTCTTTTATTTGCGCCGACCTATTTCGATTCACTAAGCGAACTTGCAACGTGTTTCAACTCGAAACAGCAGTAATGAGCTGTTTGAAACTTAATGTAATAATAATAATCCGTTCTTTTTCCCCTAATAGCAAGTGCTTAAAATGAACGACGATGAGTTTTGACAGCCCCCTTTAAGATTGGTTCCGTTTTGCGTGCGCAGCTAACGTCTTTGAAGAAAGCGATTTAAATTAGCTTTCCATGTACGGTGGCCACTAATTCTTCCGAAAAAAGTAAAATTTGCGTATTCTTCTCGGCCCCTTTCCAATTTGCATCCGTAATTCGTCCGCTTTTTCCTTCACTTCATTTCTTTTATCGTCCGGAGGATGTGATTACGGGATTGAGACGCCGACATCGATTTTTGTTTTAACCCCTGAACAACGCATTCTGTTCTATTCTCTGACAAAGCTGTTTGAGAAGCGAGGGGAAGGAGAAGGTTTTCCTTCTCATGCAAACTCGCGTTGATGAAGCCTCATTTCGGGATAAGACTCAAAACAGATTCAAGAAGCATAGATAACAATGTCGTTTCTGCTATCTGTAAAAATTAAATATTGAGTCATAAATAATATCTTTAAAACATATTCTCACCCTTGAAATTTGAAATAGAATAAGACAAAATAAAATTGTACAGGAATCGGAGAATTTCGCTCATAGAGGTTCTTCAATAATACGTTTTAGTGAAAGAAATGAATACATGAATTTTGGCGCTTAAAAAATAATGCAAAACAACGAAAAATATAAATATTTTATGTTTGTAGCCATATAATTTTGACACTCATTTTCTCCCCCTTGAGCGTAGAGAATTCTGCAGTAACATATATGATTTAAATTTTCAGTTATTATTAACACTTTTCCGTAACTAAATTTTTCCTCCTTTTTGTAAGTGTGGGATTTTCAATTTGTATACTGGCTTCCTGATATGAAATTTTGAAATTTTAAACATTTGTATGTTGTCCATGACAATTTAACTTATTATTTTAAGAATGAATTAATTTTTGGTGACGTCTGAGTGGAATCATTTGGCATCGGTAATTGATTTCAAGCTATCATGATGCTCAATATAATGAATTAAAGTAAAATTAGAAAACTATTCAAACAAAAGAAATCTATTTTTCAATAAACTGTTTGAAATGCTGGTTTATTTTTCATTAAATATGCGTTTTTTTAAAGATGGATGTATATGTCCTTAAAATAGTTTACAATAGTCCTTAAATAATTCGGTCATTTTGCACCAAACATTTGGTACTGAATGACCAAAGTAGTAATTGCGCTGTATTTTTTTTTTCTTTTGCTATGGCTATGTTATTTTGTCGCTATTTTTTTTTAAATCAAAAACCAAACCAAACCAAACCAATGAAAATAATTTCATTGTGATAGTTTTCAGACGACAAGTTTCAAACTCCTACAACTTTGTTAAACCTGAAATGTGCTTCCAATTAAAATGTACTTTTAAACAAAATTATAATTTTTAGAATTTGCATTTTACGCTGCTTGTAAGCTTGCTTTGTTTTGTCACTTTGGACTCATTGGCGTTCAAATGTTCTAACTGAATATGAACGGAGGGAATAAAGATCCGTAATGAAGCAACTTTGAATAGAATGGTTCGTTTAGTTTCACGGAACCGCCAATAGCATTCCACATTTTTATTATCTGCAATACCATTCTGTTAAAAGTTAGTTTCTGATTCGCTGCGTTCGACAGAGAAAGAAAATAACGATGCAAAGTCATCAACGACGAAAACTTTCCATTAATATCTTCATCTGTTATTTCGGGTTGGCGTTTTGTAATTAGGGAATGATTTTTTGCTGTCCAGGAATTTCATGCGGTGAAATCGGACGCACGACATCGTTTCAACAGATTCTGACACTCGTGGCTGCTCTTTCTTGTTAGCGTAGGTTTACTAATACTAATATTAATTTAAATACTAATGTTTTATTCGATTTTTAAAAAATATTTGAATCGCCCATGTCTTTGTAAAGAACACATCATTATCAGTGCGAAATTCATTCAGACCCGTTTCTGTTTGATGGGATTAAAAAAGCTGCGGAATATTTTGGATTCAACGGTAATGAAATAAGATTGAAAATTCTTCTTTATTCATAGCGTTTTAATGATTCCGCTTGAATTTTAAAATTTCGTATAATTGGCGCGAAATCCCTGAAATGAATTGATTGAAACAAGATTTAAGGACCTGCATATCTCTACCTGACCTAAACCTTCCTCATTCTTATGAGGGACCTAAGAAATAGAAATCCTTAAAATGGTCTGCCTGTCTCGTATATTCTTTTGGAATGGCTCCTTATCTCTCGGGAATTGCAAATGATTTCGATAAATCTTTCGGAATGGCCGGGGCTCTGCTCGGTACGTCGCCCCAGCAGAAATATAAATTAAACAAGGAGAAGATGATTTAGCGCACGTAAAAAATGGGTAAGCACCAGTTTCCTTTTCTTAAAAACTCTTTACTGCTTAGTTTCGTGTAGCAGGTAAAAAGAAGCATTTAGCATTATAAAATTCTGCCTCATTACTTTTTGGAAAATGCAGAATAAAATCGAGTTTAGTTTTATTTCATTGATGCGGTAAATAACATTTAGCAGAGAAAAAAACATGATGTGATAAGATTGACTGGAAAATGGATGTCAAAATTCAATTGATAAATCGTTCATTAAAATAAGTATACTTGATTTGTAAGGCCAAAAAGATTTTTTTACATTGTTTTTCAATAGTAGTAGTTGTGTTTATTTTTTTTTATTTTGCTATTGCTATTTTTTAACAGGAATATGTTTTATTCGCAAAGAAAATTCGTTAAAAAAAAGGGGAAGTATTTTATATATTTAAGCTTATATGCAATTCAATGAGGGAAAATAATTTGTTTTGTTTTGTTTTCAGAACCTTAAATTTCTATTTTATATTTATTTTAGTTAAAAGAGCAGAAGAATGTTTCACATATAATTAAGAACACATTTGGCAGTAAATTAAAGGGGGAGGGGGTGCATTTTAAGTATATTAGATACATACGAAAAAATCAGGGACATTTCTTTAAAAACCTGGAAATGTCAGGGAAATTCAAATAGCAGAAAAGATGGCCACATGTTACAATATTAAATTTATCGTTAAGGAAGATTAATTATAATATTTTTTAATTCTAATTTCTAATTCAATTGCAGACAAAAAGCTAATTTAATCTGTTATTTTAATTCAGTTCATAATAATAAATTTTTCAAAACATTCTCAGAAAATACCGTTTTAGTAATGTTCTGTAAAATAGATTTTTTTAATTAAAATTACTTTCTTTTTAGAATATAATTCATTTTATAAATGCTTTGTATTTGTAATATCAGTTTTTTTTTCAGTCTAATTCACTTACAGAAATCAAAATCGGGTGAAATGAATCGTAAGTAATAATTAAGTTTTATTAATATACTGTTGTACAATAGGCAAGTATTATACGGTTACAAAATTCTAAAATCTATATTTAAAAAAATCCATCTTAACGAACGTGAAAAATATCAAGTAAAAGTGTACGAAAAATGCAACAAAAAACACAATAAAGAAAATCGGTGGGTTTTTTAATCGTCTAAATAACAGCGCGTAAGAAGACTCTTAATCACTTTTGAATTTTTTTGAATCACTATAAAATCGTTCATAATTGTTCTTTCCTTTTTTTATTTTGTGTTAGGAAAAAAAAAAGAATAGTATACCTTCATATACAAATACTTACTTTATGTAAGTCAGCAGAGACAATCACGAACATTACATAAATCAATTATAAACTAATCAGAAAAGTGCTTTTAAACATCCATCTACATGAGAAACCTGAGTTACTACCCGCTTATGCGATCTGCAAATACAATAACTGAAATCATGACGTATAATTTCCTTGCACATTCTGAAACAGTCTTTGCAGAATATAAATAAATAAAATTTGTGTAAAACTAACAATTTAAGGCCCTTTCGAAAGTGGGCAAGTTGTTTTTCTGCTTTTGCACACTTTCGGCTAGAAAACAACTTCTACAGACGATATTCCAAAATGGTAGCAACATTTTAATAATTTTAGATGGAAATTTTCTTTCCTATTATTTCCCTCTTATTTTATATAAATAATACTAATAATAAGGAAAATAGTCTTATACTAAGCTTCACTATTATTAATAAATCATTTTAAAATGCGCATGTTTCTTTCTCTTTTTTTTTATCGGCTATTTTGAAATTCGATTGATTGAAAAACGATTGTTCAATCGACACTTTGCATATTTGTGATTCTGCAGAATGATTTCTATGCATTTATTTCGCATCAAGGAAATGTGATGGTAGATGAATTTATTCATTATTTCCGTTCAGGATTCATCGTCAATAGTTTGAAAGACCAGATTTTCTTACTCTGAATGATACTTTTGAATAACTTCAGTCTTTAAGTGATGAATATCTGAAGAAGGCGATAATGAATGGGAATATGTCGGTGATGATAAAATGTAAATATTTCGTTACTGAAGTATGTTGCAGATTAAGACTGTACTAACAAATTGGGATGAGCTGCCAACATAGACTAAACGTTAGTACAAAGTTGCTCAAATCAAGCAACTTGAAATCATTGTAGATTATAGTAAATATATATAGAAGCAGGAGCTTCAGAAGGCAAATTTGTAACAAATGGCAGACTAAAGATTTTTTTTTTTTTAATGAAATGGTGGTGCTCTTTTTCTATCAACGACATCGATTTTACAAAAACAGTTGCTTGAATTTTATAAAGAATGTGTTGATTCCGAAATTAATATATCGAACTTTTAAAATACGATAACTTACCTTTTTTTAAATTCCAGAGATGAATGAATGGTAGACAAATGAACTCTAATTTATCTGAATTTAGTTTAAACGCAATGGCATCGCTTAACCCATACATTTTGATTAACGCGTGTAGGGCTAAATCGTATTTTAAAGGAAGAAGAGTGTATGGACCGTAAACTTGAAATAATAATCTCTCTATTTTTTTTTAAATCAGAAAAAGGAGAAAATGTAAAACATGAAATAATGGGACTCTAATTATATTCAAAAAGTGTAATGATCCAGTGCACTCTTAAAGCTTTAAAGAGTTTCATACAACTCAAATATATATATATTGCATTGGACTACCGTTGCGTTTTAACAATTTTTCATATTTAAAAAAGTACCAAAGCTATTTTTCGATATTATGTTTTTCTCTTGTGTTATGTGTTATTCAACAGAAGAATGTCTGCAATTCCTGAAACCGCGAGTGGTCGAGAATGATTTAGCCAGGACGAACTTGGGTTTTTGAAACTTCAAATATATGAATTTCCAAATATTAGGATTCGATTTCTTTTTTGAATCTTAAGTTGAATTGTTGAAATAATACCAGTATTTTCACTATTAATACTACGAAAATGGCATCCATTGAATCCAAAAAAAAAAACAATCTTTATTTCAAAATCCCATAGTATTTATAATAAATAATTATTTACTAAGGACTGAAAAATAATAAAAATAAAAAAAAAATTAATATACAAATGAAAGCGTCTTAAGAAAGTCACTTATTTCCAAATAAAAATGTCATTCGACCAATTTTAATTTGAATCTTTCATTTCACTGAAGCCTAATCCTGCTCTTCTTGCCTCCGAAACATTTTTGAAACTTCTCCTTTGCAACGTCAATAGACGAAGATGCGTTTCTTCTGCTTATTTTTCTTTCTGTCTGTCGCGGAATGAGTCAAAACAGACGCTGTTAATCGAAAGTGAAAGAACATTTCTCTTCATTACGAAAAGCACAAATGTAAACTTTGATAACCCAAATCTCGCTTCTCGTACAACATCATTTGTCTTGATAACACACCCTAGAATGAATTCCAAGAGAAAAATAAAAACATACAAAAAAGAAATGCTTTATCCGTGTGCCTAAAAAATGAATCTCCGGATCATAGCATCCGATTGTTTCGTTTCGTCTCACTTTCACCCCCTCCTGCCCTTCCCTCCATTTCACGTCAGCCAATAAGGAAACAAGTTCCGTGGGAAGTAAATAAGTTAGTCTAAACAAAGTCTTCCCCATAAAAATAAACAAACTAATAAAAAAAAGGGGGGCGAAACAGAAGCGGATAAATTTCTTCCTTTATGGCTGCACCCTTTTTATTTTTTATCCGGCCTGTCTGTTTGCTTATTGTTTGTATCCGCGCTCTATCCAGGAGTTATTTATATATTATTCCGTTTCCGTCTCTACAGATCGATTTGGCGGATGTCTTGTCCCTCCCTCCCATATTCTCGATGGTGTTGCCAGATTGCAAAAGGGCGAGTCCGTTGTAAATTTTCCCGTTTTCGATAAATTTCTACAAGGTGAATTGCCTCAGCATAGCAGATTGTATATCTGTCTCGAATGCTTTTATTCGGTGGTCCTGGAAAATTGGCATAGGTTGTTGTTCCAGCTTAATCCCCATCGATGGTCCGGAAAAATGCTTGTCGCCATTTTATCGTGTGAATGTTTTATGTTTCATTATAATTACCTAATAATTAGGTAATCAATCTAATAAGGTTTTTGGATAAATAATACAAAAATAAATTAATACATATACTATCTTACGATATAAATAAAAATTATTGGAACGAGTTATCACATAAATTAGCACGACGTATATCATATCACTGACTCTCCGAACGACCCGAGGGCACACGGATAGTAAATACTGAATGACCGGACCACCGCTACAGCAACCCTGACGGTAACTGTGGTTGAGTCCTAAGAACCATCACCGGTCATAGTACAACACTTCCTTAAGGAAGTACGTCCCGTCATCGATGGGAGGAGCCGGACCCCCACATTTTCGTGGCGAGAACCAACCTCCTTGCCGGAAGCTTCTCATCCTCATTTCAATGTGTCCCCGGGGGTTTAGCACGATGCATACGAAGATAGTATATAGCGGCATGATTTAATTAACAGGCTTTCTTCTTTTTCTGGAATCTTCACAATGTTTATGATTCATAATTTAATTAGCAGACTTTTTTAGTTTAAAAATGTTGTAATCATTTTTGGTTCAATTATTTTATATTTTTATGTTTTTTAATTAATAAAATTATTGTAAATTTAGATCTGTATTTTATCCAATGCATCATCTAGTAGTACACCTTCGGGAGAAACAAAAAGTAATATAATTAGATGATTGCCTGATAAATGTTGTGCCTGAAATTGCACAAGTGCAGAAAATTTCCAAATGAAAGGAAATGAGTCGATCTGTGGCTACAAAATGCCATCTTCCCAAACATGAATCGAATCGCGTTCAGTGAAAATGATTTAAAAGATTGCTTCAGTTCAGCTATTGTTATCGATGCTTTTTTGTTTTCAAATGCTGTCGTTATTCAATAGACGTAGTGTAAATTTTGCTTTTCTGCATCATACTTTTTTTTTATTTATTTAAATTGACCTTGTTTCATCCTTGCAGCAATGAAATATTGTATTCTATTTTTCATTTCCTCTCTCAAGTGTTCCGAATTCTGTACACTTTCTTCGTGCAATGTTAATATTTGATTAGTAATTATATTTAATTAATTATTTCCCTCGCCTTTTAATGAATTTGAGTAAAATTGACTTTTGAGAGGCATAATATTTGTAATTCTGAAACGGTTACAGTAAAAAAGTTCTGGTGTTTAGCACAATTGCAAAAGTATGTTTGTGAATACTCCTTTTTTAAATTTGTTCTTTCATACTCACACATAGAGAGAAGCGATACCAAGTTTCCTTTCCTTCTGAAGTTTCCAAAGAACAAAAAGAGCATTGTAAAAATTTATTCCTAATCTTTTTACACCATTTTTGAACGACCTCCCACCCCGTCCGAAATCACCGTCATTCCTGACGGGAGGATGGCTCGCAGCGAATGGTTTTTGTTCCTCTCTCTTATCGTCGCGCAGATTGTTTTGCATGATCTCGATAGCGCTCCTTACTTTTATGTCCCTTTTCTGGAATGACCGCCATTCCGGATGAAGCTCTGTCGGGCCTCTGGCTGAAGGGAGAATAAACTTTGTGGAGGGAATGCTTCTATGCAAAGAGGGAGTTGTTAGAATGATTTCGGGAGGTGTGGGCCTAAAAAATGTCAGACGCAGGAGGCTTTGGTTTATGGCCTTCTTCCTTTCAATCCAAATGGATAGTCGACTTAGATGATGCGCACATATAAATAAATAAAAATGGATTGTGATTGTATGATGTAATATTAGCCGTATTTGGTATGAGTTTTGAAGGTTGAATGCAACAATATGGAATAAACTATTTTACTTACTGACTATCCTATCTTGTCTTTTTGCACGCAGAGTTTATATATGAATATGCTTAGTTTAAAAATACATTTTAATTTAACTTCACTTGTTTCATGTTTAAGAGAGGACTTTATAATCGAAACATGTATAGAAAGTTGAAATTTCGTACATGCGTGTTCTCGATAGGACTCTCTGGTTTAATATTTGTGGAATTAATTAATTAAAAAGTTGAACAGTTAATTTAATTAAATTTTGGCACCATCTAGTGGAATTTTTGAGAAAAAGATTATTAAAAGTTTTTTACATTTATAATAATAAAATATAATCCAGAGACTAATAAAAATCATTTTATTTTAAAAAGTTTTTAAGGAATACTTTTATTATTGTATTACACAACATTTTTTTTAAAGTTTTGATTATTTATTACTAATCTTAATGGCTACGCATACAGTGACGTATCTGACATGCATCGAATTGCTGTTTATTCAGTATTTAAATTAACAATTATGTGATAATATTCAGTAATATAAAAATAAAAAAAATCATTGGGAAGTTTCTCTTAGGACTTTTATGATAAGGTAGGAATTTAAATAATGATAAACATTCCAAATACGATGTGTCATCTAATTAAGAAATTTAGTAAATTCATAAGTCCAAAAATTAAAATATATTATTTTACAAATTCACTGCAGAACTGTGCAGTTTCAAAACATACTTTAATGAATGATTAACTGATAATTAAGGTCAGAAAATATCAAAATAGAGTATTGTCATCGCGGACGATCAAATATGCAACATTTCATTCTTCTAGCACATCAAAAGGAATCAATTTCGAAAATATTTACAAAGTCGAGAATAATTACAATTAGTTTTCAGCGCACTAATAAAAGTATACTTATTACAATTGTTATTAAATTTATTTCAAGACATCCTGTCAACTCTTAGCTTCTTGTTGAGAATAATAGACATGAGCAGCCAAAGAGCTGAAATAAAGCCCTGGATAAGGGAAAGGACCCTTCTAGAACCCCCGACTCCCTTCTTTTAAGGGCCCTTCTGCACCCTCTTCCTCTGTGAGCCCGAAATGGCCCTTGCGCAGGTAAAATAAATAGACGCTCCTCTAGAGCTACCTGATTATGAAAAAGGGAACAGAACCGCTCCGCCCTTGCGAGAACACAAAATGGATTGATAACTCGCCGGATCTTGTTTGTGGAGGCACTTGTAAAAATCGGTGGAAGAAATTTCAAAGAATAAGGCTGGGGGTGAGGGGGCGGGGAAGTGCACGGTTCGTTTGAAGTTTTTTTCGTTCCGCGTCTCCCTGTTTCACTCTTTCCTTTCTTCGTCTCGAATTTTTCTTTCAAATGAGAAACACAGATGTTGACGAACAAAACAAAGCAATGCGCGCGACTTCCACCGGTTTTTCTTCCCCTTCGCCTTCCAAGAAAAAGATTTATTTTTTTCCCGACAGAATCCAGCGTCTGTTTTTGTATGAGTATTTGTGCTAACTGAATTTGAATGGTTGTCGGAAGCTGGTAAGAAAGACGGGGATGCTGGGAAAGTACGTATGCAAATAGAGAAATGTAAAAGTCTTGCCGATAAATGTCGAAAATCTTTTCAAATACAACACATAAATGTCGCTTCAGTCGAGTTTAGTTCTATGAACTTCTCATTCAAAGTCAAAACTTAGTTATTTAGAATAGACCTAATCATTTGTGAACTTTGAACAGATGACGAGACCAACCATTGAGCTGACAACTCTATCCACATAGGCGGGAGGACTTTTGACACTTACTAGGGGCAGTGGCTCTTATCACAAATTCGCCTCGCTGTTGAACCGAGTTTGATACTTAATATTCCAAATTCACACAAGGATTTTTTATTTGCGCTTTGCGAAGAATTTATGAATTGAATGGAAATTTTTTTAATCTCATAAAAGAATCAAAGGTAAACCCAAATAAACTTTTAAGCAATAAGAGGTTTTGACAAAAATTTATTTTCAGGAAAGAAAATAAAACTGTGCACGTGTCGAATCTTACCTTAGCTTACCTTCATGGTGAATTCTTTAATGCTGTATAATTTTGATTTAACCAGTTTCAGAAATGTTTATCAATATTTCTTCTACTTTCAGTGTTTATTTTTAATTCCCATCTAAATATTTAATCATAATTTTGTCTGTTTTTACTTATTAAATTTCTTTGTAACTCTGACCGTAATGATTTTATTTACTGTAAGAATCAAAGATAACGGGATTTAAACGTACATTACTCTTAAAAGCATCGTTTTTTTTTTTTTTTTTTTTTTTTTTTTTATCTCTGCATTACGAATAATTACTTTTAATCTTTCTTTTTTTTTCAGATGAGGACTACCAGAAATCTAATCTAGTTATAATTTTCGTTAATTTCGAACAGAATTTTCTTGATATACTCCATTTCTTTTGGTCTCTATCTGCTTATTTCTCAGACGCAAAAAAATGTCATCTGCAAAATTTTCTGAAGATTTTACAAGATGACGTGAAATTTCAATGCGTTGTTGTGTCTCAACTAGATATGAAATAGATGCAAATTTATTTTTAATAAACTTGCCATTGAACTAAAAAAAATGTAATGTCTTCCTTTTCAAGCGGAAATAGCTTTCGTAAATCCATTTAATGCGTTAATTTCGCTTGAAGCATTGAAGCTCTTCTTATTTTTTTTTTAATTTTTTTTTTTTTTTTTTGTCCTATTTCGCGAAATGATCCGATGTACGCACTTCATACCAAGTAAAATAAAAGTAGAAAAATCTAGCATTGAGCCTTTTAACTAATACACAGCTTTTCAATTAAATATGACCATGATTATGAATTCTTTTTAATATAAAGCTGTTGATGTTTCTGCAAATCAGAATGTGTGCGTGCGTTCGTGCGTGTGTGTGTGTGTGTGCGGTTAACAATTTTATTGGACGATTCATTCATTTGATAATAATGCCCTCAAATTTGTTTTCCTCCCTAAAATTGAATAAAATATTCAGCTGGACACTTTTCAAATATCCCATTGCGAAATGAAATACTTATTATTTTAAAAACAGTTATTATTTGTTTTTCGTTTTTAAATACATTTATTTCATATTTTTTAATTAAACTTTTTGCTCTCTTTCCGATATACTAGAATTTAGAGGTGTTTTGTTGCTAATTTCCAATGGCAATATTTTATTTTAATATTTCGAGAATTTAATTATCGGTTAATCGTTTCCACTTTATGAAAATTCAAATTCCATGTGCGCCATCTAGTAGTAAATTTAAAAAAAAATAATTCATTTCAGGTGTCAGTGGTATTAATAATGAATCATGTCCCCTTTAACGAATAATTTTTAGATTTATTTTGTTTTCGACTAACCGGCAGATAATTTTTATATAAATATTATTTTCTACTTAAAAGTAGAAAATAATATTTACTTGAAAATTGTCTGCCGTCAGTGGCCGAATAAGAGTGTTTTTAAAAGCCGTTTTCATTAAATTTAGAGACTGTCATTCGGTTCCCTGCGCCATCAATGTCCTCGTTTCTTTCTTTTCAAAGACTCCGAGCACACAGAGAGAGAACTTCCGACTTTCTCTCCTCTCTATGCATGGAAATCGCCGATCCTATCGTTAGAGCCATATACATGTGCAGATTGTTTTCCGTGCTTATTCGTGTGCAGAATAACGTTGCGATCGGGGCTTCTCTGGGTGTGGTTGGCTACCGACACGCCTCGAGTCGGATAGAAATTACTTTTGCATATTTACAGGGTTTTACTTTCAAATCAGTGGAAACAGACGTAGCCTCTATTTAATCAAAGGAAGCACGCATTTCGACAATTGTATGTGCCTTATGAGAGAAATGTTGCTATTCGGTGTTGTTGATTTCTGTCAGGCTTGCGTGATTCCTCTGGGACGAGATTGCCTTTGGGAATATGGAAAATTCACATATGTGTATGATAGCCGCCTTTGGTGATCAACTGGTTCGTCTGTCTTAAGAGTTATGAAAATTCTAAAATGTTTTTAAGTAGTTAAGGATGTTATACTTTATGTATTTTATTTGGAATAAAAACTATTCAACAAAGAATTTTTTAAGTTTAAATTTCTGACCATAGTGAGCTTAAACTTTCTGAACATAATAAACATAGTGATTCTTGAGCTAAATGAGGGATAAGATTGAAAATTTGAAATAAAAGTTTACCATAAATCAAGGTCATGAAATTTAGATGCATGAGTAATAAATTTTAAAAATATTATCTTCTGCAATACATCATTTCAAACTCGAAGATTTATCAGTAATAAAATTAAATCCGGCGTTAACAGAACTAAAGGAATTTAGTTGTTATCTACGGCCACTTCTCAAATACACTTGTTGTTACGGTATGGAAATGCATTTGGACATCAAACAAAACGATCTATTATCTAAACTTAAAAAAATGTCATAATCCCTGTAGCTCGAACTAATATAGAATCATTCATCTATGTGTGTGTGTGTGTGTGTGTGTGTGTGTGTGTGTGTGTGTGTGTGTGATGATATTTTAAACTCTTAATTTAATCCAACTTAATTTCCAAAAGTTTATCTTAATTTAGCCCATAGTAATGTTACATTCTCTTATTTGTTGATCCAATTCCACTTTCGGTTTAATAAATTCAACTGAAGCTGTCTAAAAAGTACTACGCCATCAATCTATATATCAAGTGAAAGTGATCCCTCCGTTGCCTTTGCCAAGGTGTCAAAGGTCAACACGAGTATTCAATTGGCGCATGGCCGGAAATCCCATGTTATATAAGACTAATGATCATTTGTTTCGTGCCTTCTTTATTTCTGCTTTTGTGTCGCGCTGCGCCTTCTTGTAAAATAATCATGCATGTCACTCGGAAGAGAATAAAACGAAATAAAAAATACAACGTCTCGTCTATGTCTTCAAACCTGCCTTCTACTTTTCAGAAATAATGTTACATATATATACAGGGTATCTCAAAAACCTTGACCGCGGCTTTTATTCCTGAAATATTTATCGTAGACATATACTGTAAATTACAAAAATTACGTAAGAAAAGGTGCAAAATGTTATGAAAGCGGTTAAAATTTTCAACGGATTAAACTTTAAAAAATACAAAATTAAAATTTTTATACGGACCCCGTACAAAAAAATTCCCAGTGAATAAAATGTGCCCTATCTTCTAATAAGGTCAAGTACAAAATTTCAGAATTTTATCGTGGAAATTCTCAAAGATATATTAAAACAAAAATGCAGAAGGATCAATCACAAATTAAAATGCAAATGTTTACAGCATTAGTGCAGATGACGCGACGCAGGAATGCATCATAAGAAAATTAAATATGCTTCATATCTGTAATTTGAAATACAAATTTTAAAATCTATGCTTCCTAAATAAAATTTTATATCATGAATGACAGAATGTAACTTAAAAATAGCTCAGTCAGTGAACTTATAAAAAATCTTATATAATCTTTCATTAAAGTAATCTTTCCTTTAAGTTATTATTTCTACACAATTTTAATACTTTTTAACCAATAAATTGTGAAATTATTATTTATTTATTCAATCATTACTTTCTTCGTTAATTTGTGTACGGCCCCTAAAACACGAACAGCCGACATGGATTTTTTTTTCTTTGCGAACTCATATCTAGTCATCGAAAAGTGGTTTCATGTCGTTGAGACTTTTTTGTGATAAAATGCTGAAATTTCGTACAGAATTAGTTATATACCTTATTAGAGAATGCGGCACATTTGACTCAATGGGATTTTTTTTGTACGGATTCCGTATAAAAATTTAATTTTTGCATTTTTTAAAGTTTAATCCCTTGAAAGTTTTAATTGATTTCATAACAATTTGCACCTTCTTTTTTTTTTTTGCGCAACTTTGTAATTTACAGTATATGTGTACGATCAATATTTCAGGAATAAAAGCCGCGGTCAAGGTTTTTGAGACACGCTATATATATGCTAAATGCTTATCATGTGCAGTCAGAAAATGTGTTTTCAAATTTATACATTTTTCCGGACTGGCAAAGTTTTAAGTTTTTTAAATATAATGTTTCATTGTTTGGTCTATGGTATTTGGTTTGTGGTAATATTTTAATTTAATTTGTTCAGGGATTCTGAAATCTCTCAAAAGCATTAAATTGAACATCTCCTTTAGGATTTCTTGTCCATTTTCAAATAAAATAAAATACTTGAAGTTTTTTAAAAATATCTTTAAAAAGACTTGCAGGAAAAAACTTTTTGTAGTGATCAACTTCGAAATTTCTCTTGCCCTCTTACACCGTGTTTGTTTATTTTTCTCCCTAACGATCCCTGTGGAGAAGATGTAAAGCTGCCTTTTGTGCGAATGACCTTGGTCCATAATTTAAGAAAAATATATATTAAAAATTTGACTAAATTATTGCGAGAAAATAAATCTCCATTTTACCATTGCTGGAAATAGCATCGAAAAACAACATTTTGTGCTGTTCACAGGTGTTCAGGAATATGAAAAGCTGCTTCTCTTAATTCTATTCATGAATTTATGAACAGAATGAAAAATAGCTGTGAAAATAAACATTGAAAAATATGAAGCGTGTACAGTAATAAGATTTTTGCTTGTAATTCATTTTTCGGCAGCAGCAATTCACTCTATGAGCCATACTGAAATAAGTTTTAAAGGATGCTGAGAGTTCCGGTGTGTCCTGGTTCACAAAAATACACGCGCACAACAGTACAAAATTTTGTACAATTTATCGGGTTTTTTAAAAACCTTCTTCTTTTAATCCAGATATAGCTCCTAGTGATTAACATCTATTTGGGGAAAATATAGCGGTTTGTTTCGTAACATTTCGATGATGAAATTGCCTATCACAATGTTGTAATCTTCATTTTTTAAAATTTATTTATTGTTTGATCTAATTTTACCCTTTTAAAATTATGTTACAAAATTTTCAATTGATATGATGATTACATCGAAATGTGTTATACTGTTAGAGGTTTTTTTTTCAATATATATAATGAATGTTCTGAATCTGAGTGTGTTTTTGTATATACATCAATAATTTTTGTGCATACATCATTCATTTTTGTATATACATCAATAATATACATCATCAATTTTAATTTTATATGCACAACAGGGTATCATCAAATGGAACTCATTGATTGAATTTCTCTCCTATTATTTTATCCTTTTATTTATTATTCTGAAAAGCATATTTTCATTTATTTATACCTGCAACTACACGACGAATATATTTTAGATCCCGATATCAACAATTGCTACAAATGTATTGATTAAAAAAAGAAGTTGTCTTTCATGGAAAATCTTTAAAATATTGTGATAGCTAAAATATTGAAGGCCATTTTGCCAAAGTTATAATCAATGCAATTCTTTCAACAAATATTTTTATGCAAACGTTGATTTAATGATTGAAAATCTGACGTGTCTTTCCAAATATCGCGCTTTTTGGTATTAAATCTTCGAGAAAAAAATTTTTTTTTTTTTCCTTCTACACATTATTCCAAATTCTTAATTATTTTTGAAAATAAATGGAATTCTTTTCTAGAAACTATCCTCTCAAAAAAGCATAAGTTTTCTCCTAAATGCTGTCAGCTGCGTCATCAAATTGGAAGAAAAGATTTTCATTCATTGAAAATCCACAGCTCTCTTCAATCCCCCATCCAAGTCTTTCATATCTGTTAGACTTACTCTGTTGCGATTTCTGTGGGTTGTCCTTTTAACGAAGGAGTTTTCTACCAGCACTGTTCCAGTTATTAAAGGCTTTCATTTATTTGAGTCACTTCTTCGCGAGCAAATCACTCCGATTCGATCGCTGCACCTCCATTTTAAACTCAGGGACCAGTGAGAATCTAATTATTCCCAAAACTGTTTTAACAGCGAATCGATCCGAATTTGGATGACACATTTTTCATCGTGAATCGTTTTATGGATGGTTATTCGATTGAAATGCCAAGAGAATTGGTCGGCTCTTCCAAGAGATAATAATAACATCAAAAAAAAATTTCTGTACGAATTGCCTGAATTTTTTTAATATCGGAATACAGATTTCATACTTTTAGAAAGCATTGTAATTGTTAACATGAGTATTGTAGTTGTAAATAGTATATAATATAAACTGAATTAGTATTATAATGGCCCCTTTTTAAAGTCAAACGATAAGACGCCTCATTCAGTACAAATGTTTGCATAGAAAATTTTGCAAAAAATTATAATGAAACGAATAAAATTTCATTTTTACTAGATAAAAAATTGACACATCAACCGCGCCAAAGAGGGAAATTTGGATTGACATGAATATACGTTGATCTCATTTAATTGGTTAAAAGTAGGTAGAAGAGTTGTTGCTAAGAACTTTTCAGTAAGATATTAAATGCTAGGTTAAAATGCGAGCGAAATTATATGGGTTGATTTAAGAGCCGTAGTTAGCTAATCAAATGCTCAAATTGGAACACATTAAATAATATATTTACTAAAGATAAGCCTTTCACGATGATGAGAAATTGAAAATTCAGAAAATTACTTGAAAACTTAAATAGGGACGAAATAAGAAGATGTCTAAAATTTTTTTAGTTCTTAAAAAGGTATTAGATCTAATTCCCGTTTCAAGAAAGAAAAAGAAAAGTGTTTCAATCTTTTTACTTCCTCGTTTACGAAATAGAGAAAGTATTGTAATCGTCCAAAAATTCGAGCTCGTGGTTTTGCCAAATCTCCACGTCTTGAATGACTCTGAATTCGAGAAACATATTTTTGGAAAATGTCTGCCTGTTTGGGACAAAAGCATTTTGAGGTAGGTGGGTGAAATCGTGTAGAAGGCCTGTGCACCAAATTTGTAGATTTTTAACAAATTTTGAAGAACATCTATTCCGAGGAAATCTGCCTGTCTGGTTGTTTGAATGTAAGTTAACACGATAAATACTAAAAGAAGACCGCTGGATGGATGAAATTCGGTACATAGATTTAACATCTGTAGTGATAACTATCTAACTTTGAGCGAAATCTAACAAGGGGCTGAAGGTTTGTCGGTCATTTTCAGAGTCTTGTTACCGCAATAACTCAAAAACGTAATGATTTAAATATACCAAATTATTTTGTGACTGCAAAATCTAAAGGTACAATTCACTCCCGAGTGTCCGGTTCGCGACTATCCGGCCTAGTTTCCTGTTATCGTTATTAAATGAGAAGGGAAAGGCGTTGCATTGGAAACATTGTCAAGGCATTGGAAGCGGGCATCTGCTACGATCCTTTCCGCGTGTCGTGTACGAAATACAAGTTCTGACAGGAAAAGAGCAGCGTCCTGCTCGTTGTTCATTGCCTCGTCAGTGTGTAACGGGCCTCATCTGGTGCCACTGCTCCTGATTATAATTGCACAGTACCTACAGTATTTGTAAGAAATTCTTGGAATGTGCAGAGCAGTATATAAACATGTATAAACTACCAACACAGAGCCTTCTATTTTGACACGTGATCAGCAATTGTTTCTATGATTCACCGTGCCGCGACCGTGTTCACATTCTAAGTGGTTTGAAATAAATTCAGAACTTAGTACTCATATGAAAATGATGAAAGAACTTAGTATATGAAAATGCATATTACAACAGTTATGAGTCTGGTATTGGTGGGCAAAGAAACGAGTTCATAGAACTCCAGCCTTTTTTTAAAATTATGTGCATTCACCCCGTTAGAACAGAACAAGAACTCCGGCCTATCCTTTTTTTTTAAATTATTATTAGGCCTGCTCTTGCGCCTCATTTGGAAGAATTCTCGGGACTCGAAACTGGGACACGGTACTTTAACCGCAATGTATTTGAAACATTAGTTATGAGAAAATTATGGGGAAATGAATAATACACCGCCACTCATTTCATACACTTGGCCCATCAACCAAGATTTCTGCTTCCTTTCCGGTTCGGTTTCAATTCAATCAGAGTCATACTATTTGTTGTATTTAGATCACAACAGGGGCGATGCATTATACACTTAGGAACTTTTAAACGTCAGATGAGTTTGATCAGAGGAACTGCGCTGAAACATTCATTGAATCGTGTTATTGCAATAAGTATTAGGAATTTACCTTAAACTTGGCAGATAATTCTATACAACGACACACACACAAAAAAAAAATGTTACATTATTTTTCTTGGCTATTTTGTTTTAACATGGTAAGGGAAAGATCCAGCCCGCACAGCGAGCGACATCCACTCATCTTGTACATAGAGACACGCAGCAGAATCTTACTTCCGCCTTGGAGGAGAAGAAATGCCCAGATCCACTGATCAATTAATAGCCGGTAAAGGATCTTTTTCTCCAGTGGCCTCGTTCCTGGGGCTTATCTCGGGCAGACGCCCCGTAAGATAAAGTGGTGGATAGTTTCGTAATCGAGTGTCCGCCGGGGCTCACCGATAGGGGCGACCGATCCATCAAACGCCCCTCTTTATCCGCCTCCGATTATTCTAGTAATTGCGTTGCCCGGGTAATTACACCGGGATTCCTTTAAACTTTCTCTGCCCTCCCCCCCCCCTCCAGATCGCATTGCATTCCCGAAATAATTGAATTTCGAAAGAGGCTTTGCTTTTATTTTTCCTTTATTATTTTTTTTTCGTAGCAGATATAATAAATTGTTTACTTTCCACTCATGCTTCGTCCCGAAATCTGAATCGTCCTTGACTCCATCATTAATATTAAATTAATTTTATTTCCTTCCTTTTTATTTGTCTTTAACATTCATGTTATTATTAAAAATACATTTTCAAGGCGGCGAAAATGGAATATTCATTAATATTACTCAGATGTTTTGAAATGGGGCTGGTTTACTATTAAAACTGTCATTTGAAATAACTATTATATTTTTATCTTCTTACGCCTTATTGCGCATCGTTTTAACACATTTCCTATTTTGCCCTCACCTTTCGATTTGAGTCGCCTTTTCGTTTCAAAATTAGAATTAAAACTGTTGAATGATGGGAAACACGGCAGCTGTCAAAATGCATCTTTTGAGTAGAATTTAAGACAGTTTTGGTAATCCAAAAAAGTCAAAACTTCTCCCGTCGGATCAAACATTTGCTATTGGCCACTCTTTCTGCGCATGTGTGATCTGACTGAGTTGACGCTTTACATGCAAGAGGACTGGTGAAAATGATCATCACTGTTTTTCCCATTTGACGAAAGATAGTTTTGAAAACGAGTGGTAAATGATCTTTTCCCAAAAGTTTCTCGCGTACCCTCCAATAAAGGTGAACTGATTGGAACCAGAATGTGAGGCAGAACTGTGATTGTAGTCAAAAAAATAACATACCACTTTTGATATATTTGCGTTTTTGAAATATCGTGACCTTAGGCGTTCAACCCCTTGTTGATAAGGGGCTACAATACAGATTCGTACCGCATTGAATCCTACCAGCTCTCTTCGTTTCGTAGTGATCGTGCTGATTACATTCGAAGAGTCGCTCGGCAGACTTCCGCTGAATAGATTTGGCTCAAAATTTGGTCCAAATTTCATCCATCTAACTGAAAATCATTTTGAGTGATCTTTGCCGCTCACGAACAGACAAGCATTTTCCAAGGATGTGTTTTTTCACAAGATGGTCTAAAACGAGTAAATGTGTCAAAATCTCGTTTTCGATTTTTTTATATATATAATTACAATACTTTATACTTCTCATACGAGAATGTAAAAGAGGTCCATTTTCTTCACTAATATTTTCTTTTTGGACCAAGTGAGTCAAAAACATGTTTTACCGTGGGTCTGTTGAATGATTAAATTAATGAATTTGGTTTATATGTGCTGGATGTACGTATTTCGAAATATTGAATTCTATATCCGACATCTGAAACTGGAAGGATGGTGTAAAATGTATTATCTATATTATAATGAAGTCAGCATAGTGTTACAAATGATTCGAAAGATTCTGATGTTCGGTTTAGGGTCGGCGGGCGTATTGAATTCAATTCGTGATAAAGAATCAAAACATCTTTGAAGTATTCATAGATGATACTTTGTAAAATATTTTGGTTGGCCCATTCTTGTTGTTTCCGAAAGCTTTGCATTAGAAAGCATTTTATTTGCACAAGAAGTGAAAGGACAAAAAGAAAGAAAGAAACGACAAAAGATAAATGCTTGTCATATTAAGGAAAATAACAACCCGTCACTTCAAAATTGGCAGATGGAACATTTTTTTCCTTTCTTTACTGCGAATATTCTAAAACTCCTGATGATTGCTAAATTTCGCAATTTTGCTCCTCATTTCTCACTATCTGCATTATTTAATTATCGGGGGGTATAATTTATGAGGGGTCCTGCATATGACTATTTTTTTCTTTCTTCCAGTTTATTATTATATAAAAACGATTTAATATGCATATTATGCATAAACTCCTTAAGAATAGTACTTTAAACTTCACATCGCAGAATTATTCTAGTCATTCTATATTAGTTTTCATTTTTGAGCTAAAAATGTAGCCGTTAATATAATTGAGGAAACTAGATTGTATTGAGTGATTCGCACTAGTTTTTGTGATACTTGCTTCCAACCTTAGTTTTAGCTGATTTTGCGGGAAAAGGGAAATTCCTTCTGTTCAGTTTCCTCTAGGAGGTATTGATTTTCGTATTTTGTTTCGATCAAAGCCTTTTAAAATCCTGAGGAAAGTATCTTCTTAGGAAACTAACAATCGTTTAGAAAGGAACTGAGATGAAAGGGTGGGAGCCATCTGAAATTTATGATTAAGTATTATTTTGATAGAGGAATTTTAATAAATTTGAGAGTAAGATTTGATACGAGTAATGAGAGGAAGTGTTAAGAATATTTTGCAATAAATTTGTACAATTCGCCTTCCTTTGAAGATTGAAAAAACAAAGTGGGACGCTGTTCCCTCGACTTCATTCATTCATTATACGTCGACACTTTTTGCATTTGAAAGCATTGTGTGTGTTTTCCGGTTGACAGAATGGGGCCAGACTGCTCTGTTATATTAACATCAAGACCCGATACATTTGTCTGGATTATTGTTTTTAAGATATTGCATTCACTTCACCCATCAGTTTATGCAAAATTTGCTGAAGGTCTAATATTATGACGCCAAATGACATCCACGTAGTTCTTTTCTGTTTCCAGTTATCCTATTCCCACGCGTACGGATTGAAAGACAAACTTCTCACCGAATGGATTTTTGTCCAAAATCTGTCGGACATCTACAATTTCGGTGAAAAGACCAAGTCACAATTTGCGTTCATCAACGTTTGGCATTTCTCTCGTTTGGCATCAACGTTTGCGTTCTCAACGTTTGGGGCTCACACAGTCCATACACAGAAACGATTCAAAAGATAATTTTTTTCTCCGAAAGGGGTCATTCATTAACGCCTCGAGGTTGGCATTTTTAATCATCCATTTACTTCGTACATGGGAAAATAAAAGTGGGGCTCAAAATTCCATTTTTTTAAATATTAAACCAAGAAAGATGTCTGTTGTCAGTACTTTTAATCTATTGCGCCAAACAGTTCCTCTCCTGTTCCATTTGCGTCGACAATGTGTATTCTTGGTGATAGCTGGGAAACTGTTTCCAGTATCGGTTTATCGATGAGACGGATCTGTACCACTCGGGTTTCCTAATGATACTCCCCGTCCCTGGGGAATTGCATATCCAAGGAATGGATGAAAATAGAGAATAAGTAGCTCCATGTTTCGGTTCTTGTTTCCCATGCCCCAAGGGGTTTTCCACAGTGATTCAATTTGAAGGACAGAAGTGAATTTTCATTCGATTTTCTTCTCCTTCCACCAATCAGAGATGTCTTCCAATTATAGAAGACTTTTTTTTTTTTTTTGCCATCCGTCTTAAAAAGGAAGGGAAAAGATAACCTTATCAAAATCCAACCAAAGTGGGAAAAAAGGGCCCTCATCCGCCCCGAAGGCTCGCGGAGTTCCTCAGTTTTTTTTTTTTTTTTTTTTTTTTTTTTTGTTTCCATTCATTGTTTAAATATTTGCCTTCAATTAGAAGCAATTGTAGAAGAGTTCGGTTTCCAAATGAGAATCGATTGCCCTTCCTTGAAGAAACATCTTTCAGCAGTTTGGAATATTGTGAGTAATCCCCCCCACCCACTCGTCTCTCGGAGCAACGTTGGGTCTTTCCTTAATTGAAAGGACTGAATGGTGGCTGCTGCTGTCTCTTGAAGCAGTCTTCCATGAGGGGTGCGAATCCGATGGCACAAAATAACTGCATTTTTCTTTATTTTAAACCATTTTTTCGGAAGGAGATGTTCCGCTACATCATAATCCAACCACTTATTATTATTACTTTTTCACGCTATTTAAAAAAACCAAAAGACAAATATTGAGTTTTTAGGAAATTTTTCATACTTTCGTACTTTATCATCAGATAAAATGATAGGTAAAAGATACGATCTATTTTTATGACCTTTGGAATGCCTTCCTACTTTTTGAGAAAGGATCATTCTTTAAACTGTCTTATCGCCACTGCTAAATACTTCTGTTGCTGAACTAATTCAGAAGCAGCGAAGTTCATCAGTAAACACTTTGACCACATGGTGTTTTTTTTTTCAGTAATCAAATGAATTAGTTAATTAAATGTCAGCATTTTGAAAGAGCAACGCTAAAACGAAAGTTGATGACAACTTTTTCAATGAAACGATGCTTCAGTCAATCTCAATTACACTAAATTATCGTAATGTATTGATTAATAATTTAAAATTTATATTTTTTATTATGATAAAAGCACACCAGATTAATTTTATCTGATAAAATATATGAATTTTGCTTTTCTGAATGACTCTCCAACTCTATTTTGATATCTCAAATGATCCATTAAAGAGTCGTCAGTCTATTAATTAGGTAAAGTATGCTACCCATTCAATCCCATGCAAGAGACTTAAAAAAAATCATGTTTGAATATTAAAATATCCTTCATATAATCAAAATTATTTTTATCTTTTAACCCGTTTCATGCTTTTAAAGATGAAATTTTGTAATCCATTTTACATATTTTTCCTGGTGTGATAGAATTTTAAAATTTTATGTCTTGTGTGTTCTTAATAATTTTATACTATTTCATATTTTCGTAATTTGGGTGTTAATTAATCATACGATTAAATTCAATTTTAATTCCATATTGTTATGAATTCTGGGTTCTTTAGATTTGTTAGCCGATGAAGAAACACGATCAACAGGCCTCAGTAACAAACGACGAGTTTTATTAACATGAAGACAAGAATAAGCAGACAACAAATGCTCAGCCGAGACGTACACTAGCAACACACAGCAGCACACTACAACAAACAGCAGCCCACAAGTAGTAATCGGTAGTAATAACAACCACAGCACACAAAGCGGCCAGCAGAAGGAGGGAATCTTCGTGGCTACTCCCTATGGTCTGTACAAACGCCAGTAATTCTCCACTGTCTCCTCGCTTTATATGTATCCAACTGCCGACTCACTACTACACGACTTACATGATTACTTAATTTAAAGGAAAGATTACATAATGGGAAGATTACTTAAAGAAAATATTGCATAAATTTTTTTAGGAGTTCATTGACTGTGCTATTTTTAATTTGCAATTCATGATATAAAATTTTAAAATATTTTTCAGGAAGCATAGATTTTAAGATTTGTATTTAAAACTGAAGATATAAAGAATATTTTATTTCCTTATGATGCATTCCTGCGTTACGTCATCTGTGCTGAAGCTGTAAACATTTGCATTTTAATTTGTGATTGACCCTTCTGCAACTTTGTTTTAATATATCTTTGAGAATTTTCACGATAAAATTCTAAAATTTCGTACATGACCTTATTAGAGGATGAGGCACATTTGATTCACTGGGAATTTTTTTGTACGGGGTCCGTATAAAAATTTAAATTTTGTATTTTTTTTTAAATTTAATTTCCTGAAAATTTTAATCGATTTACACCTTTTCTTACGCAACTCTTAATTTACAGTATATGTCTGTGATCAATATTTAAGGAATAAAGCCGAGGTCAAGGTTTTTGAGACACATTATATTCAAAGTAACAAGAATAACCAATGAAGAAGTAGGCCAGCTCTAATTTAATAATTTTGTTTTCGTATAAAAGCTCATGGTCCCTTCTCCCAATAATTTTGAAACAAATCGGAAGAATTACCGTAATGCATTATCTTTGAGAAATCTTGTGAAACAGTTATCTAGCCAAAACACTTCACAAGTTTCTTTCATACGAAAGCTTATGTCCCCCTAGGTACCTAAAATTTTTCTAAATTGGTACATTAGATATTTTGTTTAACAGTTGTGTCCGACTCATTCTGTCAAAGGTTATTTCTCCCCTCCGAGAAGTAATGTCTGGAAATATCTCTTGGAAATTCATGGTACTTAGAGAAGGGAACTATTAATTTGATAGGAAATTCATTTGACCTTCATGTGATCAATAATGGCAACAATTCAATATGAAATAAAAATTGGTGAAATCGATACAGTATTGTTGGATCGGAAGGGTTCTTTGGTTTTCCAAATGTTTTTTCTTTTGGTTTGGTTATATATGTATATAATTATACCCTTTTATTAGTACTGTATATTCTCTGAAAAATGTGAGTACAGGAACTAGTTTTTATTTATTCAAATGATGCTTACCTAAAATAGCGATGGCAATTTCCTAAAATTGTAGTCGGCTGTCTCCTTTCTAATACCCTGTTTATCTCATCTTTATCTCAGGCAGTTGCGCGTTTCCTTTGCGGCAAGCGATGACGTGGGGATAACATCCATTTCGAAGATGATCGGGCTCTTTTGGAAATGGAGCGAGGCGATTCGTTATTCTTGCACGTTTTTCTTTTTCGGATAGTCTCATTAGACGAAGCGTTTTCGGCACTGTTGAAAATCGGAAACGGCTTTTCCTCCCTTTTAATGCGCCAGAGAGATGTATGAACTGTGAGTCTATTTCGATGGTGGGAGAGGGATTAACCAGTTTGTTTTCAACATGTATTGTTGTATTGACGCCCATTTTCTTCAGTACACATGCGCTTGTTGTCTTGGATGACAGTAAAACGAATTTCATCTCATGTTCTTTCCTACTAAAAAGTCTTTTTCGTTTGAAAGGTAGTTATTTTAAGTAATAATCGCGTTATTTTTGAACTACGAACAAGAAATAACTGATGAATCCTCATTTATTTTGTCCGTTATCAAAGAGGAAATATTTGACCAAAATATTTTAATAAACCTTCCCGTTTAGGTTTTATAATGACGAAACAATCATTTTGGATACTATATTTATTAATGAAACTCTAGCTCTAAACCACAAGGAATCAATCGCATGGATTTGGCTTATGGTTTCTTCGCTCATATTATTGTTTTCTCGCTGTTAGTTATCGCTGTAATCTGACCATAAGAAATCTGTATGATTGTCCGTCCAATTATATATAGGCATGCAAATAAGTAGTAAGATGAAATGAACCCATAATTCTTTCCATCAAAAATGTAGATTTGCATCAAATTTTAATTTTATGTCAAATTTGTCAACGCTTCAACTGTGTGTATGTGTTGTTGTTGTTGTTCTCTTTTCTGATCAAAGCGTTCCACATAATGCGCCGCGATATTTTAAGGATCGCTTTATACTAATAAGCAAAAAAGTCGAGGGGATGACGCACCTTCTGCTGGCTTTCACCTTATATAATTATGATTAAAAAATTTGAATGAAAACAAGGCTTTCTTGTATTTTGGTATTTAATGAAGAACCAGAAAAATTGCTCATGCGTGTTGAAATATTGAAACTAAGCATGATTTGTGAAGCTAGAATACTGTTCAATAGAACGAAAATATAATTCTATATCACTAGATTTACCAGACCAGTCATTTTGACTGGTCGTGCAACTTCAATTCAAAATTCCTGCTACATTAAACATTTGCTTTCCAAAATGATGTTATGACTTTTGTAGCTATAAATAGAGAATACATTTTATGAACTTAATTTTACTTTATATATGTTAGAAACAAATATATTTTTTTGTTATAACTATTTATACCAGTACCAGTCAAAATGACTGGTGAATGTTTCTATAAAGGAATCATGAGACCGTGGAAATATAAATAGTGCCCATACGTCTTTTGTTCAATACTTTATCGTTATCGAGCCGATTTAGGTGATTACGGTGTCTTTAGGATTTTTTTACGAGTGCTTAGTCCAAGTGATCTCCAAACGTAATCAATCATCTTTACCCATACAGGTAAGAAGGTAAGAAACATTTATGTGTATATGAATATATTCAAAAATATATTATTCGGCAAGTAGCCTGCCTGCATATCGTCAGCCCCTGAAAATGTCAAAAGTTTCTACATATTTAGAAAATGCAACCAGCATACCTCAGGATTGTTCAGATGTGGAAAGTGAATTATATGATAGCGACGGTGAATTATTAGATACACAAATTGATCCACAAGGCAATGATGAAAACAGTGCTATTATACAAAAACACAACAGGAGAAAATATCTCACGGAAAGACTTTCTGTTTCGATTAGCAGAAGAACTTGCTTCAGAATATCAGACTTCAAGGACTAAACCATACGAAGCTGATATACCAACTACAGGTGGCACGGTTTCTGTACGCAAATGGTGTCAAATAGGATACTGCAATAACAACAAGACTACAAATATTTGCAATAAATGCAAAAAAAGTCTATGCGGAAAGTGTACAAGTAACAAAATCTTCATATGTAGAAATTGTGAGCCTATAAAAAATTAAATGTTTTGCTATTTGAAGATGTCCATAAATCCATTCTTGTATAAAAATTAATATTGTTAAACCCTTTTCATCATTTTTTAAGAATGAATAAAGACTGGAAATCACGATGAGCATTTTTTCTTATACACCAGTCATATCGACTGGTTATGGTAGAAATAGATATATTTAAATGGCTGGTAAATCTAGTGATATCTATCTTTTAATGATGAGAGCATTGTCTTTCTTTCTTTTTTCAACGTCAATAAATGTTTCTACACCCTATATTTTAGCATGCAGATTCTCTATGGTAAATATATTCCCATGATACCCTCGTGCACTGCAGTTAGAAAATCGAATGTGGGGACATCAAAGATGGCCTTTAATGTCGATGGTGGGGGTGACGTCATAAAGGACAGCGGCTTACATTCACGCGCAAATCTATTAGGTGCTGTATCGGATTTGCGTTGAAGGATAAACTTGATTGAATTCAACGTGTCGGAATCTTCTATATTAAAAATTCTACTGTCAATATTATCATTCTTTACAGGGAGTCATCGCAGTAATTATATACTCAACGTTCAAGTCCAACAATGTTTTTTTCTTTAATTACTTCATCGAATGCGAAATATAATATATATTTTATGACATAAAATCAATCAATCTATTTAATTAATTCCTTATTTATATGCCTTTCGAGAAAATTATTTTGAACTGATTCCAATGAGGGTTTTTTTTTTCTCCTGGTTCAGAACAAATTTATTTGTTGGTAACCTTCCAGAAATCTCAAAATGCATATTTTTTAGTAATTCAATTTACAATCAATTCAGTTTTCTTCTTTTTGTAGTTGACAAGCACGCTATATGTTTATATACCATGTATAAAATTTTTGATACAGAGGCTTATTAAAAAAAAAAAAAGAAAAGGAAAGGAAAATAGTACTGCGTAATAGCCTATTTCCTTTCTCTTGCTTGGTACATATAGAAGCCAATTACTTTTGAAGGGATATTGAGCACTCTTACATTCCTTTAAACCACTTTGAAATTCCGAGGCTCTCATTTTATCAAGTATATAGATATGTTTGTGGACCTATTTTGATTATAAACCCATACAAAGAGATTATAAACAGCAAAAGCAACTCCGATACTAAATGCACTTGCAAAATCATTTTGATAAAATTACGATGAATATTGAACTGCCTTGCCATAAACCACCGAACAGGGATACATCGGACCTGATGATGGAAAATCCATCTGTCTGCCCTTGGCCATAGCGAAAACCTAAACCCCGTCGTCCCAGTGTAAACTAATAAAGTGAAACGGCCCTCTTAAAAAAACTCAAGTCCATTAGATAATGAAAAAAGATTCTGCAGCTCTTTTTATTACGGCTGTTTCTATTTCTCCATCATCGGGCATTATCTCTGGCGATGCGATGAATCTTCATTCCGCCGCGGAAGATGAGTGGCGGGGAGAAATTATTGGCATCGTAATCTCCGTAAAAGATTTTCAACAGATTTCGTTTCTCCTAGGCAAGTATTGATCATCTGCAATGAGCTGGCAAGCGGATGTGGCGAGCTCCTCTCGCAGAAAAATAGCTTACATGTTCTTCGTCTCGCCCCATTGAGCACGAAACTTCCGTTGCCATTCGGTGGCCTGATTATGATGAATAGGAAACTCGGTGCTTTTTTCTATCTCTTCTCCCCCTGGCTTTCTTTTTATCGCCTTTTGTTTGTTACAGTAATGGAAATTGAATTTAACAGAGGCTATAACTTATTTTGCCTTATTAAACAGTATCTCCGGCTTTCAAAATGTTGGATTCGTTGTCCATTTTAATTTACATTTAGGAATAAATGCTATTGCATTGATAATCTTTATAGTTTATTATATAGCGGAAAAAGCTTCTGCTATTTTTTATAATTGTACTTCTTCTATATATACCAGTATACCAGCTGACCACCCTACTACCAGTGAACGTAGCAGTATCGACAGGATTTGTTGTGGCCGATTGCTATCTTGAGCATAACCCGTCCATAACACTGACCGTCCTCTTCGAGGCATGCGGCCCCCAGCCACAATCACTGACCTTCCTCCTCATCTTCCCGTTAATCAAAGAGAAGAACATCGCTTAAAGAAAATCTCAATATTTCTTCAAATTCTCGTTTCGCAATAACAGAAATCCAAACACTTTCAAACAGTTGGTAAAAAAAAAGGGCAATTCTTGACACCATATCCTTCAGATCATCTGGTACAGTTTTAAGATTATCTGGTACCATCAGTACTGTACTCAAGTCATCCTTTTCAACTTTCAGATTATTTCTTAATTCCGAGATTTCTATGAATTCCTTTAAATAATGATAAACATTACCGATTCATCCACGGATGCATTCATTTTCCTACATTCTTCTATTTTTTATAATTGTACTATGTGATATCTGCACTCGGGAACCATATTGATAGAAACGAGCTGGCAGGAAAATCAAAGTGCTGTCGCGCACAAAATAACTTGAGCACCGTTACCCTTCCAGATTTTTACATGACTGGAAAAATGACCATTCTTACTACTCAACGATTATAAGGAAACATCTTTGCATTATCAATGAGAAAGTTGCTGAATAAGGCTAGCAAAAATGAGGTCAGTTTCTGAATGTATTCATTAGTACGACGAAGATGGAACTTTATAGGAGTATTTGGGCGCTCGAATCACAATCTCTTGCACTAATGATAATTTTTTTTTATTTTACCTTATTTATTATAATCACTAAGAGAATTTATCTTACCCATTAAATTTAAAATTCGGGAAGCTGAGATGCTGTTATTATTGAGTAGTATAAAGAAACGGAGGAGAAAGAACCTGAAAGGGAAAAAGGGTTAGACATATTTTATTTACTAATAATAACAGAGTTACCTAGCTAGGACGCTATCGTCACCATTTCTTCTGCGATTCCGTCATGCGTTAGTCGGGGCAGGGCAGACCCGATTCGTAATCTAGCTGCTGTGGACAGAGAAAAAAGTATTCATTTGTAAAGGCAACAGTTTTGAAGATCTATCCCAGATGTCCTAAGACAAAAATGAGCGCCTGTTTTTGTATGCACTATCGAGCTTATATTTCATGGTTATGAATGGCATCTAGTTGGGCCAACGTTTGAATCAAAATTTCAAAGAATACGATAAATCAAATGAAACAGGAGGGGTTCGACCTCTCTGCAAGGAAAACTACTCGGTTCATTTCACCCAAATTTCGTGTACACGCTATCCTGAATATGCAGTTTTGATTTCTAAAGAAGAAGAAAAAATACTATTGGTATCTTTTGTGGACCCGCACTATTGTCACAGTTATAGCTCGGCATGTCCTATGTCATATCCTATGTGTCTTTGTTCTGGAAATTACATTCGATAGTACATAAGTCATTCACTTGGCGGTGGGATGCATGTTGAAAAATTCAGTCTTTTAAGACACCTAATTGCAAAACATTCATTTTATAAATGTAGTTCTTTATATATCACTACAGTCAAAAATCTCAAATGTTTAGATCAAGTGGGCAAGATTGTTGAAAAAAATCCTGCTAATCATTCTGTCATCGGAAAGATTTTGCTGTTATAATGCTTGAACAGACAACGCAATTGGTCCACCATTTTCCATGAAGGTTATAGTGTGGAGGCAAAGTTCCGGAGCATCAGTGTAACAGTATTGGCCCCGATAATGTGTTTCCTTCAAAGGGTTAAGAAACAGTCGTGAAAAATGAGCTGAACTCACACTGTTTTTTTGACGCATGCAACGATATTTGTTGATAAATGTTGGGATTTGTGTCAGACCAAGTACGACAGTTACGTTTGTTTACAGTGCCATTGAGGTGGAAATTGAGCCTCGTCATTTCACATATATTTCCCAATCCAATCATTATTCACTTCTTGTGTACAGCTGACCTTCCCACCACCACGGAACGAAGCAGTATCGACAGCCAATTGTCATTCACTGCCAACCGGGCGATGACCATCAATGCAGATGTTTTCCACATTCATTATCACCGGAAAGCGATTGCTGAGTGCGAGCTGTCTTATATGGATAAAATTTCTAGACATTGCTCGTAACTCTCTACACTGTCGTATACGGTATGTCCAATTGCCGTGATACCATGAACACCTGCTGCTTCCTGCTCCACGTCTGCAGGTATAAATTGACATCTTCTTGTAATCAAGTGAGTGTGCGGCCTCCTTGTTTAACTGCTAATGTTTCGATTTCTTTAAACGGAAAACTCGTATTTCGAATATTTGGAATCGTCAGAGGATCTATACGGAAAACCTTTAATTTGCTAAAATATTGTAAACACAGCAGAAGTGTTGCTTTTTTGTTTATACAAAAGCTGGGCAATGAACTTTAATGTAAGGTCAATTTCATGACGGAATCCTCGTTTGGTGAAAGCATGCTTCACAGCTCCCTATACAGATAGAAGACATAGCGCATGTTTAAAAAATTGTGAAGATGCCTGTTTCTAGACTATTTCTTCTTCTAACGACCTAAATATAATCGAAAACGTTGAATTTGAAATCGAAACAGTTTACTCACCTTCTTTTATTCGGGGATCACCCTGAATATTTTTATAGACTTGATTAAAGTCGGTTTTAATTCACATTGCTTAATATAATGCTAGAATAATATTATTTTTTAATCTTAATACACCTAGTTTGTGCTTCGCTTTGGTTAAATGCAAAAGTACAGAACTTGGGCACCTGGTTTGTTGTCCGCGTTGTCTTACCACGATTTGTAATTTCAGAGCTCATATCAATACTCACTCAATACTTGTATAATTTAATGATCGAATGTTATGATAGAAAGTCAATTTAATCCAACCTTCAGATCATGTCCGCTCTCGACACTAAAATAAAGGTGGTAAAGGAAAGATCGAGCAGTTTTTTGAGCTAAAATAATGCTTCATAACTATTTCCCCTCGAGGGAGTTTCAACGCATATATTTCGATATAACGCGCATAATTCGCAACGCATTTTCAACGCATGTAATTCGATATTACAGGATAGTTTGTTTCATTTGAATCATTGCTTCGTCAAAATTCACTAACGTGCGATTGAGATTGTAAGAGGAGAATGATTCAATCCTTCGGTAATCATCAGTGATATAAGCAAGGGGAAACGTCGCCTCAGGTAAAATGCTATCTTCCTCATTATTTTACCTAGTGCAGTGATGTGGAGGAAAGAAGGTGGTAAAGAGATTGCAACACCACCCCTTTCGTCCCTCCTCCTTCTTTAGTCGGCATATTTTGGTCATTAGTCGGTAACATTTGAAAGAAAAATAAATAGTTAATTATCAAAAGAAAAACTACAAAAGCGGCAGTTTTACCGATTTGAGGAATAGGTTACAGAATTCTTTAACTCGAAGTTCTTCGTCTCAGGGCAGAACACATGATAAAAATGTTGACACGGCGATGGAATGACTTAGCAAGTAGTTGTGCATTAAGATGGTAAAAAGCAAATACATTGATTAGTGATAATATAGATTAGTATTGGCTATAAGGATATAAAAGGTTATGTAGTCTCTTGACGTTCCTCAGAAGCATGGGGTCTTGTGGTTCAATTTCTTTAACAGCGGTGGTGTCGCTTCTGTCCAATTTATCAAAGATTTTTTTTTTTAATTTTTCGTTTAATATAGTAATTACCAATTCTCTTTCATGCGAATGCTATACTCATATTCGATTAAATACACTTTTAAATCGTAAATTCAAAACTCGCTATTTTTGAATAGATCAATAAATAGTTCATATTACTACAGAAGACACCCGAGTATCCGGGCTAATGTGGCTGAAGGACAGGCCGAATAACAAAAAAGCCGGATTGGTCAGAGTTCTGTGAATTCATTTCTTGACCATCAATACCAGAAGACAACGTTTTCATACAATAACTCACTGTTATAATACGTATTTTCTCACTTCTTATTGAGTACTAAGCCCTTCACTACTCAAGCCACATAGAATGCGGCCGAATCATAGAAGTTGCCGATAACATGTCGAGTTAGAATAGAAGGCTCTGTACTGGTAGTTTATATGCTGCATTGAACGTTTCAAGAATTTATTAGAAAAAAAGTAAGTTAAAAGATAGAATCCGTTCACATTTTAGCATAAATTCTGTAATCGTCACTGCGGTGCAATTAAAAAATACTAAGCACACCCCAAGAACAGCTTGCGAATACAAAATGTACTGTACAGTTATAATCAGGACCAGCGGCAACGAGGTCCGTTGACGAAACAATGAATAAAGAGCAGGACGCTGCTCTTTTCCTGTCGCAGCTTGTATTTTGCACACGGAGGATCAAAGCAGACGCCCGATTCTAATGCCTTGGCAATGTTGCCAAAGTAACGCCTTGCCTTCTTCATTTAATTCCGATAATGGAAAACTAGGCCGGGTAGTCGGGAGTGTACTGTATTTTAATTATCTATTAATTTACCAGAATGGATCGATCATATAGTATATCACGTAATTGATGCTATTAGTCGGCAAAAGGTGATATCACTAAAGACAAACAATGAAGTGGAAAACAATTGCATGAAAGTACATAACGAGAATATATCATACGTAAATTTTAGAAACCTTAATATTTATTACATTTAAACTGTACCAGTTTTCCGAATGTATATGCATTAGTTAATACACCAAAATAAGAAAAATTGGACTAATTTTTAATTATTAAATTTCAAAATGACAGAAATAAGCAGATTGCACATGTTCAATACAAGATGATGTTCATCCACATATTCCATCATGTTCAATACAGACATGATGGAAATATTAAAATATTTAACTTAGAAAAAGAAGTTAAATATTTAATATAGCTTTAATAGTTTTATTAAATATTTAGAGCTAATAAAAGATGGTCACACATTTTATTCGAGGAAAAACTGATGTCCACGATGCCTGTCTTCGTAAATTGTTGAAAATGGCCCGGGTATTTTTCATTTCCTGCAAGTTATTCAAATCACACTGTAGCTGTAATTTTATTTTATTTTAAAATTTAAATTCGTCTATAGTTTAATTTTTTTTTGTCTGATCTCTTGATTTTATCATTTAAATAAATGCTTGCATTGACTCTTCAGTGATCGTAAGAGAATAATTTTTAAACTCATTTTCTCTCGAAAGATGGTAGGAAACTACGAGCATAACGTGATATACCTTGTTTTGCTAGGGATTGAAATCCTTTCATATGTAATATTTTTAAATTAAAAACTTATTTAGCGTAAAATTTTATATTAAGCGACATCTTTTTCAATGTACAGAAAAAGGCGGCGACAGTAGTTGAGCTATTAAAAATTGTAACGTTGACCAGCAAAAAAAGTACTTATTTCAAAATCGTCTTTTTATTTTTAATTTTAAAATAGCGTGATTTTTTTTTTCTCGAATAATTTCTCTAATTCTGCAGTCGTCGAGTATCTGTTTCATTTACCAGCTACAGCTTCTTTGCCACCATATGTTGCAAACGTCCAAAGGTTGACGTATATTCCTCCCGTATTTCCTACTGCCACTACGCCACTGGCAACATGTATGTCTTTAAATTTTATTAATGTCTGAAATTAGGAATATTAGAAATCGCAACAATTGATTGATTTATTTCTGCTTGAATGTATCTATATATATATGATATGAACCGAATTTAAATTTAATGAATGATAATTCTACTGTTCAAAAGATCGTGAACTAGATGTTTCACATTTTTTTGAAGTAAAGTAGCTGTCATTTCAAAATGTGACGAGAAGAAAAAGATGCTTTGAATTCCGAATTGAAGCAATGGATCTCTTAGATATTCTACTTGCCTATTTACGGTTTTCTCCCAATCTGTATTTCTTTTCTCGCCTTCATTTTTGTGGGCCCACAGAAGGCACTCGTGCCGAAGAATAGTGCATGCCAGTAGAAAGAAAACCCATCTCCCATTTTCTTTGTTTGGCTGACCGCACCATGGAGATGAGGCTGTCGTTCGAATGCAGGAGAAGAAAAAGCGTCATTTGATGGACGAGACCCACTTAGCGAATAAAGTGATCTTTCCTTCGGAGTCAGTGCACTACTTAGTGGAATGGTTGATTCTGTTTGTAGAAATTATTCGTGCGAGACATTGACCTAAGCAAATAACCAAAGGAAGTAAAATAGTAGTTTAGTTTCAAAGAAGAAAACGCAACAATTTTAATAATCTTTAGGAAAATAATTGAAATTTCAGTTGTCTGTTGAATTTGTTTTTTTTTAATTGCCCCTTTTTTGTATATTTGTAAGTAGTTTCCCTTTTGTCCAGCTTAATTGTACAATTTTCCATTTATTCTCATCTAAAATTATGTATTCGATTTTCAAAAAACTATGAATCTACTATTTATTTTGAAATGTATGGAAGAAATATACTACCGAATTCTTAAGCAGTGAGTGTAATGATTAAGTACAGTCTTTGTAACATAATTACTGATGGGAATTAATTGATTGCATTTTTTGGCTTATTGGGCTTATTTTCTGAGTAACTTCATTTGTTTCCGTCGTTTCACTATAATAACTAATTGCTGAAAAGCAACAACACTAAAATGTAAACAAATCTCTACGCGAACTCGCAGACTGCTTCATCGAAGGTTTTTACAGCTCTTCTTTATCTAACGCTTCGCTAATTAAAAGAACTGCAAAATATTATTAAAAATGATCTGGAGAAGGCTCTATAAAAATTTCGTTCAGTGAGAGGAAATAAAATGTAAAGAAATCCAGAAATAGACGTCTAACAAAAAGTATATTCGGTGCCAAAATAGGCTTAGCCGTCATTAGATGAGTAATCGCTACGACTAAATTACGGAAATCAATAACCATAGCTCCCAAAACTATTATTTAAAGAAATGGTTTATAAATTCCCATAAAATTCAAAAAATCTCATTTCCCTATTATTTTTTTAAATTGTTCAAATGAATTTGGCACTTAGTCTACAAACTAAAACATTTTTATTGTTAAAATGGAATCCAGACTAATTTCTTTCTCTCATCACAAGCTGTTACTGTTCGTTTCAGTGTTCCGAGACGGCCACTTCTCCGACCTCACGTACGGAAGCGTGCGCGCCATTGGCGGAATTGAATTGATTGTTAAATGTAAACATCTCCTCTTTCTTCTCACCCCTATTTTACCGAATTAAACTCGTCCTAACGCATGCGCAAAAGCGCAGAGGGTCTTAGAATCCGTTGGCAAACAGTACAAATGTTTAAACTCAGATTTAAAAGATGCTTTTTTTTTTCTTTTGACTTAATTCCGAAATAGTCCTAACCACAGTTCGCATACATATCTCATAACTGTATATGAAAATATACAGTTTTTAATTTGCATCTGCAATAATTTGTGATTCAATTAAATTCAGCAATCAAATAATAAACTGGAAATTTTTTTAAAAAGAATTCAATCTATATTAATCATTTAGAACATAAAAAGGCGTTAATCTGGTTGTCAAAGTAGGATAGTATTTCAAAAGTCTCAATTTTTTTTTTCTTTTCATTGTGGCTTTAGCATAAATACTTGGTTCTGAAGCTTTTAAAGACTTTTTTGAAACTGCTTACACTGGTATAATGTTAGGAATAAGCGGTTATTCATTTCATTGTAAAAGTGTTCTGGATTTGCATGAATTTAGAAATTACCCGTGGTTTAATACTGAGAAAGGAAGAAAAACTCGCTTAAATATGATACAGTTATTGATTTTGTTCCTTTTTTATACTTATAAATGTATAAACAACAATAATTTTAAATTTAATGGTACCTATTTATTGTTTTTAACTAAGTTATCTGTTTATGAGATTTCACAGATTACCTGCGTTCGATCCATTTCCACATGTTTTAGAAGTTCTCGAAAGCCTCTTAATTATTGATTAAAAATATGCTATTCGGGAAGAGCCTTTTTTTTTTTTTTGGCGTTTTTTCATTTCAAAAGTGCATAAAGCCTTTTCAATCAGAACTGTTGGGAGCGGGCAGTATTTTCTGTATTTTAAAGCCATTCGTTTAGTAAGGCAGTAAATCACATCGGTTAGAACGTCGGCGATAACTTCTGAATTCGCCGCTTGCCAGATGTGAATGTCCGAGCAATTCCCTTGTTTCGGAACAAAGTTTAAACTTATAACTCTAACCGTGTTATAAATGAATACACGATAATTCTAACTCGCCCGGAACGACATCAGCAAGAGCGAATCCTAAAGAGATTTGGATATAAGTAGAAGTGTGCTCGACTTGTTTACATGGCACTTTCATTTTTTTTCCAACCTGTTCAAAATGAATTGTGTGGGATTTTATTTATTTCGCGTGATTGTAAAGTTTATCTCAATTCTTACCGCTCAATATGCTCTGATTCATCTTGCATATCTGGTCTATGTCCATCATATGAATCAGAAAAATTGATTTATTTCGAATTGTGAATCAAGGTGGGACTTGTACCATTTTAAATAAAAACCTCTCTTTCTAACTAAAAGAAAAGGGCTAAAGGGCCTTTGTCCACATTTTTCGAACTCGGCGAAAGAAAATAAATTTATATACTTCGTGGAAAGGGTGAGGTTTTTGAAAAAGTGCTGACTTCTGGCATGAAACGTATCGGAAAGAATGAAAAGTTTCCATAAAAGCTGAAAATCAGTATCTACTCAAAGCCCGCGGTGACGCTCTTTAGAATTTTTCTCTGGTTTTGGTTCATTTCATTTTTGGGTCGATGAATTCGGGTTACTTTGTTTCCTCTCTGGGTGTCGTTTACGAGATAACGCCCTCTGTTTCTGAGAGGACAAAAGTTCTAACGATCGATCCACTTTTTTTTTCTCCTTCCACTGAAGTCAAGTTGTCAGAAGAAATTGGTAAAATAAGTCAAGACAACTTAGGCTCCTATTGGCATGCTGCTAATGTTAAGTTGGATTTTTTTTTTTTTTTTTTTTTTTTTTGTGAGCGAATAAAAAATATTCCGATCGTCTAAAAATTCCAATTCAAAATTTCAATGAATTTTCTCTTTTGTGATTTCCCACGAGTCTGAAAAATACATTTATAAATTATGTCGGCCAATGAAGCTAGCAAGATTATATGATGTCTTCGCAAAATGCATGACTTTGGATCAAATTCATGGTCCGGGTTGAATGAACCTAAAAAGATGAAATTCGGTGCACTATTTCTTAGATGTGGACCGCATCCGCCGAAGGGTCGATTGTCCGTCTTCTTTCAGATTTCGGAATGTGAATAGCTCAAAATCTATTCACACTCAGTACGAGTGTTGTGTACGGGGGCTCTTTTTGCAATCAACATTGTGAAGAATGGGTCAGGGGATTTCACAGTGCTATAAAGTGTATCGAAAAAATCTCCATATTATGTACGAGAAGAGAAGACACTCTTCAATATTGACTTGACTTCATGATTCAAATGTGTTCCTTGTAAAGTATTTAGAATGTATACTTCTTGGATTTTATTTACAAATATCAAATAGTATTTGCTTTTCCAACAACAAAAATATTTCTTATTTACTGTGAAAAAAGTTCGTACAGTATATATATATATATATATATATATATATTGTATAAGAAATTATAACGGAATTTTTGCTAACATCGGAATCGATTTCATTTTTATCCAAGTTCTGCGCACTTTAGTTTGGCGTCATTCAGTTATATTATACTTAAATTTAATGAAATACTGTTGAAATTTCAAAAAAAATTGAATCTAAAAACCAAGAATGAAACTAAAAATTGCTTAGATCAGCTATCATTAGAATAATTAATAGCTGAATTTGGACTTCGTATCATCTTATTAAATGAAGCATTCTGATGGGACAGACATTCAAGGATCGAATCATTGGAAGTAGCAATTATTAAATTATCTCCATATTTTTAATGTGAAGTAATAAATCTATTTTTTTATATGTCCATTTTAATTTCTGTACTTTTTTCACTTATTCTACAGGAATGAAAGGTTTTATTTTTAAAAGGACTTTTTTTTAAATTTAGAAAACTTATTGTATCATCTGACAATTGGACCGTGAGAGTTTTTAGAGCTGTGAACATTGTAACTTCAAAACGCAACAAATTTGGTGTTTTTTACCAAATGGAATATAGTGGAAAGTTATTCTTTCTATCCATTCGCAAGCACGTGAACACGAGCATTCTGAAATTCAAATAAAGAAACATGGATTATATATCAGGATTTAATCTAACAGTGGATTGATCATCGCCTGCCCATCGAATGCACATTCGCTTTTAAATAAACGTGAATGTGACAGCTGAAAAATGAAATGATTCCAGGCCAGATTCTTTCACTTCATCAGACCTTTTTACTTTCTCGCATACGAAAAATAGAGAAAGTAGTATAATAGTCAAAAAAAAAAAATCGAACTCAAGATTTTGATGAATCTCTGCTTGTCTATACCAAAGACAACTCAAAAACATTTTATGCTAAACGGATGAAATTTGGTATTTGGTCTTAAAACCAAATGTGTAGATTTCTATCAAAATGTGTGAAAAATCTATTCGGAAGAAGTCCGTCTGTACGGCTATTTGTATATAAGTTATCATGATAACTTCAGAATAAAGTGAGCTAGATAGATAAAATTCGGTACACAAATTTAAAATCTATATTGTAGATATCTGTCAAATTTTGAGCCAAGTAAAACATATATCAGCTTGTTACTTTCAGAAGCGTGTCAATGCAATGATTTAAATATTCTCCAACATCAGATTTGAATGCGACTGCGTGACTACCGTTGTCAAATTTTGGTTTCAGTCGGTTGGGGAAAAAATGCGTCTAAAACACAAAGTCGAACTGTAATCACGATACTATTAACCGCGTGCCAGGGATTATTCGCCAAAAAACTCACCACGGATGAGAAACGCCAGACTCGTGCCGGGTGACAATTTCATTAATGATCATTCTCTCTGGTTAAGCCAAGCATCCAAAGTGCGCGCTTATTCCTCAAAACGCAGCGGACTGTATAACAAAATAGATGTGCTTTTTTGCTTCATTTAATGATTTAATTCTTAAGCTTGGTATCGGGATGTTCATTATTTTGCCCGCAGAAACTTTTTTATTTTGAATTTGTGCCGTTATCAAAGACGAACCGTTCTTCTGACCGCGATCGATGTCCATCCATCGAAGAATGGACGATGGAGATTCCTAATCACAGGGTGTTGAGTGTGAGAAGTCGTTTCTCTTCTCGGAGTGAGCGGAGAAGATCATCAGGCAGAGAGGCTTGTCCGCTCCTCGTCTAAAGAATCTTGAAAAATGTTCATCAGACGGAAACGATATTTTAAAAATCTCATTTGAGAAGACATCTTTCTCTTTGATTTTATCGCATTGTGATCGTCTCCCCCGACACCGTTTAGCTGTAACCGAAGGGAAAACATTTTTTATTGAAGAAGGAGTAAATCCCTTCTTCTGCAAATATTCAAATTGCGAATCGCCGGAGACACCTGAGTTCTGTCGCGATTTGGATTTCGTGTTTGAGATATTGGATTTCTGAACGCTGGATAAACGAACTTTTTCATTGTTTTCTGCCATGAATTTCGATTTGCCCTGAAACAAATTTCTCGATATGCTTTAGAATGGATGTGTTTAGCATTTGATGACATAATAATAAGGCATAAAGTTCGTTCACCAGAAGTTGGCACTTGGCTCCGCCCTCGTCACGTGGGATTAGACGATACTATTTCGATGATTTCGGAAGGAGAAAGTGATCAGTGTCAAGAAAGGTTGCCAATTGGCGATCGTTAGCTTTTACCCTTTTTTTATATTATCATTTCAGTAAGACAATTGACGAATTCCATGAGTTATTGACTGACATTCAACATACCACACAAAATGTACATCTTTTAAGAGATTTTACCCTTAATTTGTTGTCTTTTTCTAGCTGAAAACAATGCTGAATAAAATCTTTGTTTTCAGCTGATCAAAATAAATAAATAAAATCTAGCCATAAGGATATTTATTTTATATTAGCTTGGCATATGCTGTCTGTAATGTAAATAGCAATAACACTAACCACTTCTTTTAAAATTGGAAAATATTTTAAATCTTTTTTCATTACTGCATACCAAATTATCAAGGAAAATTTCTAAAAAGAGATAGACATCAGTTTTATCAATGCTACTATATTTTATAAAACAATTTATTATTTTATGTTTAGTATGTGCACTATTAAAAATAGATAGTTCAAATTTTAAAATAATATACAATACTTAGTATTGCTAACACTGAAATTTTGTTGCTAAAGTTGACATTTCCATTTATAAAATTTATTAAAAGTTGAAAAAATATAAATTTGGTTTAAAAAATATTTTTCTTGAATTTGATAAATAAGTTACAGTTATTATTTTTTGGAATGAGACATAATTCAGTATCTAGTTATAATGAAGAATCCTGATTTAAATTATTTCATGAATAAAAATAGTATTTAAAAAAATTGCACTACCTTTGTAATATTAGAACTTGTATTTATTAGAACTTGCTAATAAATAAAACATCAACTAGGCATTTTTTCATACTGCTTGAACTGATTAAATTTTATTCCAATGTTTCTAATTAAAAATAACCAAGACATTCTTAACAAAGGAAATGAAAACTGTAGGAATTAGAATTGATGTTCATTGTCATAACTATCATCAGTGTCATCGTCACTAAAATTGCTCTCGGTATCAGAATCAGAATTGATGTTGAAAGAAATGTTTTCCACGACTTCTTCGACAATGCCGTCAGTTTCCCAATGCTTTTTTTCAATGTGTTCGATATGTTTGCAATGCTTTTCCCATCTCAAATTTCCAATATTTATCATGGCTTCCGAAGCAAGACGTTGCAAACTCATGTCGGCAGTCGCATTTCTCTCTCGCACGTAACGTTTAACATCCGCCCAAATTAATTCTATTGGGTTTAAGTCACAGTGGTATGGGGGAAGTCTCAAAACATCATGACCTTGTTCTTTTAGAATTTCGTCAATGAATTTTTTTTTTTTTTTCGCCACTTGCATTTGCAGCAATCAGTTCAAGTAACTGAACTTTTCGCATTTTTTTATCATACGGGATTTGCTTTTTTTCCAACCAGGCACACATTTTATCCTTTTTTGAGCTTTTTGTGAGTACGGGATCCATCACTTTTGTGTGATAAGCTGCATTATCCATAACTATTACCGAATTCGTTGGAATATTAGGTAGAAGCTTTTCAACTATCCATTTTTTAAAATTATCAGAGTTCATCTGCCCGTGATAATCTCCAGTTGCAGATCCAGCTTTAAATATTAATCCGGCATTTGGAACGAAACCAGATTCAGATCCAGTATGAACCACAATCAGACGATGGCCTGAGCTATCTTTGATGGCAGCGCCAATTTTTTCATCTCTCCAACATTTCTCGAATGAAAGATTGCTGTCCAACCACGTTTCATCTATATAAACTATGTTCCTCTTTGCTTCTCGGAATTTTTTCATTTCCCTAAGAAAACGAAATCTCCAGGCTACAATGTGCGATCTTTCAATTAAGATCTGTCTATAGTTTCTGCAACGTTTGTACTGAAAACCTGCAATGTGGAGGCATTTCCACAGAGTTCCTCTTTTCCAAGGAAAATTTATTCTTTCCTTCACCACGGGAAGCAATCGAGATAAAGATGGAATTTTGTTGTTTGCATAAAACTCATTCACAATATTTCGAAGAACACACAGATCAAAATTGTCCAATATTGCATTTCGAGTCTCGGGACGCTTTCGATGTTTCCCCGGCGTAGATAACTGTCCATTTGTAGAAATATCTTCAGTTTTAATTCGCTTAATTGTTCTAAGTGAAACACCAGTCGCTGAAGCAGCACGTTTTTGGGCTTGGGAAAGGGGAAACAAAAGTGTTCCAGCTCTAGCCTCATCTTCACAAAATTTAGTAACATTATTTATTATTTTCTCTCTTTCGAGTGAATAGTTCGCCCTTTTAAAGACATTTTGCAGTTGTTTGCTTTGAAAAAAGCAGTTTTTGAAATTAAATATATATTATTTATTAATAACTAGCTAGAAGAACGAAAAGTACGACAGCAGACGATAAAACAAAGTAAGTGATAAAGAGTAAACATTCGCCGTTTGGCGCGCATTCAGGGTTGTCTCATTAACAAGAGTGGGGGAGTTTACACGTCTTCCCCGCGCTGAAATGAACTCTACCTCCAAGAAGGCGGACCGAAGTGCCTTCTCCTGGTGAACATAGAATACCTAAGATGTCTTATGATCACAAACTTCTTAACTAATCTTGTTTTCAAATTTGTAAAGATGGGTGTTTGTAATCAGTTTTTAACCCACTTCTTGAAAGTTTTTACACGTGATAATTCTCTATAAAATAGGCTGTTTTAATATTTTTCAGAATTTAATTATCAATTTAATTCAATTTTTATTCATACCAGCAGCAGCGCATTGTAATGAGTATGGGAAGGAATGGATTGCAGAAATTCATATTGTTTATAATAATAATAAATAGAGAAAAAATGATAATTAAAATAACTGTAAATCCACTAATGAAAGTGTATTTTTAAAAATGGTTCTTTCAAGATTTATTCGTGTTGTTAAATGATCAGTATGGAAAATGATTGTTTGTTTGCATGTTTGTTTTGCATCGAAAATATATACATTTTAAAAACATCTTTGAAACTGTATGAATGTATTGTAACGTTAAATCATTTCTTAAATTTCTGTATATATTTTTAAACCTTTGCACTCCTATGTCGTATCTGACTCTCTGTTCTGAAAGATTAATTGTTTTCATATTCTCATTAGATATTGATTAGTAGGAACGATGTGAAATGGCAAAAACTCTTGTTAATTTTTAGAAACAGTAACTTTTCCTTAACTATATTATATATATATATATATATATATATATATATATATATATAATATACCATTGTTTTTCGGAGTGCGAAGGCTTAATGTAGTAATTATATGAAGTGTTCATATTTGTTTCTTCTTTTATTACATGTAATTTTATTGATTCAATTTTGAGGTTACATCCGAAAAAAGAGCGGGAAATCAATTTTATGGTAAGCATTCCAATATACTTTTTTTTGTAATGGTCGTCTATTTTTAAATGGTCATCGTAAAAGATTTTTTATATAAATTTGCTTTTTTTTTCTTATATTTTATATCTCATTAAAAACTCACTCGTACATTAAAATTTTAAAAAAAATTACTCTGTAGCGACTGGATTCGGAAGATATTCATTTATGTTCGCCATCACAACGGCTCTCAAACGCTTTCATGCATAATAATGGAGACCAAATGTTAACTTCAAATTTATATTTGTGACCTATTGTTTTAGACCTTCTTGAATTCGTAAAACACATTTTTAGAAAATATCTGTCTGTCTGTGACAAAAATAACTCAAAAACGCTTTGGGCTAAACGGTTGAAATTTGGTTTTGGTTTATGGGCCCTGTTTTCAGATTTCTATCAACTTTTGTGTAAAATCTGTTCAGAGAAAGTGCCTCTGCCCGGCTGTTCGAATATAAATTAACGAATATAATTCGAATATAAAAAACGAAGAGAGTTAGATAGATAAAATTCTGTGCATGGATTTAACATCTCTAGAGCAGGCATTTGTCAGATATTAAGATAAATCCAACTAGGGTCTGTCAATACTTTCAGAAACATGTAGACGTGGTAATTCAAAAATGCAATGACATAAATATATCAAATGGGGTCCAGTCTACAAGTTCAATTTTGTGTCAAATATTTACACTATATTTCAATCTGTCAACAAAATTGGTCTGCACCAAATTCGATTTTTGAATACTACTAACCGCATGCCAGGAATGAATCACCAAAAAAATTCGAAAATTGTAAAACAGAAGCCCCCAAAATTGTTTTAAACACCCGATTGCGCTGGTGAGCCGTTCTGCCTGCCTTCAAAAATAACCAATCATCTTAGAGCAACTCTATTTCCGTTTCTAAATCAAAATCCTTTCATCGTCGGAACCGTGAATGTAGGATTTGACATATTTTGTCTTGAAAACTTGACCCAACTTTATGAAAGCATTTGATTGATAAAGAGTGAAAAATAAGCTTATTGTACTGAGCCTTATAATAAAAGTTGAAAATAATGCTATGTACAAATCTTTTGATGTAACCATCAGCTGCTGCCCCGACCCACTCGAAGGTGCACGGATGACCGCGATAGCACTGGCGGGAACGAAGATTGAATCCTAAGGGCCATCACCGGCCACAGTGCAGCACCTAACGCCCTGTCATCGGTAGGGGATTGCTGACCCCATACTATTTTTGTACCGACCAGGGTGGCAAAATCGTCTGATGTATGTAAGATGGAACCTATGCGTGTAGCATAATAAATGTCCATCAAAAACTCGAGCATTTCTTTCTTTAGAGACTCGGAAGCTGGAATTTTGGCAGCCACCAATTTGTCTTCGATCTCATCTACAGCTCCCCATTTCGTTTCGAGCTGACAAAAATCCGTTTCTTCTTCTTCTCCTCTTCATCCCTCCTGTGATCGCAATTCTTTAATTTTCCTTCTCGTCTTTTCGCCGGAATCGAAAAGTATAAGTTCCCAAATTTCCTCTCGGCGAAAATAAAATTCGCAAAAGAGCAAAAGATTGATTCCGGAGGAGAACTCGATCATTTATATCTCGAACGTTCCATATTTCGGGGGTGTCTGGCGAGAGGAACTATTTTTCACTACTGGGCTGATGCCGTTTCTTGGGGAAACCACCCCAATTGCATTTCTCCTCCGAAGAATCCTATTGCGTCGATAAACAGGCAGGGTGCATCTCGAGATTTGAGAGAATACGTGCAATATTCCGCTGTATGAGGAATATTAGCCCTAAGTGTCTACAATAATAAACACGCTTATTCCGTCAGAATATTTCGTCAGTGCATTTAAAAAACTGTTCTATTTCAACTCTACATGAAAGAAGGTTGCAAGAACAATTCGGTAAATTCAAAGGGAGAAATAAATGCATTCCACTGCAACTGTAATAGAAATATACCAGAAGTGTTGAAATTTTTTGCTCTGCAACAATTTTCTACTTTTCGTGTCATATTTTTAAGGAACTCTTTTCGACTATGCTCATTCAGATTGAATTTTTTTTTCAAGATTTTTATTATGGTTAACGTCCCGCACAATTCGATGTAAAACAGTGCGCAGTTCCACTTTTTTGAAATACATGTCCCTAAATTGAAAAAAAAGAATGTTTTTTTTTATAGTGAGATATTAACTATTCCGATAAAAGAATTAAAAAAAAAAAGCAACACGCTGCTATTTTGATGTACTGAGGATCACTAGAAGCTCTTCCGTTAAGAAGAAGACGTCCAAGTAGAACATTCGGTTTCATTCATCAGGTTCCATAAAGAGTGAAAAGCCCCAGGATGCGTCAGTATCGAAGGGAAATGCTCGCGATGGTGCATAGCATTTCAGAAGCTGAAAATTAACGAGTTATTTTTATTTAAATCAGTTGAGTTTTCTTTCAGTATAAACTATTTCTTTTTTCATTAATTTTGTCTAAATCTGATCTTTTTAACCCTGATAATTTCTAAATCGTTAGAGTGAAACATGTATTTCTAGTTGGATTTTTTTTATAAAGCAATAAATTATATTTTATATTGCTTGAATTAGTAATGCTAAAAAAATTTGAACGCGAGCTTTGAATTTGTATACAATTCCTCGGTCTTGTTAGCACAAGCATTTTAAATTTAAAAAAAAAACAGAAAGGGGGAAAAAATCAAAAAACTGAGAGAATAATTGAAGAGCCGCTTGCTTTTTTGTGACGAAGCTAAACACAAAATGAAACCGTGTGTTAAAGCCGGTGAAAGAATATGAATTCTGGTTTTTGTGATAAAAAAATATAGCACTGTAAGTAACTCTTCCGTGAAAATAATATTTTTACAGGCAGTTAAATACGAATTAACACATTTAGGTAACGGTAATAAACTAACTTCGAAAAAATCAAGAGCTAATATTCGGGAATTTATGCAGAAATTTTTTATCCCTTCTCCCCTCATCTATTATGGAAGTGTTTCTGCTTCTGCGGCGAATCCGCACGCTTCTTTTGGCACCCCAAGTCCCTGATTTGATTAGCGATCTCCCTGGAGGGATTCCGTTGCTGAGCCAGCGCCTCAGGATCATACCACGATTGCGGGTTCTTCACCCCTCCCTACCCCGCCGTTCATCCTCTTTAACACATCGTCTGCGAGGCGTGATCGCTACAGAAAGAAATCCCCGACCTGCATGATCTTGCGCTTCCTCTTCCTACATGAGGGCTCGGATGCTCGGTGTTGGTGCAAACTATTTTGAAAGAAGTTTTTATACACTAAAATTTGATTTGTTGCAATTTTGTGAGGTAGGTTTTTGTTTTTCACCCTCTGCGCGATTTATTATCTTAAAGAAAGTTTACAAGTTGCTCAATCGTCAATGAATTTCAAGCATGAATTGAATACGAAGAGCGCCATGTGATATTAAATTTGAAAGGCAATTAAGATTTTATAATATCTATATTGATTACGATATATATTGAAGACAAGACTATAATAAATAATTAAGAGGAATACATAGCCTTTTATATGCTTTTGTTATTGAAAGTAGGGAAATATTTGATGAAAAATTATTTGGACGTCAAAATAAAATCGCACGATCTTGAAACGCCGAGATATAGAGAAATAAGATACAGAGAAATAAAACCTCAAGGAATATCAGAGGAAGGAGAATCCTAATGATCATTAAACATTATAAATATTAAAAAATGGTTTTAATTTTCTTCGTGACAATGCATCTTATTGGTTCTTTTATGATTATGTTTTGACGTCCGTATACTTCCTTTAACAGCTATATTTTAAGTACACTAGTATGTGTGGATTTTAAAAGACATTTCTATGAAATTTATTATGTATATTTGCAAAAGTGACGTGATAGTTTGAGTGAAACATATTCTTGTAATGGTAATTTCCTGGCAAAATATCCAATGAAGATTTTATAGAACATGATGTTGCATCATAAATTTGGAGAAAGTTTTTAATTTTTTGAAAATTTGCTTTGCTTTATATTCCTCATTTGAAAATGAATTAGATTTAGGCTCAAGTTATTATTTATATCCTGGTTATTAGCAGGTTTTAGTTATCTGCCTATTAACGATATAAAGGAAATCAATCACTAGTACCACGATTGATCCGATTTCTCTAACTTTTGTGTCATATGAAAGCTTATGGTCATCAGTATTAGCTGTTTCTGTAGAGTTCCCTAGACACAAACCAATTTACCAGTTTTTGTTTCATGTGAATATTCGTGATCCTTACGCAGTCACTAATGGTCACTGTCCTACTCGCTCACCATTTTGGAGAGACATAATGAAACACTGCTTCATTGTGCATTCTCTACTGAAGAAAACCTCGATGGAGTTCCTTAGCCACGAACTCTGGTGCAAGTTTCAAAGGTTTTCGTTTCTTGTGATATAGTCATCAATGGTCGTCTAATCATAACTTCTGCATTTCAAGAGTTACTCTATATGATAAACTCCCTCAAATTCAACGGCAGGGCCGATTTCGTCTATCTCACTACATTCAAGTATAACTAACTAAATAAAATGCTTCATTATCAATGGTCACCAGTCATCTTCAACGGTTTTCAAGAGCAGTTTCCAAAGAACAAATTCATTGAACATTCTTTATCGGAAAAACCGGGGCTATATTCCTCAGCCACAATAACTAAGTTGAATCGCTGAACAATCATATAAAATTGCATATATCTCTAGATGCATTATCAAACAATGACAGCCCACACAACTCTACATATTTCAGATAAAAACTCAAAAACCCTCATTACTGTACTTCCTCTATGAGAAAAAACCCGCCACAGAATTCCCCACCCACCATCATTGCACCGATTTCGAAAAATGTTATTTGATATGATTGTTCGGGACTTCCAGATATGTTGTCAATGTTTGGAGTATATAAATAATTAATATTATCCTCTCTCAGCATTCACATTAATGAGTCATTTCCACCAGTTTGGACGAAATACATGAAAACAAAGATCGTAATATTATATATGTATATATAAGAAAGTAATTTAGTTAATCCAAAAGAAAGTAAGATAATAATAATGATGATATCGGAATAATTATAGTGTTCTGATTGCTTAGCTATGCTTGCCAAGATGTCGGCGAAATCGATTTTGTTGAATTTTCGCTCAAAAAATGTATAAAGAGCAAACTCTTCATGGGGTTTCATATAAAATAAAAAATTGAAATCGGTACTCAGCTAATCTGAATAGTGATTGTGAATGCAAATGTGAATCATGGATTTTTTATACCACAGACACTGAAGTGATATTTTTGTGACTTCTTTCGAAAGTGGGCGGTGGTAGCGATCGTTGGTGGCGCATTTTAGTTGCCATTCACTTCCATTTGAAATGATAGTTGGGGATACTGGTTCAGTGCTTGTGACTGGAGGACTGATAAAAATCGAAATAACTCATTTCAAAACTGTAGTTATATATATTCGTATAAAAGAGAGTGAAAAAAAATTATTAATTCTTTATGAATATAAAAGCAAAATTTACGAGAATTAACAAAATGTTATATTCAAACAGCAATCAATTATATATCTGTCTCGAAGATACCCGAAGTAGAATAAAACAATCCGCTTCATTCAATGTTGTTAATTAACTTTTCGAAAAAGGCATTTTCTGCATTTGAAGCATTTAAGAAAGAAACCATATATATACTCCGCACGTTTTAGCATTTTTTTAATCGAAATTTTGCGGTGACAGTGATATTATGCTGTAAATTTATGTCCATACATTTTTGTTTCATAAGTTTGGAAATTGAAAAACCATACTTGACCATAGTTTCGACGAAATTCAGTATATTAAAACAAAATCGCGCGTCTTGTGATTCCTGGTATAGTTTAGAAAAGATACGTGCTTTTCAGACACTTGAGACTCATTAAATCCAGAAAATTTGGTAGTAAGACCATGCGTCAGTTTTAATGTCCCTAAGTCGACAATTTTGACGGACAGGGTCTGAAGTTTGCTATGTGTTGAAACGTTATGCTAAATTTCAACCATTTCGATTTCTACACACAAATTCCCCCTAAAATTTTCCAAAGCCCCCCCCCCCCCTTTCAGTGCGAAAACAAATCACATTTCAGGCCTGTATTCGTTGCGTTTTTTGATGTTCACTCAACTTCCTGTACTGGAAATGTGCAATTCGGTGTGAAACACAAAACTCTAGATCAAACGTTCTAAAGAATGGTTGATGTTAATATGAGATAAATAACAACATCCGTATCCTCGCCATTTTAGTAGATGTTATGGAGGGTCACCATTAAATGCTTTTTCCCCCTTCTTCTTTGTCGGAAATGGGTACGACCTTGCCAAATGAATGCCTCTCATAATTATTATGACGACTTCCAGATAAAAACGGTGCGCTGATCGTTCGAATCAGATAATAGCACTGAGAGAGCGGGACTGCTTTTTTCATTTGTCAGTTAGAGTGCGATTTCTTTTGGCTCGGCTCCCACAAGAAGAGAGAATTTTGCGGCATCAGCGAGGAAACGATTAAAAAAAAAAAGGGCGTACATATCTTTCGGGACTCATTTCCGGATTAGGTTGGATGCTGCCGAAATTGGCCATTGATTGGTAAACGCGTATTTTCCGATAAATGTTATGGAATTGCGAAGTTTATTTATATGTTGGAGTATTGAGTGAGATTTATTTTATGTTTCGTCATGTCTGTGATAATCAGAAAACTGAGTCGGCTAGTTTTTATTACTATTCTAAATATTTAGATAAATTTCACGAGCGAAGCATGTCAAGAGATAAATATCACAAATAAGAGATTATTTAAATCTATCATTGTATACGCGTGCATATTAAAAGATGAATGAATACCAAAAACGGATATTATATACATTCCAAGTTTTTTTTCATCTCTGTTGAACAATATGCTTTAAAAGAGACATTTTAGATAGTTTATAGAAATTCATGAAAGAAATAATAATTAAAGTCGTTGGAATTTTTCATTATTTCAGATTCGAACGGAATGCAGGCTTTTCTGTCATATTATTTAACAAAGGGATTTTTTTTTTAAAACGTGCATTCTAAATTAATCATTTAACAGCCTTAAAAAAATCATAAATCTAGGGGGGGGGACTTGTCGCCATAGGTGGGTAATTGAAAGATAAAAAAAAATTACGTATTCGTTATAACGACAAGTCAAAAAAGTTATGTTTATTAATCATTTAATATATTACTTAAGGTTCAACATTAATTATATTAATTAAGTTGCCACTTGATAAGTGACTTTTGATGTGATCCTTTCCGAACTGTATACGCGTGTCCCAAAAAGTCCGCCATTTTTGAAACTTACAATTATATTCATCTTTTAAATGTTCTATCCGCTACTTTCTTTAAAACAGTCAAATATCTTCAAGACAACAAACGAAAAGTCTCATGGTACTGGATCCGAACTATATGGAAACGTTCTGTATTTTCCGGAAAACAATACCAAAAATATGAGGATTTAGTTTAACATGATATGGGAGCCAACCGAAAAATAATAATTCATCTTTATTTGTATTATGTTTGCGGTTGTATGCAGCGATACAAAATGGCTGCGTTGATACTTTTAACGTTATTTTTATAAATTCAAAAAGATTCGTTCTCTCCGTGAAAATGCATTTATGCATGCACCCAAGTGCTAAGAAAAAGTTTAATATCAATCGTTCTGACTATATTTGATCTATTTGGCTACTTATTTTCCTTTAGACTACTACTTCAAGTATGTATTTTCTAGCCACTATTACAAGCTATATTAGCATCTACCGTGAAATTTGTTTTCCATCTCGGACTCCATTTAACAGTTTGATACGGGTTTTTTTTTCCTTGTTTTTTTTCGAAACAAATTACTTAATTTTGAATTGCGTTGCGTTAAAAAATATAAAAAGAGCATAATTTTTCTTATTGATATTTATGCAATTTTACGAACTTCAACTTCGAAAGCAATAAGCGCCTTCTTTTCCATTATTTTAAACATTTTTCTTATTATTTAAATTATGTTGAAATAAAATTCATTGGTGTGTTTTTCTTCAAAATTGTCTTCTAATTTAAATTTTAATATTTTCATGCCCATGATAATTGAAATATTATTACATTTCCTTCTCCCCTCATAAATCTAAATTGAATAAAAATGTTTATTTTTAAATAATGTCGCGCTAAATCCTTATTTATTATCATCACTCTAAAAGCTGAAATGCAATAGCGGTGCAAGACATCTTTTCTCTGAGTCTTTTTTTTTTTTTTTTTTTTTTTTTGTTTAGCAGGTTAAATTCACCACCTCCAACTTTAGCAAAAACATCTCACTGCGGGACGTGCATTGCATTTTACCTCCCTCATTGTATTCTTTTTTTTTTTCCATTCCCGAGGGAGTCAGCCTCCCTCCTCCGATCGATCGGTCCTGAAATCCAATAAAGGACCTTATTCTAATGTCTTCGAATTCACTCGACAAACACTCTTCAGTGACAAAAAGCGTCTCCGTCTTTTCCCTCTTTCGTTCCGGGCCAAGGAGGAACCAGAAAACACTCCGGCAATGCAGTGCAGCAAATGTTGATAGAAGATATTGGGATAAATTAAATTTTGATTCGTTTCTTTTCGCGTGCGGATTGCGAGTTCGTTATGACCACTTTCCTGAGCAGATCTTTTTGGTGAGAGAATTGTGTAACGAATATTGATAATGAGGGAGTGGTGAATTGTCTTTCTATAACGAAGATGCCGGATTTGAAGTAATGCATCAAACCTTCCGCTTGGCTGGGTTTTGGCGGATGAAAGAATATGAATAAAACATACGCTGCAGCAATACAAATGTTGCTTTTGTTTCTTGGGGGAATTAACTGTTGTGAAATGAACTTCAATCCATCGAAATTAACATAGGAAAAAAATTGCGACACTTTGTTGCAAAGTCGTTTGTCACGTGTTCTTCGTTATCAAATTATTGAAATAAAATCACATTCATTCGAATGCCCAATATATATATGTGCGTGTGTGTGAGTGTGAATTATAATTGAACTATCTCTTTACGATTGCATGCATTGAAGAATGAAAACCGTTCTTTCAGAACTTTGCTTAAATTAACCAACAGCTGGCATTGCCAGCAACTGTTTGGTTTTATCTCATATATATTGGGTTGTTCGGAAAGTAATTTCGTTTTTTCCCGACAGAGGATTTAATTGTATTTTTTTACACCCAACTTCACATTTAAGCCGTATAATTTTTATATGCTTTGAGAGCTCATATAGCAAGGCTTGTGTGTGAAAAATTCCAATTCATTCTACGCAGTAGTTTTTGGTTGGTGCCCTTTTAAATAGGGAGAGCGATAAGCAGCATTTTCGACATATCTTACTGTTTTACTACAGAAAGGGTAAAAATGCTGTTCAAGCCAGAAAGAAATGGACCAATGTGTATGGAGAAGGTGTGTTGACAGTACGCCAGTGCCAGAACTGGTTCGCTAAATGTTTTAAACGGTAAAACCTTTACCTCAAATGAGGAGGTCAAAAACCACCTCGATCAGTTTTTTGGCAGCAAAGACCAAAAATTTTATGACCGTGGAATGATGTTACTACCAGAAAGATGGCAAAAGGTGTTGGACCAGAAAGGCCAATATATAATTTAATAAAGTAGTATTTGTTTATTATACGAAAACTGTCTTTTATTTTCCACAAA
>JAPMOR010054462.1:826861-879382 GCA_026543865.1 Argiope aurantia
TATATATATGCTATTTTTAATATTTGTTACGCTCTGTTCCGACGACCTATGCTCGCCTTCAGTCTGGTACATTTTCCCCTTCTCTTTCATTTTTCTGGGGTTCTTTGATGTCTCTTCGTTTTACTAACAATTTGCGGGAAGCCCCTGATCACCGTTTACAGGCGAGGGTAGTCCAATAATGGGTCAGTGTGCAGATTTATGACCAAATCTGAACAATCACAAGTCGTCGGAACGGGGCTTTGCATTAATGGCGTGTTTTGTATCAAATTACTACGATCTACGTGTACAATTTCGAACGGACTTTGTACAAAGAAATGCAACCCTATGATTCTTGTCAGAGTAAAATCATTTTTACCATGACAGGGCTCCCTAATCGTAGGTTTAAAAAATATATCAGATAATATATTTTATACTTGAAACAAATTAAATAAAATATTTTTGAGTTTCAGATTCACTATAATGATTATAGAACGCAACGCAACTAATAGTTTTTGCTTATTCATCTGTGATACATTGAGGCATATATATAATAATTGCTTCTTTTCAGCATTATTAGAAACTATTTTTTCACGAACAAGAATTAAAGCTGTTACATAAAGTTCCGTCCAGCAATATTCTTTCAAGTTATAAAACATCGATGTTTGGCAAGCAATTTTGAATAGTTTCCTTTGAGCTTCAAAAGTTCGTTGAGATCGTTTATTCGTAAGAAATACCAGGCAGTTTTGACAAATGGTATTTCTCTTCCCCTCATGAACATTTCCTGACGGACACAATTTTTAACTATTATGGTTAAAATGGCTGTGAAGAAACATTTGTCAGTGGTATTTTTGATAAATATTTCATGCCTATTTTCATGTTTATCTTCATGCCTGTGCCGTGAAAGAAAAGAGACAAAAACGTGTATAAGCTTCTGATCTACTAACCATTAAAATTTTACCCCCCCCCCACTTCTTTTACAAGCCCCCCTTAGCCAGTGGTTTCACGTCAATTCGACATCATATCAAAAATGCGAAATGATCCAGCTTTGCTGAAAAAGTATTTTTCAAGAGAAGATTTTCTTTGCATTTGGCGATGTTATATTTTTCCATTGATGGCTGGATTTCGTTTCGAAACCTCGGCTCTCAACCGGAGGTGCAGTTTAAAATCTGTCGTTGAAAGGTAAACTTTAGCGTCGTTTAAAGTGCAAAGACAATATCTGAGCTGTAAAAGCGCGCCGGTCCCTCATCACGTCTTGATGATCGTGAAATTCAAAGCGGCGGCCCTTTTTATGAAAGATTCGGATTAATATCGCATCTCATTTGGGAGAAACGGCTTTTCGCTTTTAACGAGGGTGGGGGGAGGCACGTAACGTATAAGTGTAAATTTATCGAGCAATTTGTACCAATAAAGTCGGCGACACTTTACATTTTACTGTCCGGGGTCATAAAACAAGCGAATACTGCCAAAACTGAGTGAGCAGTATATTTTACGATCGGGAGCGATATTTATGGGCAGTGGGAGGGGGCGTAAAAGAGAACACCTTTCGAAGGTTGGAGGTTGATCTTATCGAAGCTACGTTTCTTCTGGAGGTGCCAAAATCGGCTAGAAAAAAAATGAAAAGGAGTGAAGCTGCTGGGTTGACACTTTGACCCCCATAAAGGCTCTCTTGCTGGCACTACAAAAGTGGATCGTAAAATTTTCCGATGGGGAAAATTTGGGCCTAAATCTGGCACCTAATCGATTTTTTTTTCCTACCTCTTTTTTTTTTCTTTCCGATTTTTTTTCCGGTTTCAGGAATGTAAATAAAAGTGAATGTGAGCGAAAGCCAGGTATTCAGCTTTATAGGTGGGTGGTAGTAAACAAATGCCATAAACTTTCTAGAATGAGTTATCAAAACTTAATTGAATTTTTTAATGTCTCCTAAATGGACATGCTGCTGAGAAAAGGGTACTGTTTTGATTCATTCCCATACAGCAGTGCAGAATAATTTTTAGAATCTACAAAATTGTAATGCAGCAAGATTACGGGAGCGAGTAAATATTATCTCTTTAACAGTATTTTTAATAATTGAATTCAAAACCGCACTGTCGAGCAAACTGCTGAAGTGTTTTCTCATTGAATTTCTTGCACGGATGTTTCATTTTGGAGCTGCAACATTTCTTTTTCACATAAACTTGAGTTGAAATATGGCGATCATACATTATTCAAACATCCATTGCGCTGGTTTATTGAAGTTAGCCCAAAATGGGATTGTTATTTCACAAGAACCAAATATCGAATTTCAACATATTTTTTTTTAATATTTATCAAATGTCATTGCGTTTTTGAGATAGATACCGTTACGAAAATCGTCAAGTGCGTGTATGGTGAAGGATTGGGAAACGGCTCCTTATTCCAGAAATCGTAAAAATCAGATTACAGAGTTGATTTGTACATAAAGTGCATCACTTAGTAATCATATAAGCAGTTATCAAATGCTAAATAAATTATAGAAACAGCGCTATCAAAAACGCACTACATCCAGCAGCTCCCATTTGCGCTAAAAATAAACTCCAGAAATATTGATTCTCTTAAATGCCTCGGGGTTTTACGCCTTTCTAACAGGGTGTGACATCACATGGAATACTCCAGAAGAACCTCTAGATCTTGGTTCCTAAAAAAGATACAGCCGAATTCTTTCATCTTCCAGAATCTTCATTTTTCTGTCCAAAATTTTGTTAAATCACCAAACGGCCGCTAAGTTGAGAATCTTTGTTAGATTCTTAACCAGGTCGGAATTACTGACTTATCATCCGTTAAAAATCAGTGTAAACCTCCTTTCCTATCATAAGACTGACATGGCAAGGGATCGGTATTATAAATAATATACTTTTCACGAACCGACACACCCTGGAAGTTCAATCTGAAAGAAATTTTAAAATGAGAAGAATCATTAAAATCTTTTTTTTTTTTTAACTTTAATGAGCGTACTTTTTAAACATGATTGTCAGCACATCTCGAATTATTGTCAAGGCGTTTCCATTTAGGATTCTAATATTACCAAAATCATATCTTCTAAATATCTTTTGGTACATTTTTACGTTGAGTCCTTACCCTAAAACTTACGCATTTGAGAAGGATTCAACAGCCCTAGAAAATATTGCATGGATTTCGTAAAGTGGCCGGTTCTTGTAACTTATTCCTGTCACATGTGACACAAATATTTATCACCCCCTTCCCCTTCTTTCGACAACTATTGCACTTCGATTGAATTACAGTTCTTGTCCGCTGCACCCACTCCACATCATCTCTGTTCATAGAAGCTTATTTGATTCGAAATAGGGGGTTGGAAAGAATTCCTCGCTCTAACTCCTCATTGATTAAAGTTTAGTCTTTCCTGTCTCACGGGCGATACCCATCTGGGTAGACTTTATTGTCAAGTGATTGACCAATAAGGTGAGGAGGGGGGAATTTGAAGCAGAAACAGAAGTCACCGCGAGTTTTACTTTCACCCAACTTTTCTCTCCACCATACCGGGAATGGGTAGCATTATTTATTTCATCGAAAAGAATTGCGGTAGGTTCCGCCCAACTTCGAAGCGATGATTCGTTATTTCTAGAAAGGAGCAACGTTTTGCTGGAGAAAAAAAAATTAAATAGTCTGCAGTTGTGTTTTTTAAACAGCCATCACATCATTTTATTTATAACAAATGGATATTTTCATGATTCATTATCGAAGAACTCGTATGAAAGATGCAAATGCCGAATGACTTCAATATGACACAAATGCGCTTGACGAGTGCAGCAGGATCGCTATCATTCTATTTCGTACACGTGTAATCCTAGATCTAGAATACAACCCGCTGTTTCAGCTGATCTTCATCTCATTCTTTTTTTATATACGCTTTTGTCTCATTTACCTCGTGTTTATAAAGTTGTACTTTTATAATCAGTTTCCACCTCCCCACTTCCAGTTTCATTTAGGAATTCTGTATACTTCGTTTTCATAATGCAGCATTTTAATTGTTTTCGGAACTTCAATACCAATAAATCAATTCATTTCATTAACCCTTTGGCTACACCTTTATTTGATATAACTTTTGTATTCGAAGCGCGTTCCATTTTTAGAAAATGTGAAGGCAGTAGCTTCTACGTAAAAATTCATTTATTTCTTATTATTCAGATTATATACTGCTGCATGACATTGAGACGACTTAAGCTAATTAGAGTTACAAAAAAGAAAGAAAATATGGAAACATAAATTCAAAGAAATGCGGAACGTTCTGATACGTCAAATGTGTCCAAAAGGTTAAATTTTTATTTCATTTTTCTCATGGTAATGAATCTGAGAAAAATGGCTATCGAGATGTCATGAATTTAAAACCGTAAATAATAATTAAAAATTCATTTCAAAAAATCTACTTTCCTATGCAATCATAACCAGCATGAATGTTCTCTCCCCCCCCCCCTCTCCGGTTTTTTCGAATACTAAGATAATATGGCTCGCTTTGTGTTACGGGTAGTTTCTGGAATAGATTTTTGTGTTTCCTTTTAAATGAATTGGGTGCTGGTCAGGTATATAGTCTTACTTTAAGACAACAGAAATAATCTCATTTGTGCGATTTTGATTTAATACTTTGACTTACTCGGAAAAATAGAGACTGATGGACAGTCTCTATTTCTGACGATATGAAAATTCTGACGATAAATGCCCATCCATCTAGCTCTTTGGGTTTTTCGTCTAGAGGGCTCAAATGGACACGGACTGATAAACAGAAGGATCAATGTCGAATTTCATCTGAAAATATAAAGAAATGGATTTCTTCCAAATGTGTGAAAAAATATTTTGAATAAAAATGGCGCGGAGATATTTGCGATTAAAGTTATGAACCTTCCATAACTTGAAAAAGGTTGTTGAAAAATGTATCATCCAACCTTATCATACAGTTTTAGCAACAGCGATTTAAGCAACGGCGCTGTCAAATTTAAGCAACCAAGAAAGTAAAAAAGAATATTTTTAAAAAAATAGGGAAGACGCATATGGGCAGGGGGGGGGGGTGATAACTTTTTCAGTTTCAAGACGAACTCTTTTTCCTATTCATAGAAAGTTCATAATTTTAATCGCTAATATCTCTGCTCATTTCACAGATGACTCCAATAAATTTTATTATATTATAGCATAGATTTTTCTAACTGGACTTTTTGGTCCCTTTTTCATTTTCTTTGAATTATTTTTTAACTTCTTTATTTCGCCTCTAGGGACGCTATAAGCTGTCTAAATAAATTCCGCATAGTCATTTCAATACAGGTACACGTTACTTCCCTGGCTATACGAGACGCCGTTTAGAATTTAAGTAGCTGAAAAGACTTTCCTGTATAAAACGCTAATCAGCGTGGCACATAAATCGTTCTTATTACTTATTTTCTTCTGGCAGCAGTCAAATGTGAATAACTGCTGTACGAACCTCTCAGACTGCTTCATTGAACGTTTTCACATCTGAACTTATTTAAAGCTTTTGTCATTAATGAAATTGCAAACTATTTTTGGAAACATTCTGGGGAGAGCGGGCCGTGTCACCAAAAACTACATTTAGTAAAGAACGACGAAGTTTAGTTAAACAAAAAGTTTAATCCAGCACAGAAATGTTTAACCGTTGCCAGTTTGGTAATCGCTGTGGGAAAATAAAGGATCACATCTTCCAAAACTATTACTTCACAAAAATTCTCTTTGCATTATCTTAAAACTGAATTTTAAAAAATTAATAATATCAATTTCATAATTTCTCAATAATAATATAATATCAATTTTTAAATGCAATCCATAATTCTGTAACTATGACAAATTGCAGTTAAATTTTACTAACTCATTAGTCTAATTAAAATAAATTTTTTTTCAGCCGTATTCACATAACAAGTGGAAATTTTTAAAAAATATATCTGATATTCATGATTAACGTTAGTTAATTTAACAGCTTTAAAAAGTCACCAATCTGGGTGGATGAGGATTGCCAATGGCGGAAAGCAGTGGGAGTTAATTAAATCCGTTGCAGTTATTATGTAAGTAAGTAAATTGGTTTTTAAACCAATTCATATTTAAAAATAATATGTAGTTTTCTTAGCAGTTTCTTAACAATTATCCATAAACTTAGTGTTAAAATAAACTGCACGATACTGCTTGAGCTGAATTAAGTACTTTTATTTTCATTTTTAAAAACTCTGGTTCGCACTAGAGAATGCAAGAGAGAGATCACATTCTGTAGAGTTTCTTCCGTCCCTTGCTTTGTCTATCCCTCTCTCTCTCTCTGCGATACAAATCCGTTGAAACCCTTTTCCCTGATCGGATTAGCAGCTCACACTCGGCTGTGATTATAAAAGAATTAATCTGCTGAATCAGTGCAAGTCCTCTCTTGGCACGATGGGATTAAATCCCTTTTGACTATTTTTTTCTATATTGCTCACACTAAAAGTTTTGAAGTACAAGGGCTTATGCCCAAACACTAAAGAATATAATATTTTAAAATTGGAAATTGATTTTATGAATTTCCTTATTAGACGAGAATTTTTATATATTGTTAAGGCTTCCCCAAATGAAAATGTGGGCGTGATTCCGCGTGGTTGATATTTCTTTGATCTTAACTATCTGTGTATTAGCTGGTTATTAACTGGTTGAACTGGTTGAATGAAACGAATTAGCTGGTTACTAGCTGATATTAACTGGTTGAATGAAACAAAAGTGACAAAATAAGTCATACATTCTTTGTGCGCAGTAATGCAATTTTTATCATCAGAGAGTTCTTGTAGAATTGATGTTTACAGTCGAATGGCGCTTGTGTATGGGCTCGAATGTGTGTCAGTGTAATTTTTCGATTAATCTTGACCATTGAGTACCGCTGTCATGCTATGGAAGGATCAATCATACTTTGAAAAAATACTTAACAATATCGGAAAACAGCAGCTCAGCCCCACGCATATTATACCAATTATTTTACCAATCGTACGCACATTAAATACCAATTATGTTTATACCTTCTGCTGACAAAGATCTGGATTGCTACGTGCTGAGTAAATTTGGAAGTATTTTTGGTACATCATTGCTTATTTTCTTGCTGTTTGTCTATTACTTTTTCCTCACTTACTTTTTTGTCGAATTCCTTATAATATAACATTGCCAGATCCACCATCTCACTTTCACCTTCTGTAGGAACCCAGAAGATTGTTTATAAACTTTTAGGGTGTAGCATTACCAAGAAACGAAGCCATTTATGCAATGGAATATGATGTCAAGTCGCAAACGGCAGATGCTATTGGATGTTTTTTTTTTTTTTATTCAGTTAAGTAAAAGTAAAAGACACACAAAATGTTCTGCCGTTGCCCAAATTTAATGGAATGCAAATTCTCGATAGCGCAACAACAGGAGTAAACATTAAATGTCATATCCAGCACAGCAGGTACAGTGGCAGTTAGAATGCAGTGTATCAGCAGAAAACTTTGAAAGTATGAGTGTTCAAAAGATTCGCTGTCCGGAACGGTATATACTTCGGACGTTGGTATTTAAGCAATTGTGTCGTTATGCTGTTGTCAGTTTATATTTCACTGAACTTGTATTGTACATTCTTTATTTATTTGGCATATCCGTTTCTTTAACTGTATTTTCTAGGAAGGAAGTAAGGAACTCTCGGAAGCAGTCGTCCTTTGCCTTTGCGACACCTTTGCATTGTGAAAGTGACTCGCTTTCGTATATCCCGCCTGTCTTGAAAGAATATAAATAATATGTTGGGCATCTTGCATATTCCGATACTAAGTAGTAGACATCAAAACATAAATTATAACCTAATAAGCACTGGAATACTTTGCCATATTGTGTTAACTGAACTCCAGGAGTGCAGCCCGTTTCCACATGTCTTTTGAACCATTTGAAACCTTCCACAAATTGCTAAGAACACAGACTAGAGGAAATGGATCGATCCACTTCCATCCAGATTCATGCAACGTTTATTGCATTTAAAACGCAATCTGCGAGCATCCCTTGCATCTGACAGCCGATCCCTCATCGGGCAGTTTTTATTGGCAAACATGAGAGGGCGTGGATTAGGCAGAGAGGGTGTCCCGGATAGAACTCGTTATCGTTCAGCAAGGGATTAATGTCTGTTAAAAAGGATTGCATTTTATTGATCCGCCGCCTGAATGTAATCTTTAATTCCCTTCAAAATGCGTGGAAGTGCAGAGCTTACGAAAGAGAGTACTTTGATGAGTAAGCAGCACGACTCTGAAGGATGTTCGGGCTTTAAAAAGGGATTTGTAGAATTCGTTGTTTTCACTTTCTTGAACTCGAAAATTAACAAAAGAAATTGAAATTGTCTAGAAATCCATCTTAGATATTTTGTTTACTTCGCGAATCTGAGGAAAACGGTTTTATCGTTGCATCTATCTATAAACACAGTAAGATGAAAAGAACTAATGGCTTATTGTTTTAAACACATCTTTATAACAGTATAGTTGTTTATAATTACCTACACTATAGTTGTATCTACCAATCTAATACCTTTGTAACAGTGTGATGTAGTTCTATCTAATTTTTAACCAAATTTTCCATAGAATCGACCATAGGTTTGTCTGCCTATTCATGTATTTGTAAAGACGAAATCTCAAAATCTAGAAAACTAGAAACTAGAAAAATTAGATAACCCTTGGCACGAAAAGTGAAGATCTCTATCCAACTGCTCAACCCATCGGCCGAAAGGAAGAAGTTCTCTTCGCTACGCCAGTTCTTGTTGGCCCAGTGAAGCAACGAAACCTGTCTTTTGCTTCTGGACAGAAATATCTCGTTGATTTTATTCTTTATTATATTTTTATTGCATTTGTATTTTTTCTGTTTATTTTAAGACCTTCATCTTGGTTTTAAAAATTGTATCGAGAGTTAGATTTACAATTATGATCAAATATATATTTTTAACATGAGAATAAATAGGCCTAGAACATGGAAAATGAGGTCGCCCTGTTTCATGAACAAGCTTAATTATTGTAGTGGGATGAAAGAATATATTCTAGAACAATCATTTTGTCTTGTATTCAAAATCTTTGTATCGTATACCTCAGAATAAGCAGTCCGACGTGGTTTTCTATTTCGGTGATGTCTGTTGAGTAAATTTATCATACGCGATTTACATTTTCCATTATGAGCAATACATCCATTAAGATGGGGCATGAAATTCTTTAATGGGAATTCTATTGTCTTTTAAATGGGAGGATAAAATGTACTGCAGTCGGAGATATTTGGGCTGCCTTTAAGTGGGATCAGACAGGAGAAAATGGTAGATTTTTTTAGAGGCACTTGGACTCGGTTTAGAGATCGCAAACATGTGAAAAAGGTTATAATTGAGTGAACTCCATTTCCTGTAAAGGAAACAGTTTCTCCATGAGATTTTCAAAAATGATGTAAAGACATATTAATCAAAATGAACTAGTAAAAGTTTTACTGTGGAATAATGTCTGTAAATACTGATATCTTGAAAAGTCTGAGTTCATCCATTTATTTTTCGGTCTCTAAAAAGTTCATCTACAGAATAACAGCGATAGATCAGGACTTGTGGAGGTTCCAGCAATGTACCCATAGCAGCGCTGTGTGTACTATATTGAGCAGTTTTGAATATCGGCATAGTTAAAATGTTGCTTCTATGCAATTCAGTTTGAATAATTTCTTTTTTCTTAACAAAAAAATTAGGTTTGTACATGTGGTAAATCAGCTTTAAAAAATATTGACAATTTGCTCGTATCTGTTTTAGACGGAAAGAAAAAAAACCCAATATCGTGGCCATGATTTGCATTTCTTAAGCCAGTGGGATCGTGAAAATCACTTCATTGCAATCGGAGTGTTCACTCACTCCCACAACACCACCGTTTTGCTCTTGATTTCAGCTGTCATAATAAAAACTCTGTTAATCCTTTCGGATATGAAGACAAGTTCTTTCTTTCCGTACTAACGTTATACAAGAGAATAAAAAAGAGCCGAATTGCTTGATGGAATGATTTCTGAAGCTCGAAAAGGCTCTGTCTGTCGCATTTCATTCGAATACCGACCCTTCATCCGGAGTTTCCCGAGAAAGTTAGCTCGATTTTTTCTCCTTCCATAATCGCAGGTAACCTCCTGATTAAAACGGTGAAGGAAAGAAGTTTCACTGTCCCTTCTCGAAGAGAGTTTCTGCCAAAGAAAACTGCTGTCGATCCCTCCAGTGGATATTCTGTGGAGTTCATTGACGGAATGAACAAAAGAAGTTTCTAGTTGTTTTTTGGAAGGTGACATAAGTATACTTTTTTTTTTTTTTTTTGCGTTTCTTGTCTAATTCCCTTTTATTCAGTTCTGTGTTCAGTGTGCTTTTCAAAATTCCAAATTGCCATTATATATATATATATAATTGCATTGCTTTTAATGTCACAATTTTTTTTAAAAAAAATATTTCTACCTTAATGCAAAGAAAAAACCTCCAATGGATCCCATCACACGTAAACATTAGTGTTAATGAGGTCGCTGATAGATTGGCCAAAGAGGGTAGTGAGAATGAAACGGCCACTGGCTCTTCGCTTACTTTTCAAGAACTATACTCAAATAAAAGATCTAAATTCAATTTAATATGGCATATTCCACCCGCGCACCAATGGTACACGAAAACATCCCCTGGTACTCTGCTAGAAATCAAATGTGACCGTGGCTCGCAGACTGCTCTGGCTAGACTAAAAAGTGGCCACCTTAAGTGTCTTTTCTTTGAAAGTGGTAGAAAAACCATCCCACAGTAAAAAAATGCTGTGACCATCCAGTTTCACCGGATTCTGGGTTGCATCGGAGTTTCTAAGGGAGACTTATTGTCCAATCCCCTTATTATTATAGATTTTTTGGCGGTCAACAACCTACTGGAGCTGATCTGACATATGTCAGATCTTTTGAGGATAAGCAACAACAACAACAAAGACATTAACCTTTGGGTATCACAATTCATTTCTTTCCTTAGTTTCAGTTTAGACATTTATCTAACAAAAATGAATGGATTTTTGTTCTCAACTGCAAAAGTCTTGAAACTCCTCTTTCTACAATTCCTTTCATTTAATTCTGAGCCCTACGTTTTCCTACGATCTATCAAGAATTAGATTTAGCTAAATATCTTCTTAGATGGCTTATATAAAATTGTGTGAATTTTTGACAATGCATTCGCTTATTGGGTGTGCGAGCTTGAAAGTGGAGCTACAGTTCTAGTGGCATTATTTCCTGTAGTAAAGCTTTGAGATTTATTCGTATTAAGTCAAGAAAACTCTGGTTTTAAAGGATTACCGCATCTTATCGTCAGCAAACCGTGTTATATTGTCCCTGGATATACTCACCACGCAGTCATTCAATTGTAATAGGTCGTAGCTATTACTATAACGCCGAATGTCTTTTGAAATGGGTGTCTGTTATGAAGTGCAATAAATTTTATATTAATCTTTAACTATGATTGACCCATTCGTGACATGTGAAACATGCTTATAAATCTTCAAAAGGCGGCAGAATTTCATCCAACATTTAGCGTTACTCATTTTAGATTTTTTTTAAAGTAATTAATATTTTTATTGTAAAATATTTTTATTTAAAATATTATTGTATACCAAATCCTTATATCACCACCAACTTTATTTTGAATTAAAGTGGGAACCTACCAAATGATTTTTGTCTCGTGGCTTTCAAAACGTACAGATTTTGCAAAACTAATTTTTTTGAACCACCCGAAGCTCATTTATTTCAAGTGTATAATCTTTATAAATAATTTTTGAGCTACCGCATAATTTTAAAGTCATCGTTGAAAGTGCAACTTGGAGACAAAGAAATAAAATTATTCAAACTCCACGTAATGTTGCCATTCAATGGGAACGGTAACACTTAAGAAAAAATGATATTTTCCTCCTAAAGAAACAGAGTCTTTTGACTAATAACGAATTTTGCAGTGTGAAACGCAGTTGTTAAAAACTTTTTTATCTATAAGTGCAATTAACCAAACTGTTATATCATAGTGATTGTTAAAACAATGTTTTGTTCAATAGTTTGGATTTGTTATTTCGCTTACAAACTGCTTGTTATTATTGATACTTGTAGCAGTGGAAATACTTCATGCAAGTTTGCAGAATAGTCACTTCCGTTAATATGAAGATTAATAGCTCAATTTTTTTTTATCATGTTCGCTTGAAATAATACTGAAGCGAAAAGATATGAATAGTCAGAAATTGGAAATTTCTGTAATTTAATTTTCTTGGAAGATATCCTGATCTATATTTATATTTGAATCAGCCAACAAAAGTGCACCGCCCATCCTCTGAATGCTTGTTGCACTGATCTCCTGCACTCAAGTTTCTACTTGATTAGTTCGAAAAAACCGCTCACTCTTCTTCCAACAAAAATAAGAAAACACTCCAAAAATGCTGTTTAAGGGTTTTCCATTTCTTCTCCCTTTTAAATTGCATTTTCAACCCTTGTGATAAGTTTCTTTCAGGTATGAATATACCTCTTCTCTAAAAGGGAGGGGGGATCGAACGAGAAATCCGGTCTTCCCTGACATTTCTGCTGGATTCGGAGAAGTGTCATCCACCTGTCAATGTCTCTCCTGATCGGCAATGTCCTCACCACTGCCTCGATTACAAAGAAGTCAGAAATATGGCGGTGGGATGGGATAGGGAAAGGATAGAGGAAAAGTAAACAAACAAATAAAAACTGAAATTTCGATTTCAGGTTGGAAGTAAAAAAGAAGAGAGTCCTCGGATTGAAAAGCAATTCCATTCGCTTTGGAGAAGCTAACTAAATAAATCTTGAGGTTAAGACGAATATTTCTGGACGCTGCGATGGTCTTTGCCGAACAGAAAGAGGAGTTTCTCCACAGCCTTTGGCTGAAAAGCATGCTGCAGGAGGGTTCTGTTTATTTACTTTTTTTCTTTTTACTTTATCAGCAGGAACTTGTCTGCTGCTCTCTTTTATGCCTCTGAATTTCAAATACTTTCGAGGAAGTGAATATTTCTTCTTTTCGAGTTGTATCTTGATGAAGTTGTGCACATTTGAAGATGAATGCTCATAAATTGAATTAATAAGACTCATCGTGTTATCTTTCATTTTCTGCTTTGGGAAATATAAAACGAGAAAATTTCACTTTGGGATTTCTCCAAATCCTAGATTTCTGGAATTTTTCTGTGTACAGGATCATTCAAAATTATGTGGTCTTTTCGCAAAAGTTACAGATTTCTGTCATGTTTTGGACAAGTGTTTCATTCTGCATCTTTGTGTGAATCCTTGTCAGCACAATAAATAAAAAACATGAAAAAGTGAAATGTGTGAAATATAGTACATTATTTCACCACCAGAGTTGTTGCTTAGTTGAAATTTTGGAGCTGACCCGTCGTCCGTCTGTGTATTTTCGTAAATGCGATGACTCAAAAATTTGGATTTGGATGATTTGGGTAAAAGAAAGTTAATACGTTGTCTTGAGACCAATACTGCAAACGTGAGTCGGATTTCCTTTCTAATTAGATGAAATTCCACTAATCAATTTTCTTACTAAGATACAAGAAAGGCGCTTATTTTATAAATGTGGTCCCTATATAGAATACTTTGTGAAAAACACTCCCTTTAGATTGCAGGTGGCGATAAAATTTTTAATCCTTGTCATAATTCGTATTTCGAAAACTTAAAGTAGTTAACGTGAGTGCGAAAGTTACACTCCTTCCTAAAAAATATTTGCTGAAAAGCTATTTTGATAAGGTGTTGCCTTTTGATAACACTTCAGACTTTATCTGTATCGTGTGTCATAGCAACTTTCATATTCAATTTTAGTTTGATAATTAGACGTAAACATGTAAGCAAACGGCGTTCAAAGTGGAATTACAATGTGATGATTCTTTTTTAGGTGTGGAGAGAGTGAAAAAATGTAATTGCACAGAAAATGTGTCGGCAGTTGCTTGAAGTGTATGGTGAAAATGTCGTGTCACATCAAGCTATCGCGAAGTAGTGCAACCTGTGTGAGGAAAGAGGTACAGATATGGAGTGCGAGGGAAGACTATTCATTGCAGCAAATCGCGAAATAGCTGCTCACATGAACGAGCGGAATTTCTCTGTAGAAAGCACTGGGAAGCTTGTGGCGCAGCTCGAAAAATGTTTACATGAAGAAGGAAATTGTGTCGAAAAGTAGACTTTGCATGGAACTTTAGGTTGTTGTAAGATTTCTGTCCTCTTTTGCTTTCCTAACAGTGCCACTAAATTTCATGACTGATCCTCGTATTGCTTGCGGAAAGCACTTCTTTACTGATGTGTGAGTGCCGATTGGAAAGACAAGAAGTCTTGTCAGCATTATCTGATTTGAATTTAAATCAAGCGCTGAATGAATGGATAGACGTATCCTCGGGAAAGCAGCAACTCTCGCGAAGCACCAAGAAGTAAACTTCCATTCCAAATGACAACAAAAAAAATTTCAGTTCTTTCAAATTCGTAGCACTTGTAACTCTGCTCTCTTTTTATTGAAACATGGCTGCCATTTTTTTTTATACTTTCTCATAGTTTCCCAGTAGTAAAACACTTTCGTCGAAATATTTCCTCCCCGAATGTCGAGAGCCGAAATAACGAGTCCCACTGGAAATCCTTTCAGTGGTATTTGTTCGGAATTAATAAGTGGAGGGCCGCACTTTCCTTAATGTCTCGTATTACTCGCTACCGAACAAAAGCTAATGGGAAAGGGGATAAAAGATCCGAAGAAATCACTGGCCGGTTCCGGCTGGAATCTGACGTTTGTCCTCAGTAATTTGGCACTACTTGTGATTGCGCTGCCACAATCTACTTTTTTTTTTGTAAGAATTGTTTTAAATTGCTATTAAACTTCTTTGATTTTGTTCTAGATTAGTTAGAGGAAATAAATTTAAATTTAAAAAATAATAATTTCACCTTTTTAATTTTTTAAATATTTATAGGATATTTTTATAGATTTTATAGGATTTTTTTTCTCTCATTCGTTACTGGACATCCTTCCCATCAAAATGTAATCATATTAACTAGCAATGAAGTTCTGAAAATAGTAGCTTTATGTACTGCTATTAATAAAGCATAATGCATAAAGCTTTCGAAATTTTCAAATCGGAGTCCATCAGGACACAAGACTCCCATCTTTGCAAATAATGAAGCAAGTCAGTTCAAATGAAAATTAATTTCCTGTTGAGAATCAATTAAAATAGTCTCCTGTTTCTGAAGGAAACACTTGAGTCCTAATGTATAAATTATTTAAGCGATAGTCGTGGAAGATTTGTTTTTATAAAGCGAAATAAATCATGGAATTGGAATTATTTCTCTGATATTACTAAATATGTAATCGTCTATTCAAAAGATATCTACAAAAATTGGAAATAATGCTAATGAAGTGAGTGCAGTGAAAAAAAAATCCGTCAATCTAAAAGTTCGTCTGGTTTCTAGTGTGGATGGTCGATTGACTGGTGTGTTTTAGTTTAGTACAGAAATGAATAAATTTCACACGAACCTTCTTTATGTATCGTGTTGTTTTGCTTTTGTTAAATGTTGGTAGTTTTGTACTATTAGTGCAATGTTGACGACCCAACTGGAATTTAGTTGACAACCAAAAGCGTCGAATCCAACTTATTCTTACGAGGCTCCTTGGTGTTCCTCCATGGAACTTAATCCACTGTGCGTCTGACTATCGAACACACCTATCTTAGACAAATGACTTCGTTAATCTTACGGCAAAGACCGAAAAGGAAAGAAATTGTTTCCTCACGTCTTTCAAACAGCAAAAAAGTGTCAGTGAAGCCCATTAGATGTATGGTTTTTACATTACCGGATTAGGTAGGAGATGTCTCCAGAATCATCTTTCATTGTCCTCATTATTTTGTTTCCTGTCTTTTTGTCTTGGGTGTCGCGTTCTTTTGTGCCCCTCCCCTCTCTTTATTTTATCTCCATCCTTTCTGCACTCTGTTAATTGGAGTGACTGCAACCTTCGAGCATGCTTTTCGTTTTCTTCGGAGATGCGATAACAAGGCGTGGATGACGCTGGCAGGTAGTCTGAGCTGATGCTACCTACTGTTGATTATTAAAAACGCAGAAAGCTGAATTTCTGGCATCCGCCTTTTTGAAGCATTTTGGAGGAGATGTGCTACATTCACTGCAAATCCAAAGTTCAAATTCCTTTGAAATTTTTTATTAGTTTCAAAAAAATGAACCAATCATTTTCCTGTTTTAGGAAATGAAATATCATATGTGAACAACAACGAACTCTGAGACTATGAGCATTTTGCTGCAAATTAGACTCTTTATATATATATACTTTTTACTAATCATAATACTGTTTTCTCCAAAAACTCTGTTACTATGTTATTTAAAATAGCTGCATATATTTTGAAGCCGTAAGCGTACCTTCATAAAACACGAATCAGTTTTCCATTCTAAATTCCGCACCATTCGGACATTTAAAAAAAAAAAAAAACATTTTTGGTGATGTATTTCTTGCACAAAAAATGATTTTGTATTATTCCAATAATGATCGTTGTGCGTATTTATTTCCTCATTATCTGTAAACAAATATTCATCGGTCCATATAATGTTCTTAAAAAAGTTCGGATTTTTGTTTTGTTGGTTAATAACCAGTTGCAGAATGTTAAGCGCCGCTCAAAATCAGAAGTCCATGAATGCAAAATGGATGTCAATTATGTTTTTCAAGTATTCTATCAATTGAGGCAGTCCTGTAATTTCGCTTACTTTTTGACTATGGGTTGGCAGAAAAATATGCAGTAATGTCAGTTTATTCACCTTCAGTGTACAATCGATTTCTCCCGTTTCGGATGAAATAAACAGGTAGCTCTTAATCGTCTTATAATCCGATGAACAAATGTGTGTGACTTTGAAGTCCAAATTCCTTAGAAGTTTCTGCATTATGTTCTTGCACATAGAATAAATTATTGTTATTACAAATAGCTCATCATTTATTATAAATACCATAATATAAGTATGCTGTGTTCTTAATTCGACAATATGAAACTAAATAGTGGCGAATGATTTCCAATCTTTATTATGATAAGTTCAAGAAAAATTTTGTTGAGAGTTGTACTGAAAAGAAATAATTCTGTGAATAAATTAGTAAATTGAAAAGGAAATCGTCTGCATTCCATTACGAAGGTATATATATACAGGTTGTTGTCGATTTCGACCGACAAATTCAGAGAGGTGATAGCAGGCATCAAGAGGATTAAGAATCACCATACAACATAGGGTCCCAAATGATGTTTAGTAGATGAAAATCAAAAAAATCTAGGAAGTCCGTGAACTGTTGGGAACTATAAAAAATTAATAAAACAAAATAATAAATGATGTTTGAATTATGAATTTTCTTTTAAGTGAAAACACATTCTTAAAGGTTATTTTGCATGTACGTAACATGCCGATTTGATGATCCGGGGGGGCTTAAATTACTTAAAGCAAAAAAGTAGTTTAGAACCCATATCTGAAAAAATATTAAAACTTGAAGAAAAATAAAGGTTTGAAAATGTAAGGAATTTTAATTTGATATAAGCATGTAGTATGAAAACTGGGGAGGTTTTAAGATATTCAAGAAAAACTAAAATGTGTACCAGGAAACGTCACTGTAACGTCGGTACTGATGTTCGCAGAGCGTGTTTTCAAATTCGAAAGATAAATTCTGAGAGGTGATAGTAGGCATTAAGATGAAATATTACCATAAAACATAGGGTCGCAGGTGACATTTATTCCGTGAAAATTGCAAAAATAGAAGTCCAAAAGACAATGAGCGTGGCGTAGAGAATGGCCCTATGAATGCGCTGATTAGAAACAAGGTAATCGAGAAAAAGAAGCCTTTTCGTAAGTAAAGTTTTCATGCGGACGTGAAAAATAAAAGCAGCGAGCATGTATTCATTAATGAGCATTGAAGGATTGATGGTAATTGAACTTCATTCGCAAACAACATGTCAGATTTTACGAATGCGTTAATGCACCATGAAGCATTAACCAAATATTCTGGCCTATAATTGTCGGTATTTCAGCAAATCCGGAGGAACGTGCTGCAAAAAAACAAGGCACTTTTCGCCACTGAAGCGTTCGGGCAGAAGATACGGTCTTAATAAATGACCCTGCCCAGATGTTAATATTAAACTTATGTTGTACGTTCGACGAGGCAGTTATGTGTGGATTTTCAAATAGCCAAATATGAGCATTGTGGGTGTTGAGGACGCCTTCTGTTATAAAGCAGGCTTCATCTGAGAATATAACTAGCAGAAAAGTGTGCATCTTCCTTTGTAGCATCAAACATCCAGCGCGCGAACTCCACTCGCAGTGGGTAATCATCATCGCACAGGAGTTGGATTTTCTTCAGGTGGAAGGAGTGCATGTTTTCAGCACGCATAACCTTATGTTTCGTATCGAATATCCAGCTCGGCTGCAACTGATCTTGTGCTTGTTGTTGGGGTATCGACAAAGCGCTGCAAAACTCTGTTTTCTGTGTCAGGTGTGCGAGCACTGCGTTCTTGTCATGCATTTTGGCATCGTTATTTTGAAGAATCCTGTCTCCTGCAACCGTCGATCGATGTTTGAAAACTTGGTGTGGCGCGAACAACACCTCCTTAGATATTTCACTTCGCACATTTTTTTGTGCTAGACTTCCATTGTCATCCGCTCGAACATAAGTTAAATGCATATCCACATATTCGTTCAATGAGACATGCTGTTTGTGAATGTTTAATGGTCATTATTAATGCTCGCTGCTTTTATTTATCTCGAACGCATGGAAAATTTACATACGAAAAGGCGTCTTCTTCTCGATTACCTTGTTACTATTCATAGGGCCATTCTCTTCATCAGTTTCATTGTTTTTTCGACGTCTGTTTTTGAAATTTTCAACGAATAAATGTCACCTGCTATTCTATGTTTTATGGGAATTTTTCATCTCCTTAATGCGTACTATGAACTCTCTGAATTTGTCTTTCGAATTTGACAGCACCCTGTGCAAACATCGGTACCGATGTAGCAGCGTTGTTTCCTAGTACACATTTTAATTTTTCTTGAAAATTTTAAAACCTCTTCAGCTTTCATACTGCATGCTTATATCAAATGAAAGAGCGTAAAATTCCTTACACTTTCAAGATTTTATTTTTTTTCTTCAAGTTTTAATATTTTTGCATATAAGGGCTATAAACTACTTTTTCGTTTTCAGTAATTTTTGACCCCTTAGATCATCAAATCGGTATGTTACCTACTTGAAAAATAACCTTCAAAAATGTGCTTCACTTAAAAGAAAATTCATAGTTCAAATATCATTTGTTATTTTTTAATTAATTTTTTACAGTTTCCAAAAATTTTCGGAATCCCTATATTTTTGCGATTTTTACCTACTAAATGTCGTTTGGGACCCTATGTTGTACGGTGATTCCGAAACAATTCAGAGAGGTGATAGCAGGCATCCTCTTGATGCCTGCTATCACCTCTCTGAATTTGTCGGTTGAATTCGAACACATGACGGTGTCGCGAATCTGTCTGAAACAGGCAAAAAAAATTTTAATGTAAATATTATCCTACATTTAATATTTTTATAATATATGGCAAATTTTAATTTTATTTTGGTATATGATCCCTCGGCAGCGCGTTCAATTTTCAATTAAGTATAACTCACTCAGATTTAAAGGTACGAGTATTCGCCTTAGTAATGTTGTTTCTGCATTAAAAATTAAAACTTTGTAATTGACTAAATTTGTCAAGAGGGGTCGCATAAAAATTTAAAAGGGTAATTTTTAGAAATTTAATGAAGAATTTTTTTTATTATTATCCTGTCATATTCCGTACCTTATTTTGAATTATTGTGCTATTTATATTGACCACTTATCTCTAATAGGTAAAGAATTAAAAGGCGTTTCAATCTTTTTGGGATACTCTGTATCCCCCCCCCCTCATGAAGATATAATAAGCGTCAAAACTGGCTAACCCAAATACAGCTTTATGACCTAAACGTTTTGTGAATATTTTTGTTACTCGCATTCTTTTATTTTTCAGTGTGTAGGTGTTCATTGTGTGTGTATTGGAGGGGGGGGGGGAGGACGAAACGTCATCAGTGGTTTAGAGGTGTCGCGAAGAGAAATATTCTGAAGTCTCTTAGCTTTGGCCGAAAGTTCTTATGATTCTCACTTCGCCGCAGCCCTCGTAATGGGAAGGGGAAGGAAAAACGACAGGGGAGAATTTGTCTGTAATGTGTATGTGTCCATCATTTGTGATCTATAAAGATTTGACAGTCGGGCGAGGGATTTGTGGCTCTCTGTTTTTATCTCTTTTGTCGTTCTGAAAAGAAATTCATGTTTCACGAATGTGGAGAGGATTTGAGTCTTCCGAAGGAATATCCTGGCTGATGGACTGGAGCAGTTTCAGATGTTTGTTCTTGCTGTACTTACAGTTCTAAAATCAGAGCACTTGCGTCTTTGAAAAACAAAGTTAGTTTTTCGAAGGAAGACGTGATAAATAATATATTTAAAAATTATTACAAGTTTTTCTTTTTGATTTTAACGAAAGCCGAATATAATCTCTTTTAGTTTTATTGACGATATTTTTGCCTTTCGCATCTCTATAAAACTCTTAAATTATTCTGAAGATTTTTAAACATTTTTATTATTAAGATTATTATACGTTTTTATTTAACTTCGTTTTTTATACTTGTAGAAATAAAATTTTTGTAATCGATTTTTCATTCACTTCTTGATACGTTAGAATTTTGAACTTTTTAATTAATTTTAAAAAATTAATTTTGAACTTTAATAACTAATTTGCAATCATTTGGAATTTTACTAATTCTCAACTTTTCCTACTACTTTTTTAACTGCATTTTCCTTTACATCATATTATTTTTACATTTTAAGTTATTAATTAATGCGTTGATTTAATGACATTTTGATCGCATACAAGTGGCGCCATCATGTACTGGATTTCTAAAGAAAGCGATTTCTAGATTCCATACCATTTATACTATTTATTATGAATTAATTAGAATATAGAAATTCAAATAAAGAGAGATTGAATTCGATAATTTGATAATTAATTGCACACTTTAACTTTAATATCACACAGTAAGATGAAAATGAAATGAAATTCTTTTATCGCAATACCTAAATTTATTATCTCAGAGTTTTCAGTTTCTACTATCAGATAATTCTGCAGTTAAGGAAGCGTCATAATTGCATAAAATAAGAAATTTGTGAGAATAAAAGCTTTCAAATATTCAGTATATTGCTGCTTATCCGAGAACGTAGCTATCAGATTAAGAGCAACACTGAAATTTTTTTATAATGGCATGTAAAAACGTGAGCAACAAAAACTGACCTAATATTGCAAAAGATACTTCTCTTAACGGCTAAGCTCCTGTTTCGAATTTTGTTACAAAGGTTTTAATTTAATATGTGATTTCCTAAAATGTTTTTGAATTTATTATTTTATTTCCTTTTTTCCTCCTTTAAACTTTTCTGAAAGTGAAATAGTTTTATCTGGTTACAAGATGCCACTATTTCGATTCACTATCTAAAGAAATGAATACTTTTGAATAGGTATGTCCTCAATGGTATCCAAAACTTTTGAAATGTTCAAAAAAAAGTTATGGGTCTGGCTGTATATCTCTGAGAATCAAATATAAATTTCCTTCTGTGTTAGTGAGTGTGTGTGTTTTTTTAAGAAAAAAATTTTGAATTAAAAGGGAAATGAAGTTTCAAGAAATCTGAACGCTTAATCTTCTAAAGTAAAATCCAATATGAATATGAATTTTTAATATGAAGAACTTTTTATTTTCGCTTCTCTTGATCTCAGTTTTATAGGAATGGTTTTTTTCCTCCTTCTTTTGAGAAAAACCTTTAAAATAAATCCATATACGTAATACTATACGTACGAAATAATATACGTACGTGATAGAAAAAATGTGTGTGTTTTTAATAGGGTTGTTATTTTATGTAATTATTGAAATGTGAAGCCGTGAAAATATACTACTTTTAATAAACAAAACTCATTAATATTATTATTAGTTTTCTCATTATTAATTAGCTTAAAAATTTCATTTCATTTGATGGAATCGATGAAGGAAAGCATAAAATTGTAAAACGGAAATAAACTTCCAGTCCTTAAGGTGAAAAGTGCATTTAAAGTATCCTCTCTCCATCCAACATCAGTTGCCCGATTTGCTTTCTTTTTGCCAACAATTAGTAAATCTATTTTCAAGGAATCAATTTGTGTATCGAAGCAATGGGGTGATATTTGTTAGTTGTGTACAGAAACTGATATGATATTTGACAGCGGACCCACGTTTAAATCTCATTATCAGCTATTTCAGTTCATTTGTACGTGCATTCTCATTAAATGGATCTGAGAGTTTTTAAACTCAACCCAGATCATTGAAATGGATTAGGGATATCGACTGTTATTCACAAACTATTTTTTGTCGCAGTAATTATTTCCATTGTTCCTCATTTTCCTTGCTTCATTGTTTCCTATATTTTATTATTGACTATATAAGTAGCATTTCCATAAAGTTTCATATCTGTAAATATATATTTTTAGAGAAACTGAAAACAAAATAGAATCTGGCAGCTTAGTTAGCACTTTTAAGTCATGATATTTGCCAGTTGAACCTGAATTTAAATCGCATTGACAATTATTGAAACTGAGTTTTTCCAAATTTTTTTACCTACAATTTAAAAAAAAAAAGAAGAAGAAGATCGGTCATCTAGAATGAGACGGAGGATATCTAAAGCTATTTATTTATCCTTTCCAAATTGAAAGAGAAAAGCAAATTTTCAAAAAAATTTAACCAAGGGGCAAAGTGACGTACACGGCCAAAAGCTGGATCTCTTCGATTTCAAATGTATTTTTGTACTTTGAGGGATTTTAAACGCCTTGGGAATCGCGACAGAATGTACGTTTCACACCGAATTTTATTTTATCCACCTCACCGTGAATGTGACATGTCGAAATTCGAGCAGGCATTCCGTTCATGCGCGTGTCACCCCTGGACGAATGTAAAAAAAAAAAAAAAAAGAATCAGATTTCTGGGATTCCCTAGCACTTCTCCCCAGTTGTCAAGAATCAATTCCTCCTGCGAAAGGGGGATTTTTTTTTTTTTTTTTATTTCGCCAACACATTTTCGGCCGATAAGCGCGCACTAATATCGTCCGCTTTTCCAACCCGATGACAGGCCCGAAGCATGGAGTTCTGCAAGCATCGGCGGAAGAAAGTAGATCCTCTCTAGATCAGTGATTTCGTGCTTGGAAGATCTCCGCCTTGACTTTTGAGTTTGACTGGAGATCTAACCTTTAATGCAAAACTTCTGTCCGATGTGTTTGGAGAAGATTTTGAAAGGTTGTTTCATACCCCCCCCCCCCCTTTTTTTTTTTTTTTTTTTTTTTTTTTTTTTGTGCTTGCGCGTTAAGATGTGGGATAGGTATTTTGCTGGTAGACTGAGTTTGAAGCTCACGGTTCTGGAATGGAATGTCAAAAGTGATGGAGTGAAGCGTTATTTCTGATGTCGGGGCAAACAGAAGGGACAGTACATTTTTTTTTTTCTTTTTCTGGAACGAATGTATGAGTCTGTATTTAAATATTACGGAATATATTTGATTTGATACTTGAGATTCTGACGCCAAAGAGTTACGGGAAAATGAGAATTTTACCGGTGAAGAATAAGTGTTAACCCTACATTCATGAAATTCCATCTTTAAACTGTCAGTTCATCTCACTTACGCTCATTCCATTCTATAATCAGCTGTTTATTTGCGTATGTTATTTTTATAACGAGAAAATTTCAACCGCAGTGCTTTAAAAATCAGATAAAACAAAAATTAATCTCGTGTCTCTTTTGTATCATGGATTCCCACCAGTGGATCGCGCAACTTCCTTTCCGAGGGAGTACTCATTTAGTACTCTTTCGAAAAAATCGTGTACTTTTTGTAATATTTAAAATGAATATGATTCTGAACTAGAAAAGGAACCACTGAAAAACATTTTATTTATGTTCTCGCTGCTTTAAAAAGCATAGAACAATATTTCGTAAGCGAGAATCGAAGCTTGTGAAATTTGCAAAAATACCTCCCGAGGCGAACTTCTTTTTGTTCATCTGAAAGCAAACAACTCGTGTAACTAATGGGAGCAAACGAAAATGAATGTATCGTATCTATTGCCCAATTACAGAAAAAAAACTATGATTAAAAATGTGTTTGGTTATCTCTCAAAATAAAAGTAAATCAGATTTCTCATGCCTTAATAGATTCAGGTTCTAAAGGGAGCTATTGTGCAAAAGAATTAAATCTGCCCATAAAAAGAGTAGAAAAATTTAAAAGCCATTTCATTCGGAAATAACTACGGAGGAAAAAAATCCAGTTTGCTCTATTCATCTCAAAAGGAGGACCGATCCATCAAAAACATAATTATTGAGGTTTACATAACAGATAAAATATCGCATCATTCTAATATAATTCAAGGTCAGATTTCACCTTTTATTGTGGAATTTTTGAAAAAAGAAACTTACTATTTGCAGATGATCCCTTAAGTGAAACCAAAAAATGCGTATCAATCAGGTGAATTACTTTTGGAACATTCATTCGAGCTGTGAAACAAAAATATTCGAAACATTTAGTTGAAGCGATGTTTGAAAAAACACTGTGTAGGCGGACTTCAAATGAAGACATTTGGGTTAGCAAAGTAGATGGATCAGCAATCCTGTTTGTCAGAAAAATAAATTGAAGTTAGAAAAATAAATTGAAGAATAATCATTGGTTCAATCAGTCATCATACAAGAAAATAATCAATTAGAAACGGAAATAATTAAAAAATTCCCTGACAGAAATACCTGCGGAGAGCCGTTTTGCGCCTCATAATCGTGTTATTCATCCTGATGAAACGACATCCACTGTGAATATCTTTTTATGACTATTCATCTAAGGACATAGTTACTGAACGAATGTTATTCCGCGACTCACTTTGTATAGCAACTTATCGGATATCGTTTTAAGATTCAGGTTGCATGCAGTAGCTGTTGGTGCAAATATAAGTGGTTTCTTTCATTCTATTTTGCTTGAGAAATATTCGAAAAAGGATTTAGAATTTATTTCGTTTCTAAAATGATGAAAACACGCCATTTCAAGTATATAAAATGTCACGTTTGCCTTTCAAGCTTGCGGCAGATATTAAATATCACATAAAAATATAAAGAGAAATATACCGATGTTGTAGAAATGTTAGAAAATTTCCTGTACGACAATTACCTACTCCATGGGATTGCAAACTGCAATAAAGAGTTTTATTTTTCAACTTCTGTTACAAAGATTCTGAAAGATGCAAGGAGGCATTTGTGTAAAATGAAAAGCAATTCAAGAGAGTCGAGTTTGGCTTGTGAACACAAGCGAAATTTGATAAAGCTTAACAGTATCGATAACTATATTTCGAGCTATATTTTGAATTTCAATTATGTAATCTGTTGCATTTTTTACTTATCGCGTTTACATTTACACGAATAGACAGCCGACAGACGGTCATCTTCCTCAACTCTAAGGTGAAGACACGCTACCCCTAGGCAAGGACGCACACAACACAACTCTGCTAAATTTCATCGATCCAACATTATGTTTTTGTTTCACATGCGCACGAGTGGATAGATTCTAATCTAAAATTTGATAAATATCTACAATTTTGTTGTAAACATTGTAAACGGATTTCATCCGTCTAACGATTACGTTTTCAAGTCGTCATATTCTCCGACAGTCAGACTTTTTTTCCTCCAGAATTGACGGAGATTCATCCAGATCTTGAAAACAATACTTTCACCTTCGCAATATCTTGTCTTCACATATTGAAGAGTGTGAGGAACCCAAGTCAGGAAATTGTCATCCGCAACCTGGAACGTCGTGTTGAGACATCCAACTCCTCTGGTCCGAGCCATTTCGAGTATGGAATGCCCCGACTGGCGGGAATGCGCCTCTTAAGTGGCGGTATTAATTGTTCCAGAGTGGCCGTCGGCTAGAAGTCATTTGCCATTACCCTCATAAAGTCGTCTTCCCACGCCCCTCACTTTGTCCACGCCGTCATTTAGAAATGCATCGTCCTTTAATTTACGACCGATTCCGATGGACTGCAGATGGAATGGTATTCTCACCGGCCACATTCTCCTGATGTCATGTTCCTCGTTCATTGGCGGTTGGGGGCTCATCGGAGGGAAGGACTCATTCATATTGAAACTGAAATATCTCGGATTGGCTGGCAATTTTCCTGAGTTGGACTTTGGAGGGAAATGTGTGTAAGAATTGGATCACATACACTACAGAAAACACTGGATATATATTCTGTGTGCGATTCTAACAAGGGTAGATTCCCTAATTTTTATTTCGATTTTTTTTTCTTTCAACTTTGAGTAGCAGGGAAAAAAATCTTTGTTTTTGATAACCTTATGATTTTGTTTTCTTTTATGCGATAACCGCTTTTTAATTTCTTTTATGCTAAGTCTAAAAAGCGAAAGAACTGTAATGTTCGAAAAATTCCAATTCCACCTGAATGAATCTATACCTCCTCGAGGCTCTAAAATGTCATATTTACTTTCTTGTATACGAGGCATAGAGAAAGTATTGTGACCTTCAAAACTCAAGATTTGACAAATCTTCGCGTTTGAGACGTCAGTGAATTCGAAAAACATGTTTTTTTGGCATTATGTCTGTTTGTGATAAAAGTAACTCAAAAACGCTTTGAATGAGACGGATAAAGTTTGGTATAGTCTTTAAACCAAACTTGCAGATTTCTATTAAATTACTAAACAGGTGTAGTTACATTAGAAAAAAAGATGCTGATAAATACAGAATAAAGAATGTTGATAAATACATAAATAAGAAAACTTCAAATGAATGACAAAAATTAAGATTTTCGAGATGCGAAGAAAATGAAAGAAAATAAGATGGGAAGAGAAAAAACGATAAAAATTTCCCATAATAGAAGTTCTGCAAAATCGGTCTGAGGAAAGTGTCATACCTGACAAAGCTAGGCGAGGAAGGGAGCTCTCGTATTTCTAGATTTAATATCGATTCCTGTCATATATTATTCGAAATTTATGGAAAATATTGGTTTTTATTACATTAAATAACATATTCCTAATTACGATCCAACTACGAAAAATATTAGGGGTGATTGAAAACACTATCCTGTTTCTGTAGAGAAAGCTCAAAGATCAAAATTGTTCTTATTCCTAACCATTGCATCTTACAGAAATACATAATTTTGTAATTTAGCTTCCAACTAACTAATGTAGGGAATAAATAGTGACACTTAAGGATATTTTGATTTCACTTTTTTTTTTTTTTTTTTTTGCACATTATTGCAATTAAATTAAACACGGGTTAGCAATTAACACTGAATAAAGTAGAAATGCTCTTGGAGAATTCTCCGTTCCCAGTTACTCTTCCTGAGCCTAAAAAATTGGACTTGAGAACAGTCGCCTAAAGATTGCAAATACGTAATGGCAATAACAAATCTAAATCTTAGAATGAAAAACATTTTCTGAATTTGTAAATGGAAAAAAAAGAGTATCGCTTGCACTGCCATCTGTTAAAAAAGTTCAGAACCACCAAACATTCATTTTTAAAAATCGAGCAACAATGACTGAATCTTTCAGAAACAAATGAAGCAGCATTAAAACGAAACAATACTTGAAATGTATTTAAAATCGTTTTGAACATTGGATCTCATCAAAACAAAACGAATGCTCCAAAATAATCGAAATATCCCTTTTTTTTTTTTTTTTTTTCTTTCTCTGTCTCTCTCCTTAAACATTCTAGCGCTAACTTCAATTAAAAGCGCGGAATTAATTCGACGTGATGCGTAATTGGTGAGAAAAAAAACTTGAATGCTTGCTTATTTTTGAAACGCGATTGACTTTTCGAACAAGGATTAATATCTCTCCTTCAATCGATCGATCGCGCCTTCACCTTTCGCCTTTCTCTTCCATATTCTGTTTAAGCACGCTTAGAAAAAAACAAACAAAAAAAAACAAGAAAAAAATCGGCGACGTGTTTATTTTTTAAAACTGTTTTTCAGTTCATCTCCTTTTAATGCGAAGGGGAACGAAGTAAATAATCGAGTTATTTAAGACACGTAAAGAATTGCATTCGACTCCAGCATGGTCTCGTGCGCTCCCAAACAGTGGAAAAATCTAAATCGTTGGAAAACGGATTGACTTTTTCACTCCATGTTTCAGTCTTTTTTTGCTCCTCTGATGTCGCAATCTGGATTCTGTTCCATCTCTCATCATCGCCAACAATTCTCTATGAGTGAGAAAAAGATTTGGTCCCTTCAACTGAATGCCTTTTAATACAATTCTACAAATAGACTTTTGGCACTCTATTGAAATTATTTTGCCTGGCATTCTCTCTCTCTCGTTTCCGAAAAGTTATTTTCCTTCATGTTCTTTCGAATGGACAGACAACTATTATTTTGAGAATTGGGTGCCGAGAAAAAAATATATTTTTATACTACTGGCTAGATAAAAACAATAAAAAATAAATAGACCTGATGGGGGAAAAAAAATGACCAAGCAAATATTCCTTTTATTTATTATTATTTTTTTCCTCATACTCCAGAAGTTTTCCTTTTTATCATTCTCATTCTGTTTGCTGACATTGTTTGAGAATCTATAAAAAAAATTTTTTTCCTTCCAACTTCGTTATTAAATTCTGTTTTTCTCGGGCATTCGTTATTGTGCGCGGAGCGAAGAGTAAATTTGTTTTGTGTCCATTGTGCAAATAGAATTTTTGTTACAAAGCTGTACTTTAAAGTAAAATGAGCGAAGTGTTTTATGGGGGTCGTTTTAAGATATCGTTATTTAATGTTTTTATGCCTTTTTCACCCATTTCGTTCTTCCAAAAATGCCCCCCCCCCTTTTTTTTTTCTAAAAATTCCTTGAAGATATTTTTGCACATTTTAATATTGTTCCATACTGAATGATGCTTGAAAGAATTAATTCCTTTAAATTTGTTAAAAAAATTCTACATTTTGTAAAAATCCTTCTTTTTTTGTGTTATTTCTTAGTACACGCACAAAAGAAATATGCAATCAGAATCAAGAATAGCCGTGGAGAATCCCCTGATTGCACAATGAATGGGTTGTCCTAATTTTTGTTTCTACATTTATTATTGATTTGTGATATATGGTTCCTTTATCGGTAAATATGCTTTGAAAAAAAATCCACATGAAGTGCTTCTTTTCTTTCTATTCAAAATATGCAGTGGAAAATTGTTACTGTCAAAAGTTCCACCTCGATATTTTTCCCTTTCCCAATATTCCAGAACACAAAAAATTGTTGCGTCTTTGTGAGCAAGTTAAGAAGCAAAGAGAAAGTAGAGAAGTGAAATTTGAAACTGTAGATCTGGGTGAAATGCTTCCTGAGGTTTTTTTCCTTCTCTTAAGACTTATGACAGGCAAAACGCACACGAGAAAGCTTCGAAGAGAAGCACTCTGATTGGTTTCGAATAGGAACATGAAACAGGCCGCAACTGCATTTTGCCAATTCAATCCCGTACTTAACACTGACTTTTAGCATTTATACTCTCTTCAAAATGAACTACATTCAATCGAACTAATGAAGGCCTTCCGGTTGCATTTTGTTTTATGAATTTGTCCTAATAAATTTAAATGGAGCAAATAGCATTGTTGAAAAGAAAGTAATTTGCTCTGGGAAAATACATGATTGTGCTCTTAAGGGTTCGATCCCGTGTATAAAATATAATTAAATCTGGGCCCTACTTTGTACTGAACGGTATTCCCATTTGCTAAAAAATCTTGAAAAAGAAGCAGTCAAGATTTCTTTGTCTGGATCTCTACTTTTCTTCCTGGAGGCCGTTTCTTGTCTCTAATGGGTGACCAAATACTTACCTCTGTGTGCTTGCTCTTTTTCCTCTCTTCCGATTCAATAGACGAAGGACCTCGTTAGCAGCCCTTGCCAGAAGTGGACTCCTTAAACAAACTTCTCTCACGTACCCGGAGGTCCCCCGAGACCCTGGTAAGGGAAGAAAAGGGACCTCTTACCCCACGCAGGTTATTATTTTATCGTCTCCGTTTTAGTTTCGCTGTTTGCCTTCTCTTTGAGAGAAAAGGAATTGGAAGAAGCTTCGTCATATCGGGGGAGGGAGAATGTCATCCTCTCCATTCCCTCGGAAAGGAAGCAACTGCCACCCAGGTCACGCCCCACATCCTCCTTTCTTAGTTGTCCAGGGCTCGTTACGGATGTTGGGTGCCCCTTTCACAGTGGGAAGTCGCCTGTAATAGATTTTTTCCTCCCTATCTGAAATAACCTATGTTGTATTGCATTGCTCAGTACTTTACGCTTGTAGTTTTCAGTTTCACTCCGAATTCCATCTACCGCTACATATTATAAGCTTCTTTTATTTAATTTCTACCAATATTAGAGAAAATTATTGTCTTTTTATTAAACTTGACTTGTTTCATGTTTGTATAGAATATAAATTTTTAATTCCTATTTCACCTACATTCTGATGTACTAGAATTTCGGAATTTTTGCAATTAAGTCTTCTTTATTTTAATACACTACAATGATGTTTTCAAAGCTTAATTTTCAGTTAATCCATTCATTTAATTAAAATTTGATACCTTTGGAATGGTGCCAACTAACATTGAATTTATGAAAAAATATTTACAAGATTCAGTTATATTTATAACTAGCCGCCTTTGGCGACCAGCCGGTTCGCCAGTATTACCGCTCGCTACAATTTTCAATTAAATATTTTAAGTAACTGGTCTCTTAAAGGATTCCCAAACAAAACATTTTTAATCTTCAAATTTTGATAGTCATGCCAAACTTATACTGTTTAGATCGTTTCGTTCAATTTACTATATATATTTTGCTAATTTGTTGTCATTTCCGGAAAAACTTCAACTTTAATTTAAAATGTAAATGATGAAATTGCAATTAATATTATTTTTTAATAAAACCAAGCGTTTTATTTTATTTATCATCTTTATTGTTATTTATTAATTATTATTATTATTGAATGTGAGTATTGCAAACAGAATCGCTCGGTATTTAAGTCTTATGTTAACTACAAAATATTTTTCATCATTTATGTAATATCTCAAGCAATAATTCAACAAAAATTTCTGAGATTCAGCATAAAATTCAGTTTTTAGTTTTGCTTTCAAAAGGATTGAAATTAAATCAATGATAATATTTTGTTTCTGCCTATAAATATATTTCAAAAATTATGAAGTCTAAATTTAATGCAGTAAGGTATCATATTCTGATAAATATTCTGTACACACCAAATTTTAAATAAATGAATGAATGTTTCTATTTTCCACGATCAACTAAGACTTATTTATGAAGTTTTAAATAATAAAAATTTAGAAAAACTCACCATTTTCATAATCTTAGGCCAATTAATCTTGAGAAACCTGCGCGCTGATTGGCGTATTTTCTTTGAAGCGATCGATGGAAAATCTAAAATTATCCTTTTTTTATTGAATAAAGATATTCAAATCTTCATAAATCAGTCAGTTTAAGTGATTGGAAATTAACTCTTAAAAGTCAGTGATTTAGTTGATTCGAAATTACTTCTATGAGAACCATAAAATCTGTGCTTTCTCTTGTGGTGTATGCATTCTCCTTAATATCCGCTCGAATCACATACAAAATTACTACATAGAACAAACACATCAAAAGTAAACATAACATTTCAATAGTTGCCAAAAACAAAAGAGAGAAAAATGCAATTAATAAGCAGACGATATTTAGAAAAGTAGAGATATTTAGACTGGAAAATGAAATTATCTGAAATTAACCACACGCGCAGCCGATATTTACAAAAGTAAAAATATTCAAACCTGAAAAAGAAAATATATGAGTTATTTCATCAATAAATGTCATAAGTTTGTTTATACCTTCATAGATCATAAAATAATTTTTCTTGAATTTATTTTTTAGAAAAAATAATACTTCATATTTGTTTCATTTCCTACAAACACGTGCCGAAAATTATATTTTTGCAGATTTCATTTCCAAAAAGATTTAATTTATTTTTAGTTGGAGCTTTAATCAATGTGATGGCAACACTTTGAAAAAAGCTGATTTTTTTCCCATGAATGCGAAACGTGCTTAATTTCAATTTTTATTTTTTACGAAAAAAATTATTGAAAAACATAGTTAAAATATTTATTTAAAAATTCATTAAAAATAGAAATTTAATGTTAAGATTAAAACATTAGTATCATTTAAAAGATGCTTTTTTGATCTTTAACTTCATTTAAAAATCTTTTTTTTTGCGGTAATATTTTCGGAAGTTATAGCAGAAAAACGTCAAAATTTCGCTTAAATTTTAAATAAATAAAATTGTAGTTAAAAATTCGAAAAAGTAACCCCCAGGTGCACATTCCCGGCCTCCAAGGTGTACACGTGCCAAATTTAGTAGCTGTAGGTTGAATGGTCTGGCCTGTAGAGCTCCAGCATACACACACACACACACACATTGAGCTTTATTATAAGTATAGATATAGAAGATAATGAATAATCAATAGAACACTAAAATAAAAGTAACTAAATTCGAAAAAGAAAGATTTTTTTATACTATAGCGCATTAACAAAATTGTATCCATAAAGATATTTTTAAATTTATTGATTCATTTACAAATGTAGGGAGAAAATTGCCAACATTCGTTACCTTTAGATGCTTTTGAAAAATACAAAGTGCATCGTATAAACGTCGTTTTTTAGAGTTGTTTACATGTTTAGTTTTTTTGTTTTACAATTACAGCTTCTGTTTACTTCCGTTTCGTAAAGTTTTCCTCTGTAAGCTTCAGATATCTCTGATTAGAAAATCATCCTTCCTGCCGTTTTTTAACAAATAAAGCATGAAACCGAACAATCGTTAAATAGCCACAAAACTTTGATGGAATGACGTGGCAATTTCAATAAAAGTGCGGTCACAATCTCAAGTTTAACAACACATAATGTCGCATTAAAGTTCTACCTTCAAAGTTTAGTTTTCGTTTGGAAGGGCGTTTACAATAAATTACCTTAATTTATTATAGAGGGTGTGACGAGTGAAAATAAAATTAATAAATTTCAAAATAGTTAAAATCTAAAATAAAGGAATGAAAAGACGCATCTAAAATCAAATTACCTTTGCTTCTGCGTCTAAGGCTGATAAAATATAGGCCATTTATCCTTACTTTACTTATCCTTTCTTTCGAAACCAATTTTTACACGCATAGCTAATTGTCGAATTAATTCAAGCACGGCTCCACAAAAGCAGCTTTGAAAAGCGAATGTCTAAAAGTTTGGCTGGTGTCTGACCACTCCGTCAGCCCATTTTTCGCACTGCCGATCTTGACGGGCAATTTCTCCGCCCGTCAAATTCTCCGATTTTTCCGGTGCATGAATTTTCAGTCTGAGGAACTTCCTTTCCGCGGGTGTGGGATATCACAAGAGTGAAAAAATTCGGGAGAAGCCGCTGACATTTTAATTAGGCATTGATCCCATTTTTAATTAAAATCCCATCCGCGCAAAAGGTAAATTATGACGGGTGGAAAAAAAAGTCTTCGACATGTGCGGCAAAATTAACGCTCGAGGTGCAGGAAGCGACATCGATCGCCGCTGACTTCGGGCTCGGACGGCGTCTCTTCTGTTCGACCGGTTCTGTGCAGTATCCATGTATCGAACTATACATTGATTGAGACAATGGATAACAGGAGTGTCGGTGAAGTTCAAAAAGGAAATAGAGGAAAAAAAAGTCCTCCTTTACTGTAAAAAATGTTCTGTAAATAGTCAGTGACATAATTATTGTCCACAAAACCTTTTTGGTCCCTATCTATCAAATTTGAAGTGAATCGAAAAGAACGCTTCCGTGATTGGTCCCAACAAATATGCGGCTTGCGGTGAGGGAGATGACTTTCTCTCCAAAAGACTTGATTTCCACGTTGTCCGCATCGGCAGCAATTAACGAATAGAAATCAATGCATCTATTGGAATAATAATTTGCGAAGACTTTTTGATGACTTTCGGATGAGCGCCCAAATTATTCATTGGCGGAAATTGGTTTTTAATTACGTCCCCGAAGCATCCCGCACCCTCTTTTCGGAATTCTAATGACATCGCCTCCTTTCCGAGAATTGCTGGAATTGGTTTCTCTTTCTCGGTGATGATTCCCCGTTCTGGCTGATCTCTCGCTGTGTTCCAGAGAAAAATTCATTTCCATGCAAATACGTTGTAAGTAATATTTAATCTATTCAGATTGTTCACTGATTTCCTGTCCCTGATGAATAGAAGCGCAACCAGCTGTTCAGCACCAATCGAACGCATGGCTACCCTCAGCGCCCTGTCCGTTTTCTTGCTTCGCAACATTGAACGCCTTGTGGAAAAAATTGCATCTATGCATTAAAAGGCGTGGACAATTCATACTGAAGAAAGTTATTTGCGTTTCCCCACATCATTCCTTTGATTTATTGGAAGTGCAGCCAATTAATTCAACCCAAAAAATTCCAACCTGCACTAGATGGAGAATCCACTCCCCTCAATTTGTTCCCAGACTTGCTTATAAGATGAAGTTAGTCTACCTGGTTGGTAGGGCGGTGGATTCGCATCCTTTGGGTTGTGAGTTCGAACTACACCGGCCGAAGACTCTCCGTGTGCATGGTGGATGGCGCACGTATAAATCTGCCGTGGTCACGAAGTGTTCCAAGTCGAGACAGTACCACTGGGGGGTACTGGATCTCTGATTCGGGTCCAAATTACAATATGTGGACAAGGGAATGAAATCTATGAATGAAGTCCGCCCCTTGAAAAGGATGTGACGCATGAGTGGCTAAGGCATATTCTTGTCCCTAGATGGCACTACTGAAACAAAGTGCTAAAATTTGGCTTAAAAATCGCTGACTTCGTCAGCGGGCTTGTCTATGACAAGTGCCATAAGCAATAATAACACTTAATATGAGATTTTAAAACATAGTGAAAAAAAAATCCAGTGTACATTTTTACCTTTCCCTTTCAAAAAATGCATCTAAAATTGGATAGAGTTCTACAGTTTCGGTTTAGGACTCACACATCAAATTTCGTTTATCTTTTAGCATTTTTATATTACTGCCTTCAAATTTGTACAAGTACACAAACGATGAATTCTTTTCTCAATTCGACTCAGATTTGACTAATTTTTACATGTTTGCATGCATTACAGAATTTCGGCCAATCTGATGGTAAAACCATCCATTAAACTTCATTCATTATTTTGTGATTTAGGAGTGTCATGCTTTCGGACAAATGGGTGGATTGATGAATTTTGCTATATCTATAATTTTGATGCAAATATGATATAAGAAAAATTATCTTTCCGTGCCTTTATATTTTTCTGGCATGTGTTCAGAGACTCATGAATAAAAATGATTCTAAAAGGAACACTTTTGAACTCTCAAATGTCAAACGTTTCGAATTCTAAAGCTCATAATTTTTTTGATTATTACTGCGCTTTCTCTCATGCAATAAAAAGTAAAAAAATATTGCAAAAATGTAGGAAAAAAGAGTGATTTTGCATAATTATTCGGTTTTGCTTATCAAAACTTCTGTATTTGGTATCTATGTATATAGAATTTGCATTGGGCAGCATTTTGTAATATCTTAAAAACATACTATTCGACATATTTGCTGGAAAAAAATTGCTGAGTCAAATAATGACACATCTTTCGTTGCCAGTGAGGTGAAGGCAAATGTCCAAAAGATATTCGAACAGTGAAAGAAACTGTTGAAGATCCGAAGATATATAGATCCAAAGAAAATGATTGTAGAAAAAAGTGGTAAAGAAAACAATGTTTAAAGAAGAGAAACGCAATTGCTTTCAGGCGTGGAAGTCCTTTGATTAAACAATAAAAAGTGTAAGGTAATTTGTAACGTGAAGCAAGAGTTAAAAGAAATCTGAAATTAAAATTGAAATCAAAAAACACATTCTAGATTATTATAAAAATGTAAGATCTATTTGAAAAATAAGTGACGTATAAAAAAGAAGTAAGGTATGAAAAATAAGTAAGTCAACAATATTTAGTATAATTTTTAAGTATAGGGGAATTAGCTGTGTAGAAAATAAAGCGCATTAAAATAAACTCATTAATGAATCATGCTTAATTCCTTATAATCAGGAAACATGATTATTAAGGACTAATCTTTATAATTAATGCGTTTCATGAAACATATTACGGAATCATGCTTTTATGTTCGAGAAACCCTGTAAGAAATCGTTTATTAGTAAAGTGGACCAGGAAGAGAGAATGCAATTTACTAGAATGGGGAAAAAAGAATTTTGGGAGTAATTTTTGTAACAGATGGGACGCATAGTATAGAGAAGCCGATAGCAGTATAGAGAAGGCATAACACTGAGCTTAAATGAAGGAATCATAGAATTAGTTAACAACAAATAGGGTTACCTAGACATTCTTAAAAAAAAAAAGAAAGGAAAATGTATTTTTGCCAATTTTAAATTCTACCAAGACAACAGTCTGAAGTATGCGTCCTGTGTGTATATACTATTTACTCTCTATCTTCGTTTTATGACCATTAAAATGCCAGCCAAAAGTCTCAATGTTATGATACATGTATGGGCAAATATACAACAACGTTTGCATGAAAATAATGTTATGAGCAAAAATATTCTAAAAGAAAGCACGGAAAAGTATAGATCCTATTATATGCAAATAATTGATTCATTCAGCACCAAGTAAATTGAAAGAAGTAATAAAAAACAAAGGTCGGCAAACAAAATACTAAACTAGTGCTTCCAAGCAATAAAAGTATTTTTTCTTAGTTATTTTATAAGTGTCCAAATATTTTTTGTATACCATCATCGTTGTGAATCTCTAATTAGAAGCTCCAATTTCGCATTCCCTTTGTTCTGAAATAAGGTGTCAGGCTTTTGCCTCTTGTTTCAATTTTTTTTTTATATTGAAACCTGCATTCAATTAAGACCAAAATCAGTGAAGTGATGTGTATTCCAGATTCTTATTCGAATGGAAATAACAGTAAATGTACAGTATAAAACGTAGCGTTTAATTGAAAGTGTCTATAAATTCTCATTTCAAAAGTTCAGTTTGCAGGATGAACATGAAATCTTTCTCTGGCTGCTCAGATGTATCGGGTAAAATTTATTCCACTCGGTCATCAACGGATATCTCGTCCTAACGTTTTGTAATGGGCTGAAGATTTTCTTCTGGTCCCGAACAGTAAGAGAAACCTTCTGTTAACACTTTTCGCCGAATTCCATTTTCGCCGCCTTTATTATCTACGGATTTCGGTACTTTTTCGACGCAGCGCACTTTTCTCATTCTTCGTCTGGGCGCAGCATGCTTTTCTTCAATAATAGATTGGACTGCAAGGAGAGCCGTGATTTCCACCCGAGCAAATGGAGGAGGCGAGAAATTGCCTCCTGAAACATTAACAGCTCTGGAGATTTTTGTGGTGGGTCGTTCGCTGCGGTAGCGGAATCTCCGCACTGTTTGTTGGATGTCTCTTCCTGGGCATATTTTCACATGAATGGAAAAATAATTCCATTGCACCTCGCTTGTTCCACTGTTGCAAACTGTCCACGAGAAGATTTATTGTCATTCAATACGAGAGCTCCTTGCCCAACTGTGTCTCCAGAGGAAAGCCGTTCTTAAGCCCTTTAGAGACTTTATTAAAAGTAACTTTTTTTATATATATATATTTCTATTTATTGTAGTTTTTTAAATTTAATAATTAAATTTCCGTTGTTGTTTTTTTTCCGGGTGCGTACAAATTTTGAAATTTTCCACATTTATATATTCTCGATGACAGTATAATGTTTTAATATTTTTACATTATATTGATGGATTGGTTTAAATTTTTATCCTTAGTAAAACGTAGGAAATAATTAAAATAAGAAAATCTATTTTTCTGAGTGACTTTTTTAAAACTGTTCCATTTAAATTTAATATTTTTTTAGCATTCATAATTTTTTCGATATTTATACCGATTATATAGATTTTATTAAAGTAACGCATGGATTGAAATAGAGAAATATATTTTGCTACAACTTTGAACAATATATTTTTGGTGTGACACTAAAATGAGCAGTAAAAGCATTATTTCATTTTTAAGTTTGTATTTAAGGGTAAAAGGATAATTTACTTTTGAATATAAATTTATTTGTAGTCATGTAAATTTTTTAATTTATCCAGAATGATTTGCTTGGTTAACACATCTCTGTTCCTTTGCAGGGCGATGCCATAACGATAGAACCGTCGAATGTGCCTAATTGTGTCTCCAAAGGAAAATCAGAGGTAAGGTCTTTGTTTTTATTTAATCAATAATATTATGTCCAATCGAAATTATTTTGATTCTGAAAAAGTCTCACTTATTTATAATTTTGTAAGACTTTTCGACGGGAGGGTGAAACGACTTTCGCAATTTTGTCCCCGCTAATTATTCCAGCAGAGCAAGTTTGTTAAGTCCTAACAGCACATCTCTTTTTTTCGTCTAATGCGATTTTATCGCATACGAGCAGTGACTTCTGGTAATGTTCTGTAAGCAGAGTTGTAACGCCTTTCTCGTCCCAAGTATAGACAAGAGTCTGAGCTTGTGACGTCTAGAAAAAGGGAATAATGTTGCATTAATAACATAATTTTAATTTATATTATTTTATCGATGGAATTATGTTCTAATTTTGATAAAATAATTTACAAATGTCTAAGAACTCGCCCCCCCCCTCTTTTTTTGTTATAAGGTATATTATGTTTTATAAGTTTCTGCCCTTTTTAAACTTATTTTGGAAATGTAAAAGCAGACATTTCTTTTTGGTCCATGCGTTAAACGTCTTTCGATGACTCCCTTCCATCCAATCCAGGAGAAAAGTGGCTCATTATTTCATTACAATATTTGGACAGCGGGAATTATGCTCGCTAAATTTCGTCAAGATTGTTCCACTGTTCTCTACATGCGTTAGAAGAAGTTATTGGCTCAGTAAAAAAAAAAAATATTTAATTCTGTCATATTTTTGTTTCTTTGATGCCAATATAAAAATCCATCTTTTTGAAAATTGGCCCATTTTATTATTTAAGCCTTCCCCCTCCTTCACCTGGAAGAGGAAGAGTTGGAATTAATTACCGTTTATGGGATTTGATAGGAAGTGATTTGACTCTGCCCTGTATTTAGTTTGACGAATTGAGTCAATGCATCAATCTCAGCACGCTTATGTACAAATTGGAATCAGAGAGAATGGCACCGAATGACTGGGATGCCCTGGAATCTGACGAAGCCCGAACACGTATGCAGCCCATCAAAGATAATTGACACTGCAGCTGTAATTTCCTTACAGCTTCACTCAATACTCACCCAAATACTGATTGTAACTGCAGTAGTATCTTTCCCATATTTTTCATCGTAAAAGTTATTTTTAACTTACAATATTGCTTTAAAAAAATCTTGAATCCAGCATTGAACTTTTATTCGAATAAATATTATCCTTTAAAATGCTGGTATAAAATCTTGTATTCTTTGCATACAAGATTTTATACAAGCATTCAAATTTTAAAAATATTCAAATTTCAAAAAGTGTTCTCCATTTTGCCAGGACAAACTTTAACAGCTTTTGTTCATTGGTTTAAGGAAATAGTTCAATTTTTTACTATTACCAGTTTACCTAATATTATCTTTGTTAAAGCCATGACGAGAATTGAACAATGTTCCAAATAAGAAGGCAGAAAACAAGAAAGAAAGACTGCCAGAAAAAACTTTGAACTTAAATATTTTTAGAAAGAAATTTGCTGCCACAGCATCTTGGTTGTGTGGAGAAAAAAAATCAAAGCCTGGGCAACTAAGAAGCTATAATGAAGCCGGAGTTCGAGTCATTACGAAATTATTTTTAACATGCAGATTAAGTAGAAATCACTACAAATATAGAGAGAAAGAAAGGTAAAGAAATATTATCTACGAATGGGAAAATATTTATGAGCTGCTAACTCATCTTTTTCTTATAATATTAATTTTTCACTTACTTTATTTGGTAAATTGTACACTAACTTTTATATGCACCTTGTTTTTCTTAAACGAATAGACTTTATTTACGGAATGATATGTGATTAAGTCACAGATTTTTAAGTACTTTAGTTATATCTTGCTGTGCTGTGAGAAAGTTCATACTCACTTGCAAGGCCTCTAAAAATTCCTGAAACAGGTCACTTTACATTTTTTAAAAATATTTTCTCTCTTTTTCAAAATATTCCTCTGGAATATATGTCAGGTCCTGATTTTTTCGTGCGGACTTTACTTTCAAAATGGAACGCAACCATTTTTGGTTATCCCATATCAGTGTATGCACCAGTTGTTGCCATTTAGCCTGAAATAGTGATATTAAAGTATTTAAATGATGAAGATTATATAAAAAGATTAAATAAACTTCAGTTTGATTTGCTTATTAGAATGGAATCTAAATGTATATTTGTATATAACGTAGCCAACAGTCTCCAAATTAGACAAAGGTGAAGTGACAGCCAGTATGCATGCTGAGGTGCTGTCGTCTTGTTAGTAATTAACTTCATAATAGAAACAAATTGGTTTCTTCTATCCCCGCCCCCCAGATTTGTGCTTTGGTGTTTTCAATTCGTAGCTCTACGGCCAAAGTATGCGCGCAATTTTGCGAGAGCTCATCGCCAGCCATTGTGAACACCCTTCTTCTGGATCATTTTTCACGGCTTAATCTTTATTTACAAAGTTGAACCAGAAAGAAAATGGGTTCTTTTCTGTTTTCATACTTACGGAAATAATTTGGTAAATGGGCTGTCAGAACAAACGCAAAAAAAGGGGGACCTGATGAGATGGGACGTAATTGGGTAGGGTAGAAAACCTTTAAAAAACACTTATCTAAAATGAACATCGATCGCTCCATGTGATTAACATACATTATCTCTCTGCACCTAAACTTGATATCGAACTTTTTTTTTTCGGCTCTTAGGCAAGGCCACGACAACACGTGACGTGAAAGAGAAGAGTTTAATGTCCTTTTTTAAATATTTCCCCCACCCCTTCTCTATAGAGGTGAAATATTTTATTAATCGCTTTCATTTTCCTGAAAGGTTTTCATCCCGTCTGCTTTTAAAAGAACTGTAACTTTTTGCTCCAATCGAACGACTGAAACAAAGTGAGATGGCTGCTAGACTGCGCTTTTTAATGTTCGAAAAGTGTTTTTTGAAAAAAGTGCTTGAATGGCCTCTTTTTCCTGCCATTTTGATAGAAAAACTATATTCTGAATTCCATTTGTTGGTAAGCATACTGGCAGTAAGATTGAGTTGCAGTGAATATAAGACACAAGCCCCACTTTTAGATCCTGAAAGCAGGAATAATCCTTTATTCTCAATTATTTTAATGCATCTCACTGCATTACGCTGTTTATCTTGCACGAATATATTTTTTTCTATTCCTTTCTTTTTCTTAAAAGGGATTTGAATACTTTCTGTTAAAAGAAATTTGGAACTTCGGATCGGAAACAGCAATAATTTATTTTTATGTATCTATACAAATCTGATTTAATCATTTCCTGTCATGCTTAAATAAGCAGTTATCATTTTAGTTATGTTTATAGGCATTAAGTCTACTCTAATAACCAGTTAAAAAATTGTATTCCGAAGGTTGTTTATGGTTAACTGTTCTCTTTGTTAACATGTTTCAATGATTATAAGATTCTTGTAGTCCTGGAAAAGAGATAGACCTTTAGGCTTGATGTCACTTCTGGATCCTAAATTTTCAGTGTGTATGTTGAAAATCAATTCAATTTCTGTAACAGAAATGAGTTGATTGGTCACTAGATTGTTACTGATCCAAATATTTGATCAGACCGTGGAGCATTGTCGAAATCCAAACACATATCAAAGATAGAGAACAAGAAAAGAAACTGAAGAAAAAAAATAAGGAAGCCGCCGACTTTCGGGAAATTTCGAGAACTGCTGAGTTTGACATATTTCCCGCACTCTGCAACTCCATTAATAATTTTGTGCCGCGTCACTAATGGTGGTTTGTACACAGGCTGAGGATCTTCCCGAAAGGGAAGAAGAAAAAACCCACCTCTGCGCTTCTCCATCTTGACGAGGGGTGAGTCATTAAATTTCGACGCCTGAACTGCAGGAGGTGTCATTCGAATCTGTCGGCTTGTAAAAATGAAGACAGAAACGAAACTTGCGGCATCTCCTGCCTCTTTCCACTTCGAAGACTTTTTAATGGGTGGTAGGAGGAATGATCGTGTTCTTCGAAAGATGGAACATGTTCTAGCTGTCTGACAGAACTAATTGGTTCGTTCTGGCCGAGTAATATCTCCCGCAAAGTCCAGGTACAGTTGCTGTGAATATATGAATGCTGTTTTTGAAGAAGGAAGTTGAGAAAGTTGTCGGCAGAGTGGTAATGAATGTGCCGTGTTGGCCACGGTTCGTGGTGGCAATCCGCATTTTGTAAATATTTCAATAGAAAAGCGATGAATATGTGTCTCAATCAACTTAGTTTTTTTTCATTTTTTTTTTAAAACAACCCTACTGAAAATTATTTCCGAGCAGCATAGCCAATTTAGCTGTACTTGAAAAAATCTGATTCCTTCCGATTGTATGAATCCTGTCTGATCTTTTTGCTTCATCGTATACGAAGTTTATTTAAAGAAAGTGTGGGGAAAGGCAACGACCAGCATTAATACCAAAATATATTTATTATAATTAAAGAAAGAACAAAACATTACTATACTAACATAAAGATGCGTGAGCTGTACCTCATTATAGACTCACTGCCCAGCTCTCTTCTGCCAATTATGGCGGGAAAGCATCACGTGATTGATGACGTGACGTAACATGGCGCCATACAGGACACGGGATCTGTCAGCAGTTCCCACAAAAGTACTTAAAAACGTCAAAAAATGAGGCCCTGAAATCAAGTCTAATCTCTGCGTATTCAGACATCCCCGAGTACCAAAGCACATTCCTTTGGAATGACATCTGCCTGTAATCCGCCAACTCGATACATTGAAAAAGGAACAAACTGCAGGCATTGCAAGTGGTATTGACAGATTTGCAGGTTTCTATTCAATTCTAAACCAAATATTTCTTAATAGAGAAATATTTTTGTTTGTTCATGAGAACACGATTATTCAAATTCGGAAAGGGAGGGAGGAAACTTATCACTAGATCAACGTCAGATTTCTTTCTGTCCGATTCCATCGAAGACTTGGTCATCCGTCGGTCTGCACGTATTCGAGTTTGTGAACGGGATAACGCTAAAAACAGAAATGAAATTCGACATTTCGTCCTGTCAGCACACCATTGTATATGGATGGATGAAACAAAAATCGTACTCAGTTCTATTCATTGTATTTACGAAGCATAAAATGCATTACCTTGCGTAAGTGTGGAGAAAGGCGAAAAGCATTTTTTTTTTTTTTTTGTCCAAAATTAAAAATTTGATTTCTCGGAAAGTAGTGAAGGGGGAACCGTCGTTTATTTATTTCGAAATGCATAGCGAAAACGAGCTCACATTAAATATTAGGTCTAAAAATGAAATGTGCAAGTGGTACGCTGTATTCGGTACCAAATTATAATTATGAAATATTTCTGAAAGTGTTGATCGTTTCTTTTCTAACTTACTTGCGAATGAGCCGCCTTGGTAAATTCTTGGCTTTCAGGCCAGAATGTCCGAAACTCGATTTCAGGTCTGATCTCTTGTACAGGATCTGACGAACTTTAGAACAGTGTCAAACATCCTCCTTTTGGTGTGTTGCTGAAAATAGTTTATCGTTCTCATCATCTGACCACGGTCCAAAAGGGTGAGAATCTGTCCCTGGGTATTTCCTCAGGGGAGGGTTAATAAAAACTAAACAATCTTAAAACAGTATGAGGCGAATGTTTATTCTCATGTTTTCCGGGACTTCATTTCATTCTATATTTTTCAAAGACTGTACTAGAGCATTGTGAAGTTTTCCCAACTGACGAGAAAGCCAAATATAACATATTGTCATTTTAAAATAGAGACCGTGGCAATGGATGTGTCCAAGTTGAATATTGAAACTTCCTAGCTGCCTCTTCATTTGGAGCGAAAAGGACAATGGGTGCACTAGTTATTTTAATCACTTAAGAAAATATTGCAGTTTGAGGGGCCATCGGATTATATTCTGTATTGATCAAAGTAATAACATAAACATTTTAGCACTCTTATTAGTCCATATATTCATCACTTCTCTAATGATGGTACTAAAACGTTCCACAACACATTCGCTATTAATAAAAATAGAATTAGAAGGATCTAACTAGAATTGAGAATTTATTTCATTTAAAACTCTTATATATCAATTTTCATTGAATTGACACGTTTTAATCGCCAACAGCGAATTGGCTTTGTAACAGTTGTAGTCTTTGTTATAAATATTTTGTTACGTATATAGAAGAAAAGGAAAGATGTCTCCTGACCATTAATGCAGTAGTTTTATTTTTTCAGTAATAAAAGACGTGAATCAACTATATTTTGAAACTAAGCTGCACTGCACTTTTCACTTGGATATGGGAAAATGGGTGAATACGGCTATTGCAAAATATTTCACATGTTTTCATTTTTTAAACATTTTATTCCATGTTCTTTTGCTGCAATTTCGTTCTCTTGCCTTGTCATCTCCGGATCTTCCGATTCACAATTTGCACGGAGAATGTGACTTGAGATCTTCAGCAGAATTCCCTGAGTCCTCGATGAGTTTCGGAATGTTGCTCCTTCTCGTACTATTTTGGAAGATCGACTTTTTGATTACTCGATGTTTGTTTTAACGGTTTGCTGTAAAGAATAATTTGCGTTTTCATAATTGTTAGGATCACCTGATAAAAATAAACTTTGAATAAAAATGTACTCATTCACGATTTATTCGCTGTTGTGAACCCTTTTTAATTATTTCATTTTAATGCTCTTTCGTTTTTGCTGTCCGCACCTTTCATTGTTTCACATTTGTAAAAACGGAGCTTTGTCATCGGTTTCTCTTTTCCTTCTTTATGTGTTGGCTATTCTAAATTTTCGAACTCTGTGCACTTCCGACGGTGGTGCTCTTAATAATTGAAAATTTAATGATCAGCCAATGGACTCATTTTAACTTTAAAAAAGTAATTCTATCTGCTAGAAAATTTAAGAAAAATGATGTATTACGATTTTATTTGTTTTATGTTTATGAATGATTGAATTAAAGGAAAGACTAAAAAGTTGAAAGTAATAAAAAAGAAAAGATTTTAAAAAGCTCACTGATATTAGCAAAGTAGATTTTTTGGGGGAAAAAACATTATTAAGAGTCTAGAGATCAAGTCAAAAATCGCACTTGCATGGAATGCTTAAAGTTGTGCAGTAATCAAAATAAAGAATCATATCAAAATAAAGAAAATTCTTTTATTAAGAACTGAAATGCGCTGTTAGAATGAAGTTTCATTTTTATATAGATGCAATTTTGTAATCTCTTTTTCATTCATTTTCGGACGTGGTCATTTCGTACACTCCTGTGTTCTCAATGACGATGTACTATTTAAAAATGAATAGAATTTCATTATCAGTTTGTAGATTAATATAAATAAAGTTTATTTTTCCCCTTTTAATGAAACAATTCATTGAAGATCCATGGCATTTCCAATTATTAATTCTAGATTAAATTTTTGCAAAAATTAAAATGTCAAGTTCCTATCTTTTAGTACACTAGTGAAAGTATGTTAAAAAAAACCACTGTGTTTATTTACCTACATGCAATTTGTTATGGAATCCTTGCAAATTTCGTGAAACTGCAAATTCTTTCGATTGAAGCTAGAACAGCCCACTGCGCATGCTCGCCGGCCCGCTCATTTCCGCTTTTCGCGCGGGCCGATATTTCAGGCGGAGGAGGCCAACTCTTCTTCCCCTCTCCAATAGTTTGAAAAAGTCTTCAATCAAGCTAAAACATTTCTCCGTCCAAAGAAAAGTTTGCCATCTCTTTCCGCGGCATTAGTCACAGCAGATCAAAAATAAATTACTAGTTCTTTGGCCCGGGAACCCACTACTTTTATTATTATTCTATTACTATTATCCTCATTTTTCCCCCTTCGCTCTCCTCCTTCTTATATAAAAAAGATTTTGCGCAGAGGTGGCAGCGCGGGGGTGGGCCATTTTCTTATCTCGATCCATGCAGGGGCCATGCTCCAAGGGTGAGCTGAATGGGGTGGATCTTTCTTACTTTTTCTTCCCCTCTAACATCATCCTCATAAGAGTGCTATTATGTTAAAAGAAACGAGGCTTAGGAGAGTCTGCTTTCGACGTTTAATTTTTATTTTGGTTCTTCTCTCCTCCGAAAGTCGCTCCTTAACAACATTTTTGTGATGGACAGCGCAGATTTTTCCTCTTTATTTACTTTTTTAAGGGTTTCCTTCGACCCTTTTATGCGATCTTTTCCTAAAATCCCTTCTCTCTCTCTCTCTCTCTCTCTCTCTCTCTCTCTTTTTTTTTTTTTTTTTTTTTTTTTTTTTTTTTGTCCGTGTACTTAGTTTCGGGACAACCGAGAAGTTTGTATGCTTTTTTATAAAGGGCCGTCAAAGGAGTTTTTTCTTTTTAAGTAACTGTAACCGCCTAGCGCAAGTATAGAAATAATCATTTTTGTTTGAAGAAGTGTGAACTGAAGAGTTGGACTTTTTTTCATCAGCAAACTCCAGGAATGCATAGACGCGATAGTTTGTGGAAAAAACGAAATGTTATTTAACAATTTGTTGCCTACGATGAGAGCAATTCATTTTTGTTTCATCTCTCGTTGAGATCATTTTAGTTTCTGAATCATTAGCGTTTGTTAGATTTAGATGACGATTGCACTCTGTGACTATCGCCATTCTTTCCAGCAACACACGTTAAGTAGACATGGATATACAAATCGCGACTTCGAAATTTTAACTAAAATAAAATGTTACAGAGGGCATGACAAATCTGTGAGCCCTTTCAAATATATTAACGTTACAATTATTTCTTACGATGGAACATTTGATATTTTTAGCTTTGCCGATTCTACTTAAATGATTTGCTTTCCTTTTTTCGCTTATTTTTTCAAGTTATATTCATGCTAGTATACGATTAGTTGTTCAAGAATTCACCATCCAAAGCCGACAGAATATTTCAACGTAATAAATTACATTTATACATTTATCCCTACAGTCCGTGCACTGCTTAACAGTTACGAGGTCAACTATACAATCGACGTATACAACTGGCCTCACCTTAGTCAAAATTAAATCCTCGTTTTCTGAAAAATGTAATTTGGACAAACGAATGTAGCTTTAATCGAGATAGAGACATTAATTTTCAAAACATCATTTTGAAACGGAAAAAATCCATTCTTCGTGCAAGAGGTTTACCATCAGTGATAATTTGCTATGATTATGTGATATGACATTTTTAGAAACATTTTGTCGGTTCCATATTGTGTAATAGCAGACTGAATGGTTACCGATAAATTCAGTTAGATTTAATTGCCTTTATGTCTGAACTAAGGGCCTAAATTGACTTTGGTAATACAGGCTCCCGATCTTTGCTAAGGAATTCTTTCTACGGGTCAGCAAGAAGTAATTCCTGAACATTTGTAATTTTTTTATGGATAACAGTGCGAGGTATTGTGTAAAATTTCATGGACTGTGCTCATAGGTGTATCTAAAGATCGGGCAACTCCTCGTGCTGTGCACGTTTGCAAATCACTGCTCGTCCCTTCTTGTAATGTTGTGGCAATCTTCTGCTAACGCCGAAGCAACTGATTTCCTTTCCCTGCCAGATTTCACTTCAAAAGAACCTGTCTCTTCAAATTTCTTAATCATTTTCTTCAGATCCTTGACAGACATCGGGCCATAGCCTTCCTTCATACTTTTTAATGCCCGGAAATTCTTTAAAGCCGCTAGCCCATAGTTGCCCTTCTAGCAAAAGAGCTTCACAAGCTGAGAGCAATCCTTCATTGGAAGACTCATGACAAGCTGCTTAGATGCAGCATGAGGAGAACGCCAAGTATCCTGTGTTTTTATAACAAATGCAATGAATGTGTCGCGCATGAGTGTCTTTTATTTTGCATAGTATGTCGCTTCCAGCGCCATCTATTGATACATTTTAGAACCTTTTCTTATGCCATACGTTTCCCCCTTTTTCATGCATATTCATTTCAAATTTGATGCCAGTTCGGCCAGTGGATCTATTTTTAACCCATTTTGAAAGTGGGACTTTAATTATAATTACTATGTACATAATAATGTATATCTTCACAAGTCGTGAATTAAAAATTTCACAATTAGGCTTATTCAAAAAAAAATTATAATATAGAAGTATAAATAGATATTTGTAGAATGCGCTAATGAACGGCTGTTAATTAGTATAGCAAGGCATTTATCTCTATTTATGCATGAATCAGAATCATAAGAAAATAGTTATAAACAGTATTTTCCACAATAACGGGTATATTTCTTAAACCAGAACTTTGATGCTGCTCGACAATTTCACCAGTTACCCACTAGAAAGCAACACATATTGGAATCTCTGTACCGACTATAGTTTGCTGGCCATATGGCAGTATTATTCCGGTTTCTCCTAATATTGTCACTATGTACTCATTCTATACAGTGATCGAAAAACATTTCCCAAATTAATACTCGCCTTTTGGTCCTATACCATGAAACAGAGAACTGACATGTATGGAATTCTGAAAATAACTAACGGTCCCTCTTCCATATTCTCTGAAAACGTGAATTTATGTTTTAGAGGCATTTTTCTTTTCAGCCGATTGTAACTAAAAACTTGACTCAGAACTAAAATTGCAATCACAAAACTAAATTTTATGCATTGAAATCATTGCGCTGTTTAGTTAGGCCGTTTACATGCTTCTGAAAGTACAGACTGACAGATTTTCAACCCCTTGTTGGATTTGGCTCAAAATTCGATCAGTGTTATCCATCTGGCGCCTCTCAGGTCAACTTCTATTGAAACAGGTTACCGTTCAAAATGTGTGCAATTTCCGGTAAAGATCGTATACCATACCCATCTCAAAGCATTTTGAGTTATTATTGTGATGGACATTTTCCAAAACAATGTGATTCTCGAACACGGGGAAGATTGAAACATTGAGATTCGATAAAATTTCGAGTTCGAAGATTTTGACGATTTTTAAATTTTTTCTATACTTCGTCGACGAGAAAGCAAAATGTGTGCGCTCACAAACTTGCCCAAGTTCCATATTTTTTTAATGTGGTAGGAAGGGTTCATGCTTTTATTTGGGAATATGCTAGAAAGTTTGAGGGAGTTCGTTCCCTTTGCTTTAATTATTGAGCTTTCAGAGAAACCACATTCCAGAATGTCTTTTCTTTTCCTGCTCTTGGGGAGAAGACTTGAAATGGGAGAGATTTGTCAAAATCTTGATGTTGCCTTTTTTGACGATTCTCTTTCCATTCTGAATATATGAAAAAACAAAAACGGCAGCCGTTGACATACATTTTGGTGTGAAATCGGTGTGTCAACCCTTTCGCACTCGGATGGTGGCTCTCACTCACCCTGCAAGGCGGGCACTTTTTATTATTTAAAAAAAAATCTCGTTAAAAAGGCCCACAAAGTTGAAAGAAGATCTAGATGCTACTTTTTCGGAGAAATTCAACTTAAAACAAATATATATTTTTCCTGGTGTCTGACTCACTAAAAATTCCATTCTGTCAGAGGAAAGAAAATATAAAACAAGTCAACATGTTACAAACAAGCGTTAAACACTTTAGGCTTAATTGTCGCTAAATGGATAGCAGCTATGACTTCCCTATGAAAATTGATATTCATATCTTCCAAATCTTTTATTTTTCAAATATAATTTTTGCATTATCTTAAATTTAAAAAACTTACCTTTCTATTATCACATCAATTTTGTCTCCGTACAATCCTTTTCTCTAATATATATATATAATTTATTTTAATTTCAGTCTGAAACGATATTAATAATGAAATTCAAACTCATCCATCAGGAAACTCATCAAATCATGGAAAGAGATTCCAGCTTTAAAATTAAGAGTAGAAAAAATAACTTTCCCTGAACATAACCTTTGAAGTAGGATTTTCACTTCTGCCTTTATTTTATAATATAGACATTTTTTAACTTGCTCCCCAGTAATTTGCAGTAGATTGATGCATTATCTTCTAGTTAACTTGAAGATTATCCTTATCTTCAAGTTAATCAAATAACATGTTGAGATATTTTTTTTAAATGCATTCCATATTAATGCTTTCACTGCCTAAAAGGTCAGCATTCTGGGCGGACAAGTTGGTAGCGAAAGGCGGCAGTTCTCTATTATTGAACTTCCGGAGGTATCTTAAAGCATTATTATATTATCGATTGGCTGATAATTAACTTTTGAAAACAGCGTATTGTATTCGAGAGCATGAAAGTTTTCAAATTTTGAAAATGAGTACATCAAGAAAGGAATAAAAAGTCTATCACAAAATTTCATTTTTTCACAATTCGAATAGCGAAAGAGAGTGAGATACGTGAAATTGTAGCATGCTGATGTTTTATGTTCTATAACGATTGCGTTCTATTCTGTGTGTTTGGTGCGATAACTACAGAAAGAAAAAAAAAACATTAAATTTAAATTAAATCTTAATTAATTTATAATGTAATTTAAATTTTGAGCAACTATTTTTTAGTGAGCACGTTTTACTTAAGAAGTAACTGCATGCCACATTTTGGAATACTTGGTCAAACAAATCACATTATAAAGCATTTTGTACAATTTTTGTCATCATGCGTATTACAAATAGTATGGTTGCTTAAAATCATTATCACTTTTAAACAATGAATAAGATTGTAGGAAATGAATGAAAAAGAGAAAAATAGCATTACCTAGAAAAACATTATTAATTTTTGAAACAAACCACTTTTATATCACTTTCAAGCCTGATATTTTTCATTTTTATATTGTAAAGAGAAGCTGTCTCTTTATATATCGAAGCAAAACAAAAAAAAAAAAAAGAAGAAAAACTGTCAGGAGTAGCTTTTACAAATTCCAGAAAACGTCATTTTCTGCAGACTGTTTTTCCATACGTTTTAATATACTTGAAATGTCCGCTACATACCTGCATTTTATGCTGTATTCTGTAGCAGAACAGAAAACAGATAACTTACTTAAAAAATATTCTTGAAGTATATTTTTCACTTTCTATTTCAAGTAAAACGCCACTTAGAGACCATTTGATAAATAACAGATGAGGTGTGTGTATATATATAATATGCTTCTCCGCAAACTATTATTTCTCTTCATTATTTTCGCTTCGCAGAAAGATTGTCAGGAACACATTTCTTTTGCTTGTTTTTTGTAGCAAAATTTTCTGTACAATGCTGCAGTCCAAATCTAAAACAGACTTCGGTAGTATTATTTTTGAATACTGGAAATTTTTTACCAGCCCCTGTAATTTTTGAGCGGAGGGCATGTGTTACAAAATTCAGATCGAGAGGAAAATTATTATGTTTTGGCTACCATTAGAGTGTTAACTCATTACGCTAACCAATTCATCGAAATTAACCGGACCTAGGTGGCTTAGAGGTAAGGTCTCGGCTTCGTAACTGGAGGGTTTCATGTTCGAGACCGAACGAAGAACCGCCGTATGGGTGGGTCTGGAGTAATCTACATCCACCGGGGCTGAACGTCTTTCCGCTTGTGCGATATGGAAACCTGGAGAGGGGGTTGCCAGTTCAAATGTCGTCCTTGTAATCTGGCCGTGGTTCAAAATGGACCGTGGAGGCCCGTTCCAAAATAGCCCTAGTATTGCTTAATAAAGGAACGATAATGTAACTAAACTGAACCTAGAAGTTGACTGTGGAGCTATTAGCACAGTTTATGTACAGAGGTAAGACATTTCCGCGGACAGCGAATTTCATCGTTTCCAGATTGGAATTTTGTCATTCCTGAGAGCGATTCATTTTCTTTCACGTAGTTATTCCACTGCATTTTTACTATCACAAACACTTTTTTGTATAATTTAAATCAAAAATTCAAAAAGGCTATCTAAAGAGAGTGAGAAAAAAAATGGAATAAAGCCTTCTAAAATGTGATTGTATTTTTGTTTAAATCAAAGGTATATAAGTTGTGTTAAAATTATTCTGTTTAAAATGTTGATCAATTGCTTTTGCAATCATTTATATATATTGTAAATAGTGATTATCACATTGGTCGGAAGTCAAAAATTACGCAATAAGAGCAAATATGTAAAAAAAAAAAAATGGTTCATATTTATTCAAAATTAAAAATCAGTTTCTAGAAGACATTCAGAAATATTTAATTTCGCGTTTAAATGTTGAAGTAAATGAAACACTCTTATTTAAACGAATGTAATTATTAATCTATATCTATATCTATACTTATAATAAAGCTCAATGTGTATGTGTGTGTGTTGACGCTCTAAAGGCCAGACCATTCAACCTACGGTTACCAAATTTAGCACGTGTATACCTTGGAGGCCGGGAATGTGCACCTGGGGGTTATTTT
>JAPMOR010054462.1:885904-962779 GCA_026543865.1 Argiope aurantia
TTCACAAAATGTAGAGAGGTAGTCTTTAAAGTATAGTATCATCAGTATGAACGAAACATTAAGATAAGGATTCCTTTGTCTGGAGAATAAAGGATATTCAGTGTTTACTGTTTCATCATAATATGTAGAGAGGATTCTTATGATGCGTTTTTGATAGTCTTATTTTGCTTCATGATGAAATTTTGTAATCGATTGTTTTACTCTCTTTAAAATGTAAATGTTGGGCATTGCTGTATTTTTATATTGCACTATTTTAACATTTTCAATACTTAATTGCCATCTAATCGATTCATTTGGGCGAATTTCTAATTCCATGCGAGCGCTGCTGCCTCTTAGTAAAACTGCAAAAAAAAATATTTCAGGATTTCGTTTGAGTTTATCACAATGACGCATTAATGACTAGAAATTGAATGAGATAAAAAAAAATATCAATGCATTAATTACAGACTAGAAATTTGAAAATGAATGAGATTAAAAAAAATATTAATTATTTATTACACGAATAAAAACTTGTTTTTAATTATTCGAATTAATATAAGTAGAGAGAGTGAAATTTTGAAATAACGACGGTTGTGGGAAGTTTTGATTTCTCATTATCGTTAGACAAATAAATAGCGAGCACAAATTCAGAAGTACATTTTGATATATTATTATGCATTTTTGAATTGAGAGTGCAGATTCTGTACACTTCAATAACCTTTACAAAAGATTTCCTTATTTATTTTAGTAGGGAAAGTTGCGTTTTATTCCCAGAAACTCTTCAAGCGAGCACAGGAATTTACTGAATGAACGGTTAGAAAATTCCGTTGTAAAAGTTACAAAGTGCGTCGAACAAATTTAATCAGGCATTTTCTTCAAAGAATTGTTTGTCTGGTAGGTGCTCCGTTAAGACGTTTATTCGAAAAGAGAGCTCATCTCTTTCAACACTTTTCTCTCTTCCCTATACAAGAATGAATGACCTGCTATTCAAGGCTGCTGAAAGCTTCAATCTTCCCCTAAGCGTCCGGAATAACGACAATAAATTGGAAATTCCTATCCGAGGAAAACAGAAATCCGGGATGCGCGTTTTGCGTTTCGGCTCTCGTCCGATCCAGCATGGAAACCCGTAATGGCAGTGCTATTAATTTATATAAGGTCTATAGAATGGGCGACAGTCCTGTACCTTGGAGTCACTGACCATGAATGCATGCATGTGTATAGGTTAGGATGGACAGCAAAGGGAAAAGGGTTGCAAGGATTTCCAAAGAAACAAGGAACTTTTGGCGTTTCCCAACTATTAATATCAATCGGGATCGTTCGGTAACTGGGGAACCGGATGACAAACGGTTCCGGCGGCATCGTTCATCACCAGATTTTCGGTTCCAGGAGAAAGTGGGTGACAAATCGGAGGGGGGGGAGGACCCCGCAACAAATATTTCATAAGGTGCCTCCCTTTATTTTGGATTCCCGGCCAAAGTATTTTACTCTTTCTGACCCGAGGCTGTTTAGGACCGGGTTTTTTCTTTCCAGAAAGGCAGGTTTTAAAATAAATGACTGACCGGCATCGTAAATTTTGTCATGCATTTTTTTCCACTCTCTTTTATCCCGGAAATGAACGGAAGGTGAATGGCAGAGAGATATTAATTGAAGATATTTCCTTTACAGCGAAAGATTACATTTTGAGAAACACGCTGGTTTCTTCCAAGAACTGGTTAAAAGGTGATATTATTTATTGGTATTGGATCATTTTCAATATAATTCATCAAGAACTATAATTCCGCAAAGAACTGAAACTTAATGTTAATTATTGCCAACATTTCTTCCAATAACTTTCTTTCACCTATCCCTAGTCATCTGTAATTTCCAGAATTCGTGAAGTAAAGTTTGTGACCGAAAATTACCGGATACATGAAACCTCCTAAATCGAATTTTCTTCGTGATGGGTGTGATTTCTATTTATATTCTATGCTTAGGATTAATTTTGCTACATTTCGTGTAATATTTCGATTGCAAAAAATATTATTCCATAATAGGATTAGAAATCATTTGTAAAAACTATCCATGTGTAGAACTAATTTGTTTTTCAGGATTTCGTTGTGGGATTTGTTCTCAAATTAATATTTTTAAATTTTCTACCGGGCTATAAAAAACATATTCTACAAAGTTAACCTTTTTCGACTTTATATAAATATCTTAAAGCAATTCAAAAAAATTTATTGAGTAATGTTGTTGAAACTATTGTTTTATCCTGCATTTGCTTGAAATATAAAAAAAGTCCTTGCTTTTCCTAACTCGAAATTCCTTTGAAAAAGTAGAGATTATTAATCTTATCCAATAACAAATTTTATATAATGCAATATTTATTCTGCCAATGTGTGGGGCGTTAAACTTTAATATCTCATTCCCCATTCCTTATTTATTCAAGCATCAAATTCATTCTACTTTTTCTTGGAATCTGAAAAGGTTTTTGTCCCACTGTGTCTTGTTAAAAAAAATGTGCTGTAAATACATTCTTGATGTTTACTATAGAACGCTACTTTTTCGACTTCCAGAGAGGTTGTATCTATGCTTAGATGTCGAGATAAATAGATTCGAACCGTTTATCTCGAGGAAAATTGTTTTTCTGGGAAACATGTTACCAAAATAAAAATGTGTTCACTTCTTAAGTGCAATTAACTAATTCGCCGGAGGATAAAACATATCTTTAGCAACAAATAACCGTCGAATTTTTAACTAAACGCCTGAAGTTGAGCATTGGCGGCTGGTTTCTGTCTAATATGGCGAGCGCCATTAAGACCGCCGGCTAATGGACTGCGACGCTCCTTGGGGGATTTTTGCGTCTAATCCTGAAATGACTCCTGCCACCGAAACTCGGCGCTCCTGCCAGAGACGTTAATCCACGCAGGATTTGCTAGTTTTGATCTCCGGCTTTTAAGTGCCCCGCTCTAGTCTGGGCTTGACAATTTAATCTTGGTTTTTTTTCTGTCTGAGATGAAGGAAATTATTATGAAATACGTTGACGGACCGACAATAGCAGAAAATGTGACGGATCATTTTCAAGTTTAATGCAAAGTCAGTTGCAGTCTCATAGAGGGCAAATATTAATCCCAGCTCTCAATTTTATATGCCCCATTTATCAGCTTTATTTCTTTATCCAGATCCTCTTTTAAACAATGATTCTCTTTTTAGCTTTTTCGAAATGATAATGAAATAAACTAGTAATATATATTCTCTTTTTGACATCAAGCCTAAATCACAAAATACAGATGAAAAAAGTGTATAGAGAGAAAGAGATGGGGGGATCCCTGAATTCATGGACCAAACTTTAAGGGTAGGTAAAATACATATAAAGAAGCGGGTTTTTTTTTTGTTGTTGTTGAAATATGGTGTCGGAAATGAAACGTGTAGGTGGAACAAGTAAATGCAATCAAGGCAAGAAAATGTAGTGTCTAACAAACTTCCAATGACTCTGATGAAAACTTCATTGCAAAACTTTCAGTCGCCGCTGCAACTGTTCATGGTACGCCTGGCATCTTCAAAAGAGTATACGCTGATTACTTGCCTGTATAAATGTATAACCTGTATAAATGCTGATCGTGGTACATCTGTACACTTACTGAAATATTATGTAAGTAAAAAGCTTTTTTTTTTTTTTTTTTTTTTTCATTTCCTCAATATTTTTTGTTTTCTCCGCCGAAACTTTTCATTTTCGACACTACATTGCTATACAAAAATGCTTCTTTATACGCATTTTACTTACCCTTAAAGATTGGCCCAAGAATTCAGGAACACTGTGTGTGTGTGTGTGCGCGCGAGCGCGTGTGCGTCTCTTATGAATACAAGTTTTATGTTATATGAATACAAGTTTTTATTTTCAGAAATTTTCATCGCTTCGCTCAATCTTATATTACTTATTTTTTACACTTCTAGCATAAGAAAGAAAATTCAGATCTGTGTATAAACTTTTGAGAAAAACGAATTGACAAATTCGAATATAGCGATGTTATTTATCATCTTCAGTTCAAAAAAACTCGGACTAATGCCAATTACTTAGCAACTTCTTTGCAATCCAGTTGGCAATATGGAGGATATACTTATAGATAGTCCAATAGGTATTAACAACCCTCCTCTTTCTCTTATGCTCATTATCAAATGCCTCTCTTCTCAGGAGGAAACATGGGATCTTTGACGATCAGCATTTATGTCTCTGATCATACCTCGCGTATATTAAAAAACTTCCTATTGATTACGTAAGTCTTTCAGCCTTTATCTTATCCCATCGTGCAAATTGATAGTGAATCTCACTGAATTTTTTAAATGGATCCCAAATGCATGAGTCCGCATAAGATTTTATCCTAAATTTATGCCTAGATTATCTAGAAGGTACATTCATTTCCATAAATTAAGAAGGATTCAGAGTCACGCGGAAATCGAACTCTAAAATTCGTACATCACCCGTAAAATGACAACACACATCTTCAAAAATCGTATGCAAATTGCAGGAAGCCACCGGATGAGACCGAGAGTACGTCACCATGACGAGAGTGTAAGAGAGTGATGTATGAGGAATGCAGGCAAAGAAGTAAAATTGTTCGCAAGCGCCTTATAAGCCTTTCAGTGCAATGAACGCATAGTTATGACACAGAGGACGCACTTGGATGATTTTTTACGTGGTAGAATGATCGGCCGTCTGGAATGTGGGCGTACCCAGCTAGAAGTATCCGTGGAACTTGGAATCGCCCCGAGTGTCATCTCCAGGCTTTGGCAACGATTCCAAGATGATGGTAATGTGAGTAGACGTCACAGCACAGGTCACCCCCGAATTACAACGCCGAATGAGGACCGGTATTTGGCAGTTACTGCCAAAAGAAACAGACGGAGCACAGTATCAGACCTGTCTCTTCAGCTCTCTTAACCCACTGGTAGGACAGCTTCAAGGCAGACCGTGTAGAGAAGCTTAGGGCAGATGGTCTATATGCTCGTAGGCTTGTCAGATGTGTTCCACTTACTGCAACTTACTGTCGCCTGTGATTAGCCTGAAATAGAGAGCATGCATTGTGGACACCGCAACAGTGGGCTTGTATGATGTGTTCCGATGAGTGCAGGTTTAGCTTGTAGTCTGATTCTAGCCGGACTTTCATATGGAAAGCGCCAGGTACTCGTTACCACCAAGAGAACATCATTGAACGACACCGTTACGATGGCGCAGGATTGCTCGTTTGGGGAGGAATTACTCTGGGTTCCAGAACGAACCTACATGTTCAAATTGGAACCATGAATGACGGGACATCATTCAGGAACAACATGTGCGTTTGTTTCGGAGCGCCATGGGCGCATAATTCGTGTTTATGGATGACAACGCCTGTCCTCACCGTGCAAACATCGTAAACGAATGCCTTCGATCTGAGGATATCACCCGTATGGACTGACCAGCATTCTCACCGGACTTGAATCGAATAGAGCATGTGTGAGACATGCTTGGCCGACGATTTGCAGCCCTTCTACCTCCTCCTGCATGTCTACCGGAACTTTGGAGAGCATTTCTTGATGTGTGGTGTAATATTCCCCAAAATCAGATCAATAACATGATACTCAGCGTGCCTAAGGGTTGTACGAACTGTATTGCGTCGTCTGGGAGACATTCTATGTATTAACCATCATACCAACCATGTAATATTGGTTTTAGTAAATAGTTTTTTTTTTTTTTTTTTTTTTTTGTAATTTGCTTCAGGGATGAAAAAATCGCAATTTTTATTAATGATATCAAACATATAGCATCTTCTTTGTTCTTTGCCTTTTGTTTAATAAATAGACTTTACAAATTTTGCTTCTGACACTTTCTTTTCCTGAACTTGCAGTATCCTTAATTTATGGACATGAGTGTAGATTCTGATAGTAATTTACACCGAAGCTACATTGCCATCGAAAAAGTGCGAATTAATCGAAAAAATGGACAAAATAGATAGTTAATAAAAGCAATAATACAGACGTTTCATAGTGGGTTGCAATAAAATTTTAGAAAATCTATATTCCCACCGAGTTTTTATAACGCAACTGCTGTGCAACAACTGATTATAAATTTTGGTTGGCAGATATCCTGTCATGTCTCTTAAAAATCCTGAACTGACCCCTTGTGATTTTTATATATATTCAGTACTGTAAGACTTTCCTTTCTGGCAAGAAGTTTAAGGGTGACAATTTTAAGAAAAAGCTATTAACACCTGGTTTCTGGACTGCAATTTGCCTTTCTTTAAGTTAATTTTGCGCTGTTCTGTTAATTCATGTATCAATTTTTCAGTCCTGTTGGGAAGGATAGGAGCAGCGTCTATATGCCTGATTAAATACAATTTCTCAAGACCATGATCCTGGCCTACATCAAGCCTTTTTATGGTTAGACCACTAATATGTAAATTAACCTACCTGTAGGTATCGTGATTATTCCTATTGTAGTAGGTTGATGAATGAAAGCATTCATTATTTATAGAACAGAAATAACAATAGAAGTCTGAGTAGTGAAAATCTTTTATTAATGCTTTATAAAGGAGAAAATAAGAAAATGTAAAAGTAAGATATTTATCTTGCGAATAAAATAAATTTAGAAGAGTGCTTTGATAAAAGAACGGTCTCATAATTGATTTAAACCACTTTCCTCTTATGTGACCATCCTAAATTTCTTAACAAAAACATTTGAAATTCTTTTCTGCAGATAAAATTCGATACTCGTTCATTAATTTATCCTTAGTCCCCCCCCCCTCCTATCCTTCTTATTCTAAAGCTCTAAAGAACGTCCGCTCATTTATATCCTGCTATTGATCATTTATAATGGTCCGGCTACTTTTCTTGTTTTTTCGCTGAGAAGAGCGTCATGAGGGCGAGTTTGAGGCAATTTCGATTATGACTCGAACACAGGCTCGAAATTTCTCCAACAGTATTAGAATTCGATGAACGATAAATTTCCGTTAAAAGCCCTTTAGTCTTTATCTTCTCCGATGGAGAGAGGGTGAAAAAACACAGTTTTTCTACTCTGCACTTATCTGCATTTAGTTTTACTTAAGCAGTGACGTAGAAAACTATTATTATTCTTCTAGAGTTATTTTTAAGGTATTTCCAATAGATAACGAGTGCTTTTTTTAAACCAGAAAACCTCTTTTGGGTTTTTTTTAATATCTATACAGAATGAGAAAAGGAGAGCGAGTATATTTTTTTTTCCTTTAAATTTTTTGTCTCCTTGTTTTGTTTCAATATATAATTAAAATATAATAGACGAAGAATAAGTAAAAATAAAGTGTTCTATTTCGAAACATTGTTAAACCTGATGGTATAAAAATATTGTATTTTATCGATTTTTTTTAAAGAAAAATTCTTGAAATTAGCTGTAAAAATTTATAGTTGTTCTTAATTTTCATTAACTATGTAGACATCACATATAGAATTTGGAATATAAATTCTAACTGCACATATAGAATACTTTTTATTGTGAAATATCACGGCATATTGATATTTCGCAAAACAATAGTAAATTAGTTTTCTAAATACTCTAGTTTGATAAGTAAGTGATATTTTACTTTCTCGTTTGCAAAAGGAAACGCTGTTATCACAGCTTATTTGAACTTGAAATTTCCTGAATTTGCAACAAACCTCCATAAGTTCGAAAGAACTCTTTTTGGAATTTCATCTGTCTATCTATGTACTTATTTCAGAAACAGGAAGGATGAAATGCAGAACTTGGTCATATTGTCTACTTTTATATAAAATACATTAAAGGAAGACCATTTGTCGGCGTGCACGTGAACACGTCAATTGCAACGAGTAACGTAGATGTGCATCGCTGGAATTGTGGGTGTGTGCAAAATTATGGACCAAAATTTCAGAGCTGTGGGGAAGTGCAACGTAGTTACATAAAATTGTGTTTGCGATCTTGGCATGGACATTACCAATTTATTGAAAATTTTGGATCCAATTGTATAAAGAAAGATTCAAATGCTTATACGAATCATAGTTGGAATTTGGAAATGCTTATCTATATAGTTGGAATTTTAGCAGAAATTGCGCATTCGTGTGCACGCACTCTTGATATTCTAGAGGACAAATTTGAAATTGTATTTGCATATTAGAATTAAGCTTGAATGCATGGTATAGTGGTGTTTCAATTTATGCATATGGTAAGGGCATTAGCGAATAAATAACGAATTCAGGCTACTTTTTAATTCATTTCATTTCTTTATTATCTTCAGAGAGCCGAAATTATAATATTAATGTCCTACCTTTTACAAAGCTTTCTTTATTTGTGTAATGGCTGTTTTCGCTTATTATAATAAGAAAAGCGAATAAAAAAACTTTTAAATATGATAGGAATGAAGTGTTCATTCACTTGCCTAATGTTGTTACAATTTGCATTTCGTTAATGCTTGCGATTTGAATGCGAATTTTCTTGCTTTGACCCATTTGTCTTTGCTGCCTTTTATACTCGGCTATAGCGACAAACTATTTTTTCAATGTTGTCCTATACAGATGAAGACAAATCAGCCGAATCGGAACTTTTCCTGAAAAAGGTCCTAAAGAGAAACCGTTTCTCTGGCTTAGAAAGAAAATTAAATAAAAAATAGTTATTTTGTAGTTGTTGAATTATTTAGATTAAAACTTCTGAATAAGTTATGATAATGGGCCAGTAAAACTTCTCTTACGTTGCGTTTTTTAAATCCCTTTCCGCTGACTTTTCCTTCGGCATCAGAATGCGTAATATAATCGGAATGCTGCAGTCTCCGAACTTTTTCGAAACTTTTATCTTATGTTTCCCTTCCTTTTCTTCCGTTTCCCCATGAAAGTGAACTCTTCTTTGTTTCCTCCTTTCTTGATTTCTTTTCCTTCCAGCTTGGTTTGAAATGAAAATAAAGTGAGGTAAACACGACTGTCGATAGCATCTGAGCTCTACTGGGATGGTTGGTGCGCCAGTATCGAGCCAGGTGTCCTAGAAGGTCACCGGCTGTTTTGCTGGGAAACAAAATAAGAGCAGATTTCGGAAAAATAATTCTTTGCTGCTGTTTTTTTTTTTTTTTTTTTTTTTTTTTTTCAAAATAATACGCAACCTATCGATTGTTTCAAACGCGAAGGATTTTTGCTTGCGCTTGTATTTTATCTGGCATGGCAATACTTTATCTCTAAATGCATGTAATACATAATTTGATAAATGATGTTAATAAATCTAATAAAAAAATACTAGTTTTAACCCTTTTGCCGTCCTCTCCTGTTCACGAAACTTTCTGTTTTTCCACTGTTTTCCGCCTTATGAGAACAAACAAAAATAATAACTTAAACATGTAAACATTTACAAAGCATTTTAAACGTTTTAAAATAAAGAAGAATGCTTGAAGCACGTTACGGTCACCCTGCAGAAGTCTCACTTGAGCGCGGTAGACGACGAAGATGCTAAACAGATTTAATACATATGGAGAAGACTGTGCCATCCTGGGCTCATAATATCATGGATCGCTCACTGCTATCCCATTATAAGCTGCAGTCCTGTAGCCAATCGTTGGATTCCATTGAGGCAATACTTTCAATTACTCAATGCAAACCTGCTGTTATTCACCACCGGTATCATGCTTACGTATGCAGCCTCAAAGCATTCTGCCTCTTGGGCTTTTTTTCTCTGTCAAGAGCGAAATATTTATCAGAATCGAAAATTATCCATTGAAAAACCAGAAGAGACAAATGTGTCAAGAGCAATGGCTTTCAACTCTATAAATGTTGAAACCATCTTCAAAAATCTCGAACACATTCAGTTGAGATTTTTAAAAAAAGGGCGGGGAACTCGATTACGAAGTGCTGTTTTTAACGAAATGAAACTAGTCAGATGAATGAATGTGTTTAATGATTCATTTCAAGTTAAGATAATTACAACTGCATATTTAATATATAATTTCAAGTCGAAAAACCGTATTGTGCTTTGCATTACATTGCACTGTGTTCCGGTAAATTATTTTCCTGTTTGGGAAGATGTAATATCATCGTTGTATTTACTGCTTACATTTCAAGGTGCCTCTTCAGTAAAATATTGCGCGCGATTCTCTATTTCATGAAGCGATATCTTTTATTATTTATTGATAGTTATTTGTTTTGCCTAATGTGTACATATTTTATCAAAATCAGACCTTGAACGATATGCAGATGCAAAATGTTTTATTCCTGATACTGAAACGAGTTCTATGAAACCAAGCTTATCGAGCATTTTTAATTCAAATTGTTTTTCTAGTTCTTTTGACATGGCGGTGAAAAATCTTCTATAATTCGAATTATTTTTCTTCAATGCGAAATCAAGACTAAAAATTGTAATTTTGTTTCTCAAAATAATTTTAAGTAAAAAACATCCTTAGTGACCCGCTAAAAAAATCCTTCATTTGTTTTTTTATCTTAAAAGCATTATCTATGAACTATTTCTTACGAAATGTTACTGTATGCAAAATACTTTGTATTAAAACAGCTCAATGAATTGTTGAAATGACTCTTTTTAGTATCATGCAAAAGTGTTAATATTAATATCGCCATATTTTATTGATTATTTTAATTGATTTATTAAAATTTTACATATAAAAAGGAATTTTTATTGCGATTTTTAGTTGAAAACGACTTTTTTCTCTTGATATACATATTTTTAGATGTTTTTCTTTATTCACATTTTTGGATAATTTAAATTTTTAATAATCTCTCTCCAGCTAATCAGTTCAAGTCCGAATGATTCTTTGCTACGGATTTTCAAATAATGCAAATCTTGATGCGATCTCCTTCATCGCTCCAATATACAAAATTAGAGATTTTTTTAATTGATTTTAGTTTAACTGTTATCTAAACTACAAATATTATGGCAAACCAAAATAACGGAATATTTAATTTCACTATTGGCGTAGGGAAAAAAAAATTGAAAATTTAAATTGAATCGTAACTATAAATAAGCAAAAAGATTTAGAAATTACAAAACTCTTTTTTTTTGTCCTCCGTATATAAACGAAGTACACCTCAGTTACGCAACGCTTCTTATTCTGTTGTTGTGTTTCCTTTGTAAATTTATTTTATGGGTCAAGGAAAATTTATTGGAGCCGCTGATTTGTCAGTCAATTTTAAAATCTTTGTGCTATATTGAGTTGAAAAGAATTTGGAAACATGAAAAAGAAATTTCGAAATTTGAACGGCGGTTCTTGAATAATTGCGTGGGCCGTTGTCGCCTGGTGGTAAGGTCTCAACTTCGGAACCATCGGGTTTCAGGTTCGAGACCAGATTCCACCGAAGAACCACCGTGGAAGCTGGTCTGGTGCACGCAAAATCCGTCGGAGCCAAATGTTTTCCCGCTGGTGTGGCGTGGAAATTTGGAGAGAAGGTTCCAGATCAGGTGTCGTCCTCGTCATTCGACCGCGGTTCAGAATTACGATTTCCGTCCCCAAATAGCCGTAGTATTGCTTTAAAACGGGATTTTAATATAACTAAATTAAACTTGAATAAATTCGTGGGCATATATCTGGTAAATATAAAACAAATAAATAAATTGCTTACTCTGAAAACAACTGGAACCCCGAAGTTGCGAGGTCCCTGGCCTGCTGCTTTCTTTTCCTGTTTTATCATTCGAGTCTATTCATGTTTGTCTAATAGAGGAAAATACGTTTTCGTGATCATAGATCTGACACATTCTTTTAAAATATTAACCATTCTCTCCTTTTTACAGGCGAACTTGACTCGTTTGGCGAAGCATGAGTACTTTCCAGGTATCGGGGATGGCATCGCGAAATGCCCTTTCGACCCTGAGGACAACGCCACGGCGGTTTGGGTAGGTTAGTATCTAGACACAGATTGTTTTATTATGATTCTAATTTTTTAATGTTTTACACAGTCTAACAAAATAAAATTATTAATTAAGTACTAAAAGAATTTTATTGCAGGTTTAATAATTTTTTTTCAATTTTATTATATATTTAATATTATCGGGCATATCATAGATTTAGTACAATTATATAGTCTTAAGTCTAATACAATCCTCCTCTATCAGAGCAAAGTTTCCAAACCTATGCTTCACGTAAATCTATAGCACATGGCTGACTGTTTAGATAATCTCAGAAGTTTATGTTGATAATAGAGGAAAAGGCAAAATATAAAGGATTAAAATGATTTTTTTAAAAAGCATTTCGTTTCCCCAACTTCGTGCGGAGAGTTAAATTTGTGCAAATCTAAAAAACTATTCGTGTAAAACTGTTGCAGATAAATCGATTTTAAATCCTTAAAGAAGCTGAAAAATTTTGAAAAAAAGTAAAACAGATAGGAATTTTAATAAATTTCCTTTTTATCATCTCCGATTTTAAAATAGGAAGAAAAAAAATATGTTTGAATATGAAATAAAAGTTATGAAAGAATACTAAAAATCGATTTTAATACTATAAAATATTTAAAACCTTGCACAAATACAAAGCTAGAAGAAAGAGCTTTCTTATCATATGTATCGATGAAGATTAGTCAGTGGGCTTGTCTGGGACAAGAGCCATTAGAAACAACAACAACATAAATGAAGATTAAATGTCAGACATGAGATTGTTTTCGTTTCAACCTAATTTAATAGAACTGAGTTCCATAGAAAAAGGTCAAGGATTGCATTCGTATTGCAGCCCACTTGATTATCATAATTAATAGTTTGCTTGCTTTCATCATAAGATATTGCGAAATCAATTCAATGCCATTTTTATTTATTTTGGTATTGAACTAATACAAATCCAAAATGAAACAAAATATAAAAATAATAAATCTTACAGATGGTAGTTCATTCGATTCTCTTATTCTTAAACTAGCCTAAAACAAAATGAACATCCTTGTGCTGAGGGAGGGTTGGTATAATATGATAAAAGAAGTTAATCAAGAGTAAAAAGAATGTTTAAGAGATATAGTCAAGAAAAGAAAGAAGAGAAATTTGGCAAACACTCATTTAGTGCGACTCTTTCTACTTAGAAGCCATCAGAATATGTCATAGACCCTTACTACTAATCTTTAGAGCCGGGATAGCCTGCTTGGTATTGCAATAAATTCGCATCCCCTGGTTTGCGAGCTCGAACCCCGCCGGCTGAAGACTCACTGTGCACATGGCGGACGGTGTATGCATAAATCTGCCATCCCCCAAGCCGAGACAATACCATTGAGGGTAGTGGATCACAGGTGATTGTTTTCTGATTCAGGTCTAAATGACGATCTGTGGTTGAGTGAATGAAATGCATGAATGAAGCCCGCCCCATGAAAAAGGCTGTGACGTATGAGTAGCTAAGACGTACTCTTGCCCCTAGATGGCGCTACCGAAAAAAGAGACGATAAAACTCGGCTTAAAATCGCTGACTTCATCACCGGGCTTGTCTGAGAAACACCAACTACTCATCTCTAAATCGCGTGCACGTTATGTAGCAAATTTCTGAAGCGAGTTGCGGCTGTCGGAGCAGGTTTGAAGCTGCCTTGTGGATATCAGAAATGGTGCCGTGCGTCTCCAACTTGTTATATAATTGATAAATGCTTAAGATTCGTTGAATTTTAGCCAAGTTACTCTTCCCTAATGGGATCAATTCCTCGAGTGTCTCACTCTCATACGTCGTACATCGCAGTCAATAGAATGCAATTCGTACAATCTTCAAAAATAAAACATGTGTATCGGTTAAAGTGCCTATACTTTTTACTCGTCTTATATGAAGAGAAAACACAATTCTTCTGTTGTTTTGCAGAACATGGCAACCCGTCCGGTCTAGCTGGTCTCTACAGCGGCACGGTGGCCGAATTCACGAAGGCGGACACGGTCATCTTCAGGACCAACCTCTACAACATCACCACAAGGATGGAGATGCATCCTTTCAAAAGGACCATCAAATATGACTCGAAGTGGTTGGACAGTGAGTTTTGTTCGTTTTAAACATTTCCTCAAAAAAATATCGAAAACACTTCCGATTGCTCTTTGTTTATAAAAAATCAAAGCATAAATTTATTTAGTAATGTGTTTTCTTTAAATAAATGTAAATCGTGCTTGTATAGAAGGTTTGCTTCATATTTATTTTCATTTCATCTTCTAAATTTTCGATTGCGACCTTTTTTAGCTTCTGTCTTCTATTAAAAAATTTTCTCGTTGAGAACTCTTCTAATATGAAATTTTATGCGATTTACTGCATAAATTTCGAAGACATATAAGAAAAATAAATACATTTATGTATCATTATGCATAAAGGTAGAAAACAGTTATTTTATATCTGTTTACAATTCTTTAGTTGATTCTATTTTTTAACGGTTCTTTTAAAAAAAAAAAAAAAATCCGAGCATAAAAAAGAAGAAACTAATCCAAAATCCTTAACAGTCAATTTTTCTATTTTTATCACCGAACAATAATCATCTTGGCTTTATAACTTGTAAAAATGCTATGATCCCTTTTAACTACCGCTTAATAACTTTGACGCTGTTTTTACAAATTACTTCAAAGTTAATTAATAGTAGATTCGTGCATTATTCAGAGACAAACAATTTACTCCATTCACATTAGAGAAGCCACTGCACGGTTGATAATTTCTTGCCTTTAAAAAACCAATATTCATTTTGCATCTCTAAAAAATAAAAAAGACACATTTATTCAGAATTATTTTTTGATAATGTGAAGCTGTAAAAAGCCATTGCAAGGGCGGGATTCTCAAGAAATCTGAATACTTTTTGTTTAAGAAGAGATCCGCGTGTTTTTACCAAATCTTAGGACAAGAGAAGTTTCTTGGAATAGTATCCATTTGTTCATTGTTAAAATGAGCGATGCTGTAAATGAACTTCTACCACCTGTCAAAGAATAGTTGCATGTAAACAACTGATGCCTTTAATGTACGAGGAACCATATTTCTTTCACTGAGTAGGTTATGCTGCTGCTTTCTGTCATCCATTTCTCAGCAAATGATTCACCCCTACCCCTAGATAAATTCCGAATTTAAATATTTGAACCTGTTTAATTCATTCGACAAATCCTTCTCAACCGACTCTATCTTTCAGCAACTTTTTGCAGATCATCAGCAGACACATCAAGATTCTGTTGTCATTTATGTAGATGGGTCCAAATTATCCTCTTGAGTCTCATTTGCTGCTATTTTTCCCATCTTTTGTTTTCCACCCTTTCTGCTCGATTTTCACGGTAGGAATTACTATCCTCTTTCGTGCTTTAAAACTGGTTTCAGAGCGCCCAGGAGGAAAATAAGCAATATACACGGATTCTTTGAGCGTTTTTGTAGAAGTTGTAATATTTGCATTTGTAGAAGTTGTTATATTTGCAAAAGACCTCCGCTGGTGGGTTTTTGTTTGTTTGTTTTAGACCTCTATGAAAATATTTTTTCAAGAGATTCTCTCTAGCATTCTGTTGGATGCTGTCTCATCTGGATATCCTAGGGTAAAGCGGACTCATTCAACCATCCGTTTTTTAAATGCTTCGGAATTGTATTTATGTATGCTTTCTCTTAAAAGTGCAAAGACATTTGGACCAAGAATAGTATTCATATTATTGAGGTCTCTTCATATGCTAACCGCAAACGTTGTGTTCAGATTTCACTTAAAATACACAAGTTTGCCCACCGTCTGCTGGCTAAGCTTTGGTCACATTGTAGATGTGATCGCTTATTATTTAAATCGGCCGTTTGCTACTATTTAACACGAATTTAACTACATTGATTGCATTGACTGGTCGACATCTTTATGTTCTATTTTTCTGTATTTTTAAAAATCACTGGTTTAAATAACGGTGTTGAACATTTTCCTCCTGACCCATTTATACCTTTTCATAATTTAGAAATAAGCAATATTTTAGATATTGTCTGACTAAGTTTTATAAGTTTTTCTTGTAGTTTTATAAACTTGTTTTGTACAACATTTTCGCCATAAGCCCCGAAACATAAAAGAAATTAATAACGAGTGCGGTAATTTTTGATGTGAAATTTATTTTAAATTGCTTTTTTTCTTATAAAGTAGAGAACATTTATCGTACATAACCTTAATTAAACATTTATTAAAACGTATTTGAAACATTGCGAAATTTTGACTAGAACATTTTTCAGATAATAAGCTCTGGAAATTTTATACTATAAAAACTAATTAAAATGATTCTGATGTTCTCGTATAAGACAAAATTTCGAAGCAAACACTTATAGGGCCTGTTTTCACTCTTTGGGTATAATTAAGTATGACGATAAAAATGCAGTGGCTCCTATCTTTAAATCTGGCCTTTTAGAATTTTGCGAAAATAAACCTTAATATTCGGTGAGAAGAATCAGACGGTATGTATCGCGTCTTTGTTTAAATAAAGTCTATTATAAGAATTTATTATAAAAAATGGTTTGAAGTTTTAAAATATTAATTCATTTTTGCTATGTATTGAAAATATGAAGGATTTTTTTTTTTTTTTTTTTTTTTTTGCTTAATTTATTTTATAGAATTACAAATAAATGGAAATTTATGAGATTTTTTAATCTATTTAAAAAGATTATTAAATATTTAAATGCTTAGAATAAAAAAAATTGAAATGAGAGTCTATGATATTTAGAATAAATTTAACCTGGGAAACTGTTTCATTTAAATGAATGTTTATTTGCTTTATGTATTAAAAAATAAGTAAATGAAAAAAATTTGACATTTAAAAGAAATGATCACTTAAAGAGATGAATAAATAAAACATGAATTTTATTTTAGTAGAACTTTTCAGTGAGGAGATTTGAAGAGCTGATCGCATTTGTTTTTGAGTAAACGGTTTCTCATGGCGTCGCACCAAATGAGCATTCCTAAATGAAACAAATTCGAAGTTTGCTTTCAGGATCCGAATGAAATGCCTCGTGGCATTTGGATGGAAACTGTTACTAAAGAATAATCAAAAGAAAAATGTGCCGCCATTTTGATTCTCCTCTTTGTCAACAAAAATAATTCTATTTTATATTTAAACGTGTAAAGGAAACTCTGTGTTTCGATTAATCAACTTTTTGGGAGTCGAGCATTTAAATATTGAAGTAACAGATTAAATTCTTTTATCTTTCATAAAAATGTTCGCATTGTATTTTTATCAATATAAACCAAATGAACAATTCATTTCAAGCTTTTATGAAACGCTTTTTTTAGACATTAATCTTCCTGTCCGATAATATGGTGCGCACTTCCAAATTCTTTTTATCCGAATTTGTAATATAAATTTACCAGTAATTGCAATTTTAGCTGAGCAAAGTTGTTTTGCTGATATTATCATATAAGTGGAATTTAAATCCTGAAATAACTTAATTTGATATGGGATCTGACCTTAAAAAGAAGCTTTGGGAACATTCACTTTTTGAAAACTTTTTAAATTCGCCGATAACCAAGCGTTTTTGTTAGAATTTTCAGTGAGTGGCTTCTTACTTCTTCATCAAAATCTCCATTTCTTGAAAACAGCGGATATTATTTCCCAGTTTCAGTGAAATGCAAGTGTTTGTTTGCTACCACATATTATTTAACCTTTGTGCTAGATGTCAACAAGGCTACTTTATGATTAGCACTAAATATACCATAACCGGTCCAATGACAGATTATGAACTTTTGCATTGAAAATAGGCATATCATCCTATCACTTTAGTATATTTGAGTTCATGATTTTTTTTCCTTAGAATTATATACAGTTAATATTCTATTATTATTATTATTTTGTACTTTTTTATTATTATTATTATTACTTGTTTCCTTTACACGTTACGTTATCTACCGCTGCGGAAGAACAATTTATAGCTTTATAAAGTTATCGGATCAGAAATTAGGATGTAATGCGTATTCAACGTATTACATTCAGTTAGTTGCGCCTTCTTGATTTAGCTGGCATAAATGCCTGGATTTTGTACAAGCAACCGACAGACGAAAATATCTCGAGACAAGATTATTTTACTCCAATTAGCAGATTTTCGAGTAGCTCATGAACAACCAAAAGAAAGAACAAATAGGATGCCCAAATCTATTGCAGACTTATCAACGTAAGACATCTCAAATAGGATATTGTAACGAAAATAAAACCATCAAAGTTTGTTCTAAATGTGAAAATATGTTTGCGGAAAATGTACAATGGAAACATCCTGTATAAATACGATAAGCAACGAATTAAAAATTCTTATTCTTTGTGTTTATAATGCGTGGAAATTGACAATATATAATTTTATTTAATTATAATGAAGTTAATTTGTTTATTTCCTTTCTAACATTCATATTTCACACATTCAATCAGGAAACGTAAAGTCCGGTCATTTGACTGGCTCTGGTAGAAATAGGTATGTATCAAGTGTTGGTATGTGTAGTGTTAAATGTGTGCATTAATCGCTCATGTTATATAAAATTTGTCTATCCAATTTCAAGACGTAAGAGTAATGCAACTGATTTGATTACTCTCGATTTGACTAAGTAATAAATCGGATAGTGTGCTTTCCCAGTTGAAATCTGCAATTCATTCGTGATGTTTCAGAGCCGAATTTTGTGGGTTCCTACGACATCGGCGAGCACGTGTACTTCTTCTTCCGGGAGAGCGCCGTCGAATATATCAACTGCGGCAAGAGCATCTACTCCAGGGTGGCCCGAGTCTGCAAGGTGAGTCCACCAACACTTGTTCCATGTTGCTAAAGACGAAACTTAATAACCGAATATTTCACTCGTTTCGGAATGTGCTTCACATCTAGATTTGTTTTTTGATTGTATTCTCGATAACAATGCATTGCTTTGGTGATCATCTCTTGTCGAATAGACAAGTCAGAGTAGATATTCCTAAATGTATGCTGAAGTCCTTAACATGTTCACTGCCACGACTCAAGTCTGATATTCGGACCGCCTATCTAATCAGATGACCCCTTCTTTCCTATATCTTAATTCTAGTAAGAGAAGGATGTTTAAGCTCATTTGCAACGTCCCAAGGGTGGCTAAGGAGGAAATATTCAGACTGGATTCTCGTGCGAGCAGGACCAAATGCTCCTCTACTGTGCAGGAGATCAAATTCTCATATTTATTATTGTTCATATTTACCTCCTATTAATCGAGTGTGTGATCTAATATTGCAATTTTATGATGCTTTTTTATAATTTAATTAGCATTAATCAAATCAATATTTGATATATCTTTGTTGAGTTTTACAATTAATAAACTACAATCCACTTCATTTTATAGAGCTTGAGACAAAGGGGTTCATCTAATTAAATAGATGATTCTGTGCAATTAGATAATAGATTGACCCGCAGATGGGACTCATTACAGTGAAAGTTTTAAAGTGAAAGAGTTGATTGATTATTTTCAACTAATCATTTTGATTGCCTGCATTAATTTGATTGGTATTGAGTGGGACTGTTTCATAACAGCCTGAATTGATGTCTGGCTAAGCCAGAATAAGACATTGGTTTGGCACACAGGTTTCTGTGTTAATTCTACGTAAGTGTACTTCACTCAAATGAAATACAAAAAATATAATATACTCTGGAATTTAAGCGAAGTGAAATAATTATTTATCGAAATAATTGCAATCGTTTTTTTATTTATGTATTTATATTTTTTTGCTTTCTTGTATATATGTTGAATACAAAAAAAAATTACTGTTATAAAAAAATGCATTTTTGGGATATATTTCTTATCCTTCTGTCCATCAATCTGTAAACACGGTCATTCACACGCAAGGAGCTACAGGTATGAAATTTTCTATGTAGCCTGAAATCCATTAATTAGATTAGAATGTTATTAAGAAAACATATTTATTAAAATTATAGATTTGTACCCGACACAAATGTTGGCTGTTTGATACTTTGCTTATTTGTTAATACATGAATGTGATAACGAAAAATCGCAACAACTGAAACAAATAAAATTTGATATGCGGTCTGGGAGGCGACATTATATCACACTTTGGGCCCAGTCGATGGAAGGAACGATACACAAAATCCTGTTTTCTCTGTGCGAGGTCTTCTCGTGCTCTGAAACATGTGTTAGAAAGCAAGAAAGTCAAGGGAAGGACGTTTAGGTTCTTATCGTAAATTCTTGATTTTTTTTATGCTAAGGAATTTTATCAGTATTTTAAATCTGTTATTGATAAATAATTTGTTATGTACAACTAAAAACTTGTTACTTGAACTTTTTTCACGCCGTCAAATCCATTTTTGAAAAAAAAAATGTCGCAGTGTGGGTCATTTGATATTTGAAAAAGGTTTTGTCTTTGCCGTGTAATTGAATCAGCTAATTTTTATCGCCGTTTTTTAAGCGTTCAACGTAAATTTCTCTCGCTTCACAATGAAAAGAGGCTATCAATACGTATTTCACTTCTTTTTCTTCCCCAATAAAAAGACTTTTCCGTTCGTGTATTTAGAATTAGTTTTCTTCCCGACGCCAGAAAATGGCGCCGTTTTAATCCGCTTCCTTCTTTGGCGAGTTTTCTGAACTTATTTTAAAAGACAATAGCCTGTAGCTGCCCGGATTAAAACATTGTGATTGGAGCTTAAGCAAATAGTCTCGTTCCTGAAGAACAAAAGGAATAATAGCCGGAAATAAAGAAGTGGTATTTTGGAATCTGATTAAGGTGCTTTTGTAGGAAAGTTAATTACATTGCACAGACGCTGCTGGCTGTGCCGAACAATTAAGGAAAGTGAACACAGATCCTGAATGTTAAGTGAGATACTTCGGGCTCTCATAGGTCTCGCGCGAATAGAAGCTGTGTCTGAGTTTCTTTTGAACATCCCAGTTTTCCAACGGGTGACTTGGCATCCGACTAAAATATAAATAATCAGTGCTAAAGAGACTCAAATTAAACGGAAGCCAAATATCACTTTCTGCGTCGAGATATTTGGAATGTTGTATTATCTTTCATTGACTTTAACCCCTGAATGTTTGCTCAATATTTCAGTGAATTCGGCGATATGCGAAAAAACATTTTGATGTACTCTCAATAGGGGAAAGTTCAAATTCATTTTTTATAGGATCGGAGGAAGCTTCACAAATATCAGCGCAAATGTATGAAGTAACCGTGTAGTCACTATATTCAAAATATTGTACCCAGTCTCGGGAGTGATGGAAAAACTCTCATGTTTTTGTTCTTTCAGCCAACTGGTTTCGGGACCCGATTCCACCGAAGAACCGTCGTGTAAGCGGGTCTGATGCACGTTGAATTCTTCGGGATCAATCGTCCTCCCGCTGGCTTGGTGTGGAAGTTTCTAGAGGGACGGTGTGCCAGCTCAGGTGTCGTCCTCGTCATTTGACCGCGGTTCCAATTACGATCTCCGTCCCAAAATAGCCTTAGTGTTGCTTTAAAACGGAACGTTAATATAAGTAAACTAAACTATAACACTATTGCTAAACTAAACTTTCAACCAACTGGATTCAGAATTCAAAGAAAATTTGTAGTTCTGTTTACAAGACCGCATATCAAATTCCAAGCATCAGGTTTGATGCAAATTTAATTTATGTGTCCGTATACCATTGAACAGGCAGACTGTGCTGGTTTACTTTCAAAATGTGCCTCATCTCTGCAGTTTTGACGATGCAAGTGTTTGTAAATTTTTATCTATCTAGCTTGTTGCATAAGTTACCATGAGGACGGGTGAAAGTCAGATTTTCTGTTGATGAAGTTTCTTCAAATCATCGAGAATGCTCATTTCAGTTCGAAACAGAGAACGTCAAAGTGAAGAATAGAAATTGTGTTTGAGGCCCGAGCCTTTTTATATTTTAGTGAACACGTTTCTTCTAAGTACTGCTCCCTGCTGGAAATGAAGAAGTCTGAATTTTGAGAAAATGGATAGTAAATGCGTTTTTCCTCCCCCGTTCGTTTTTTGGGTTGAACCGCACGCATTCGTCTTCTTTCGGCGCAGCATGCAATCGGCGTTCTACTTTTTCTTTCCTAAATCTCTTTCAAAAAGATTCGGTGAAATGAATTAAGTTTATTCAATAAACAAACCGTTTTTCTTCTTCTTTGCCTCCCGAGACATCTCTGCTTTTTTACGTTCAGTAGCTTGAACTGCGAAGATGAACTGCGAAAAGAATGATTTCAAATTTTCTTCCCCGGTTTTACTCACTCTCTTATTATCTTTACCAATAAATTTTCTTATTGATGTCCATTGAACGTCACGAATTATTCGATGTTTCCCTGTACAGTTGGAGACACGTTCAAGTCTTAATGTTCATAGACGGAGAAGGCAGCAAATAAAAATTTTAATGCGATAAATAAATTTGTACATTGCTTCATCTTTCATAAATATTATATTTCTGACGCATTCATATCAACTTGAAAAATAACACAAAAGTAATATAATTTTTATTTCCTCTCCAAACAAATAAATTGAGCTACTATTTTCTTATTCTCAAGCAATATGTTTGCTTTAAAGTATAAATTCACTTTTCCTTCGCATATATATTTAATTGTTCATGACAAACTGTTTTTGGAAATGTAAGCTCGAGTTTAGAGCAAAGAAGCCACATAATGACTATTCGCCCATTATTTTTATTGAAAGCGTTGGATTTGTAAGCGATGATGAAATGCTGCACACTGTGTGAAATAAACATTACAAGCACCACTTAGTCTTCAAAATGCAGATAGTCGTCAGGAAAGAAAAAACTTGGGGGCATTTAGAATCTTTGAAAGGTCATCTGCAAAACATACAATGCAATTCATATGATGACGATGGTGGGTCCAAAGCTCGTGTGATATTGAAAGATATTTATCAGAAGATCGCAGTTCTAAAAAGATCGCAATAATGATTCATAAATAGTACGACATGATGAAAAACAGTTCCCAAAAAAATCGAAGGACTTTCCAGATTCGATTCTATATATTCTATTATAAGTAAGTAAAAGCATTTTCTCGGCCTTTTGCAATAAAAATCTAATACTCATCTCGGAAATGCTTACAAAACAATAACGAAAGTTTTTAAGAATGGTTTTGACAAAAGAAAATGTTCCTAATAGAAATAAAAATCTCGGAGCGCATATCGAAATAGTCTTATTTAATGTTACCCATTCTCGAGTGTGCAAGGGGATCGAGAAAAGAGCGAATACAGATGTCCTACTAGAAAATGGTTCAAAAATAAAGTAAAATGCTTCAAGAAGAGATAAATTTTAAATGAACAATCTACAAACAGGGCGCATTAAAACTTTTTAAAATTTTTTTATCATGTATTTCATTCTTTAAATTCATTTTCTCTGAAACTTCTTTTTCTTTAGTGGTAACCCTCCTTTTGGAAAGCGTTTCCAAAATGTTGGATTGAAATTCTGCCAAAATATTTTACTTGATTCTGGCTATGTTATGAACTAAACTTTCATATATTAATATATTTTTTAAAAATTTTGTATGAAAAGATTAAATCATTTTTAATATCCATATTGATTTTGCTTATAAGATTTGGAATATTTCCCAAACTTTTTGAGCCATTGAAAATATTTTAGTTCTTAATACAGCTAAATATATTAGTTATGTATAGTGTAAAAATAACTAAATAAATTTATTAGAATTTGAGACAGGATGTTTGGCGTATATGCGACATTTCACTAATAATTGCTAATAATTTTAAATAAATTTTCACAGGAATTCTTAGTTTTATTCCCCATTTAATTAAAAAAAATATGTTCGTTTCATTAAAATTTTGTAAATTTCAAAAAAAAAAATGCTCCCAAAATAAGCATATACCTGAATTGTAATCTTAGCATGAATTATTTTGTATGAAAGACAGTATTTAGTTGGTGAGTTTCTTTTGTTCCATTCTGGATTTTTAATTTGCTTATTAATTTAAGATTTGAAAAATACATTTTTTATTAAGTTTGGATGTGCAGTAAAATAAATTTGATTCGATTTCTTAAGTTTATTGAAATTGGACCTGCTCATCAATAGCTCACAACTGATGTGTAAAGATTCGAAAGAAGAGAAGTGACCGATTTTTGTTGAATTTATTGCATCGGATTGAATATGTTGGATAGATTTATGGAACCAAAATTCTGGCAGTTGAAACAATAACGACCCATATCATTGGCACTCTCTTGCAGTTTCCAATTTTTTATGAAGTAAATTTTATAATACTTTTTATAGCAGTCATTTCTAGACCAATGAAAATATATCATTAAGCTTAAAAAAATTAGAAAAGGAAAAATTATCAAATATAATGCACAGTATCGCTACAAAACTCGTTAGCGGAATTCATGGCTGAAGAATATGCTTTAAACTAAATCGCATAAAAAAAATCTACCTCCTTATTGAAAAAAAATGATTCTTTTACTCCGAAAAAAATTCTTTTAATATTTTAAAGCGTCCTATTATTTTTATCCATCACACATTAATAAAAGTTTTTTTTTCTTGTTATTTCTTCTTTTCAACGATATCAGATATTTTATCTCTCCAGAAACTCTTTAAATTGTTTACGATGCCCCGAAACAGGCGGAGAAAAAAATCGCTCCCCCTCGATAACTGTTTTTCTTTAATGCGCTTATAATTCAATTTTTCCCGGGCGAAAACTGAAGTTTTACAAATTGCCCGAAGGCTCGTCTCGAATTTCATCGCATTTTTCTCGACGGCGACGGTTTCGTTTCGGATCTCTTCAGGACAGGGGTCAGCTGTGATTGGAGGGGATGATGGGATAGCTCCATTTGGGAGAGGACTTTTTTCTCATCAAAAACATGACTGATCATTTCTACTGTGTTGGGTACCAATCGTGATAGGGTGATCGGTGGCTGCTGATAGAGAGGAGAGGGGGGGGGTCGGAAGCACGTAGACTCGGAACTATTTACTCTTCCGCTCGGCTTGAATGAATGCTTAAAGATAAAAACTATATATGTTGGGCAAAAACATTAACTCTTTGCAGTCGGAACGATCATTCGATACATAATTATTCACTTGATACATGGACCTTTTTATTACACCAAAAAATAATTACATGCAACTGCTTTAAGTTGAATTTTCCTGAAAAATGAATCTACATCATTTTAACATTCTGTAGGTATATGGAAAATTAAAATTAAAAATAAATAAATAAAATGTCAAAATGCTGCACTGTCTCGAATGGTGGCCCAGAGAAGACATTCGACTGCAAAGGGTTAAAACATAACAGATACCGATGGCACGCGTTCTTCCTTGAAATAAATGCCAGAACAAATTGAATGAAAACTGCTTTTAAGAACAATTTTTTATTAATGTACTTAAAATATTTTTTTTATATATAATTGTTCAAAAAACTATTCAATTATTTGTAAGTTTTCGACTTCAATTTATAATTCACTTTTATGAATATAATGTAATCGTGCGAACATTTTTTTGTGTGTCCGCTAATAGAAAAAAACTGCCTGCTCTCACAATAACACGTGTTTAACACTGCACTCAATTTCAAAGACCAATGTATGAAAAGTAAATTGTGGGCGGAAGTAATTCTGAACACGTATCTCGACGCCATTTGAAATAAAGGTTGTATCCTTCTTTTCCTGCCTAATTACTATGACGCGATTTGTGTCAACATATCACTTGCAATCACAAATAGCTATGTAAGAAAAGAAAAAAAGAAAAAAAAACTGATCTGCAGTTTTTTTTCTGGCATTTCACTGTGCCGCAGATTTTTCTTTTTCCATCTGTGTTTTATGAGTTTGTTCTTTCAGTTTCGATTCATTTCTTTAATATCGATGGATAGTCCTTCTGGAAAGAGAGGGTCTCTTCTGAATGAAAAAGCCTCACGAATTTGACACTCCGCATGTAAATCTTGAAATGTAAAATGTGCCCTCGCATGTCGCCTCATTTCGCTGTCTGATCGTATTGCGTCGTCTCTTCTCATTGGCTGCTTCCTAAATATGTTAATATTTCCATGCGCCACTCACTTCTTTCTCTGTCATTGCAGAAAGACACCGGCGGAAAAAACATCCTGAGCAAAAACTGGGCCTCCTTCCTGAAAGCGCGCCTCAACTGTTCCATTCCCGGAGAATTTCCATTTTACTTTAACGAAATCCGTAAGTATTTTTCATGAATATTAAATCCTCTTTTTTACCTTGTCTCTTATGAAGTCTTTCTCAAGAAACGCATAATTAACGACCGACTGCAACCTTAATGAAGAGAACTTTCATATACCAGGGACAGGAGAAAGGTTTGCCCCGGTTTTTTTTTACTGCCATAATTAGGGCGGCTGGAAATGAAGCGCCTCAAATTTAGTTTCGCTAACCAGACGGACGCCCCTAACTAGCACAACCTATTTTAGGCAGTAATTTGTTCTTTAATCAAAACAGAAGCATTTCGAGGACATGAAAATTTCAGCTTCCTGTTAAAAAAAATGATGTGTTTTTTGTTAAGCATACTTTAACTAGAATTTGACCAAGTGTTAGATTTGTTAACTATGCATTCATTCTGACTTGGGGTGTAATTGAACGAGATAACGAGGGCTTTGATCCTATACGAATTTGAAGTCAGCCTGAAAAGTTCGTAAGATCCGTTTTTTTTTAGATTGATAAGGATTCGTATGGACTTTTTCACACTTCTCATTATTATTAGAATGGGTTTCATATATCTTGATTATTATAAATAATGGAATAAATAGATCCTAATTTAAAATCTAAAATGTGGAGAAAAAATCATTTAGTGGTCTAGTTCTGTAAAATGGATAGATCTATATATGGATATCATGGCGGGGTTTACTCCAAATAGGTTCTGTTCGTAGGATTCCATTATTATTATTATGAAGAAGAAGGTTACCGGAAGGTTATGTTTCAATCGAATTAAAAATGTTTATATCTTTCAATGATACGATGGTTTTATCGTGGATAACAACAAACTTGCCACCAACATAGTGAATATTAAAAGTCACTGCATCATCTGAAAATCCGGTTAACGCCTGTTTAAATAAAGAAAGATGAAAAAGAAACATTATTCTATCTATGATATGGTGTGTAGTCCAACTTAGAAATGAATATTTTATAATCGTTTTAAACAGTGAATCCGAAGGGCGTCTTTCGGGGCTTTATTCTCCTGTTATTATTTTTCTATTTTATTTAGTGTAAAGAATTCGTCAAATTGGACGTTGCCTTTTATCCGCATTCATTGTTTTCCCAAAATGAGTTCAACCAGAAATTGAAATTATCCCGCATTTCAACTTTATATTTCATAATTCAGAAGCGAAAGGCGATGTTCTGTTTTTGCTCTAGTACACCTTCTAATAGAATGTTTGACTGAATTTTTTTCGCTATCTGAATTTTATGAGGGTTTTTTTTTTCATTCATCATTCACTTTGATTCAAGTGAATTAAAAGGAGAAATAAAAAAAGATGTACTAGAACAAAAATTATAAAAGCGGCTTTCGGAGTGAATATTTCAAAGCTTTTCAATTAAATCCGTTAATGGTACATTTCTTTTGTTCGTTCAAAAATAATTACTCAATTTGGTATTTTTGCGTGTGCTTAAAAAATAAACTTAAAAAAAACCACGAAGCATTTTTTTTAATTGTTTGTTGCTGCATATCGTAGTGTATTGTTGTTCTATAATTTTAGTTAGGGTCTAAGCAACAGTAAATGAGAATCAAAGAAACAAAAACAAAAAAGGAATGGTAATAACTCCATGAGCGAAAAATATTATCTCTTGTTAAAAGAGTATTCTTTTCCCTCAACAAATAAAAAGCTTTCTCTAACTCTATTCCTCTCTTCATACTTCGCTGCTCAATTCATTATCATTTCTTTCATACTCCGCACACACCCCTCTCTCCCCAATCCATTATTCATATCATTAAAACGTTTGATTCAATTTCGCGTTTTTTCTCCTCAAAACAGAAAGGGGAAAGATGAAAAAAATAAAGTTGCAGCACTCTCTTTTCTCTGGTTTATTTTCCCCCCTCCCCACCTCTCTTCCGTGGGCTTCATTAAATTACAGGTAGAGCGAGTCTTAATCCCGAACTGGTGGCCGCTGCCTATTGGCGGAGATGCAAGTTCTCTCCTCTTCTGCAAATGCGTCGTCTCATTGAGTTTAAAAGGAAAGTTTATCCCGACCGAAGGTTGGATGGGGCTGCAAGTTCTTCTTTTTTTTTTTTAAGTTTTTTTTCTTTTATTATTATTATTATTATTGGATTTCTCTTCATATCAGTGTGCATTAATTGGGCTCTTTTCTTTTGTTCCTTTTTTGTGGAAAACTGCCTCCCACGTAATAATTCGATTTGTACCTTTTTTTGGAAAAGACTTGTTTGGGGGCTTTTACACTCATATCCGTTCTGCGAGTTGCTTGTTGCGGAGTGTTGTTAAATACTGTTGGTTGACATCTTCGGAAAACATCCCTCGGTATGTTTCCACGCAGCTCTCTTTTTTCGCATCCGAGTTGATTTCTTTTACCTTTTTCATATACCCGAAATGAGTAGTCCTATTTAATGAAGTTAATTTTTAAACGCGCTTTTATTATTGTATTAATGAGTAGATTTTATTTTAAATGATTTAACGATTAACTATATTTTTCGTTTGAATCTTTTATAACTCATTACTATAAATATTAGAGAATTTGTAGATCAGTTTTTCCCATATTCATTTCCCTTGAAAGGCATTATCTCATATTAAAATTTAATTTATAAATCTATTGATTGAGAATTGAAAAATACTAAAATAATGTGTTATTATTGAGAATCAAAATATAAGATTTCAAAACTAGATTGAATGAATGCATTAGAAATTGATTGAAAAAAAAACGATTGCAAAATTCCATTTTTACAAACATAATAAATTTCAAATGAAATAAAAGTGCGCACAAATCTAAAAGTCCGTCATTTGTTACTTCGAAATGTATAGACCCCTACAAAACTGAACTCGTACTTCTTGTGTTCTTACATAAGCCATTTAATAAGATTACGTTTATTTTCGATACCAGAATCGAAATATTGCTGATGGAAGTTGAGCATTTCATTCCAAACTTTCTTAAGACGTGTGGGGCAAACGATAGGAATTATTTCAGTCGATTTTTATTGCTTCTACTGTGTCTTGTTGGCTTAGAAAAAGGGAGGGAAAAAAACTATTTTACAAGAACATTGTTTGTCGGGTTTACAGTTAGCCGAAATCAAATATGGCAACCTAACTTGTGCCATTCTTAGTTGCATTATAGAAGCTGTTGCTGTAAATGAGTTTAAATGTGCATGGCAAATTATCTAATCCGAATTTTCACAAATTTGATTTTCGTCTTTACACTATCTGTGTAAAAAAAGTGGCCAAATGGGTCAATAAAACTGGATGTAAAGGGTAAATTGAACTGTGTGTTTAAGCTATATGGGAGTTCCGCGCTTTATAACAAAAGAGCAACCTCGTACTTTAAATGAAAGCTTCTTAGATTAGTCTCCAGATTAATCTTGAAGGATCGCATCTTTCAATATTGGAGTAGGACAATATTGGACAAAATTAACGAAGGAAATAAGTTGTATTAAAAATATTGCATTATGTTTTGCAAAGTAAGTTTTTTAATTGAATTATTTTTATTTATCGTCAAGTAATATTTATTTTATAAAATTTGTTTCCTATTGTTGTTTTCCTTCCCGCCAAAAAATTTTGTGATAAATTTAAGACGTGTAGGAACATCATAAATTTTGCAATGCTCGATTTTGGGTAAACACTTGATAGGATTATTTTTTATGAACTATAATGTAATTTTGATAAGATTATTCCGACAGTTTTTTTTTTGTTACTTTTATATAATTAGTTTGGTAATAAATGCTTTTTTTATCGTGTTTTTTTCGACAGTTGAAAGATAATTTTATTAATCTTAAACTTGCATTCTTGTCCTCTAATAGCTCTTATGATAGTTTCTAGTCCATTGAGTAGAATGGGCACATCTTCGCACTTATGCTTTCTGACTGCAGTCCGAGTAATGTTAGAGGAGATAAATAGTACAACCACGCACACATACAAAAAGGAAACTCCATTTGGATGTGGAGCCATCTCGCGGAAATAATCGGAAATACGGTCACTTTGTTTAATGATGCAAACTGTGCGATTGTCCACACTCGACAAGAAATGAAAAGGAACAAAAAAAAACTTACGTTCCATAGTAAAACAGAGAGAGAGAGAGAGAGAAATTCTTATGATCGAAGTGTCGGTCATTGACATCGAATGAAGTTTAGAAAGAGAGGGGCGAAGAGGGTTAAAAATATCTTCAAATTCATCGTCTGTTTGGGTTCTTTTATGTATTATTGGGACAAATTTAACGCCTGGGAGAAATGTTATTGTAGTAATCAAATTTTAAAACGATATTGTTTGCCTGAGAAAAGCAAATTTGCGAAAATTGCTCTGCTGTTAGAAACAAAATTATGAATGTTGAAATGTATTTATTTCGGCTGAATGGAAAGCAGTCGAAGATAAGAAGTTTTTATTTAAAAACTTCTGACAGATTGATTTATTCTTTCAGTTACAATAAGTCTCAATGCCCTGCTTTGGTTTGAGATTTAAGGTTTATTTCTTAAAAATAACAGATTTCTTGATGTCTTTCGTACTGACGTGATGACGTTCGGTATGAAGTTTTTAAAAAACGTTCTACAATAGTTATATTTTTAAATCTTTGCACAAAATAGATTGAAAAATATCTATGAAACCAAAATATAGCTAAGTGATAAAAATGTTTTAAACATTTGAGAAAAAAGAGTTCTTTTTTTTTGTTTTTGTTGTTGTTGTTTGTTTGTTTTTGCTAAAACGACATGTGGAACAAAAATCTTCTATTTTAGAAGTTTATCGAATGATTGCTTTAAATTTAGCAAATAGTTTAAGAAATATATTATCTAGTTTTTGAACTGAAGAATAAGCTGGGATTCCATCCATTCTTTAAATATTGTTCAAATGATAAATAACTTAAAATTTTCAATTTTTTTAACACTGTAAAGCATTAAAACAACTATGAAATATTTTAAATGAATAGATTACTTATTATTTAGTTCAGGATATGCTGAGAAATTGTTATATCACAGTTGAACAAAAAATAAGTATTACATTTTAATTTATGAGATTTTTCGTTAAAAAATTCGACCAAAGATTAGAATTTGAGAAAACAGCATCTAAAGATGCAAAATAACATTAAGATTTATATAAATGCAAATATAAAAGTCAATGTAACTTCCAAAAAATATATATTTATAAACAAAATTCAATTGTTTTTATGAAGAAACCTGTTCAGACATTTAAAACATTAAATTTTTAAAAAAATCTTTATTTCTCAAAAAAAAAAAATCAATTTTTTGAATGTAATCACATACCTTAAAATCCCTCGAGGCTTGTTTTTTTCCATTGCAGTGTCTATTTAATAGATTCTGTTTCCTTATTTATGTTGTATTAAAATAAACTATTAAAAGAATTCATTTGATTTTACTTAATACAGTTCTATGTTCTTATTTCAAAACATCATATGTGTCCATGGTATAATTATACCTTCCTTTGATCCAGGGTTCAGTTCTCCTTATTTTATCGATCATTCAATTCACATTCCTGAAAAAAATTCAATCAAAGAATTTTGCTTGGGTCAAATTGAAACTGTTTTCACTAATAAATAATGCTATGTATTTTGATTGTTTATTCTATTCTTATCTTTTATAAGTGGAATTGTATATAAAATATACTGATACACAGAGTGATGCAAATTTAAAGAATATATATAGATTTCTTTGTAGGAAAAATCATTTTGCCAATTTTACTCACATTTCGTACTTGTCTTCTTCGTGAGTATGCGGTCTCTATTTCTGAAAAAAAAAATCATATTTCGACCGCTAGAAGAGGAAATGAAACTACAGAGCACTTACTTTACAACCTCAATCTATATAAGAAATCGCATTTTAATTCTATATTAGAAGCTTTTTTTTTCCCGCCAACCAATGACTCCATCATGAAAATGAGGTACGGAAAACATCTATCTGCATTGATGTTCTTCGCCCGGTTGGCAGTGAAGGACGATTGGCTGTCGATACTGCTTCGTTCCGTGGTGGTGGGAAGGTCAGCTGTACATGCAGATACATGTGAAGTGATGAGGCTCAATTTTCACCCGAATGGCGCTGTAAATACACGTAACTGTCGTATTTGGTCTAACACAAATCTCGTTGCATGTTCCAAAAAAGACAGTGTGGTGCTGCTTCGGCTCACTTTCCGCGATTGCTTCTTAATTATTTGAAGGAAACATACGATCGGGGCCAATAAATATTATGTTTCTGTTTCTAGATTTACACTAGTGCTCTGGAATTTTGCCTTCACACTATAGCTTTCATTGAAGGTGGTGAACTTCCCGCATTTCGCGTTGTCTGTTCAAGCATTATTATGGGAAAAGCTTTCCGGTTGCAGAAAGTTTTGCGGGTTATTTTCAGCTTTCTATGGACCTCGGTCACCTGATTTAAATCCTTCTAACGTTTAGTTGTAGTAGTATTTTGAATGCTGCATTCATAAAATGAATGTTCTGAATTAACCTGTCCTAAAAGACAGATGTTGCAATATGCATCCTATTTTCCAGCAAATGGTTTATGTTCTGTCATGAACATTTTACTTCATATTCAATTTCTAGAGCGCAGAAACGGAAGAAAAAGTTGTTGCATGAATATTTTTTAGTTATACTATCTAGTTTGTAGATAATTTCATGTGATTGTGATAAAAGTTAAAGCATGTTAAAACACTTTTCCTTTGTTGATATTTGTGCCATCTCCACATGATAGTTGTTGTAGGTATAGTAGTAGTTGTTGTCAAGTATATTGAGAAATATAAAAATTCCTGCATCGCAGCGCCATTTCTTCCTCTCGAACTTTTCCCCCAGAAATGAAAACTGCGCATGCAAATGAGCATGCTTCATCAAACCGACCTGAGGAGAAGTCCAAATTCTTCCTTTTAAAGACACTGTTAGTTTTCTTTTTATCAATAGTATGTACATTTTTATTTTTATTTTTGCAGAGGATATTTATAAACACCCGGAAGACGATGAGAAGTTCTACGCTGTATTTACTACGTCCATGTAAGTACTCACAAAAATGTATTTTCAAGATGCGTTTTTCTTACATCTCTTTCTGATATAATGTTGATGTTTTAAAACGTTTCTCGGTTATTGACCCTTCTGTTTGAATGTGTATGAAATATAAATTCAATTTAACGGTGCCTTTATAATAATTTTTTCTGATCAGCTCTTTGCAAACAATAACTTTAACTGCCTTCGATTTATTTTTATCTGCTGTTTTGGAAATTCCTTCCTTTCACTTTCTAGACGAAAAAGAATGTCCTCATCTTGTGCACATTCGTCACCCCCCTTTTCTAGCATCCCTTGTCAGTGTTGAGCATACACTCTGCATTTCGTTAAAATCGCTCATGGATTGGATAACATAATTGATCATCGAAGAATGTGGAAACGATCTGTCATCTAATTCCAGTGATCTAGCAAGGCTTTCAATAAACTGATTTGCTGACTCTCGACTCCTTTGAAAGACCGCACAATTCATAATTTTCTCTACGTATATTCCCGCTCCTTTTTAATCACTCGAAAGTAATGTGTTCTTAAATACCTATCGAAGAAACGAGCAATTTCAGAACTTAGTGCTGCGATTAAAAATATTTAGTTTTGCTTCATTTGTTCTTTTTATTAATATTTTTCAATTAAAAAACATTAAAGAAATTTTGAATATATTCCGTGAATCTAATATAAAAATACGAGTCGCCTTCAGCGGCTAGCTTATTCGCTCAGATGACTGACTTGTCGAGATTAAACTAAGAATATGAAACGAATGTTTTTAGACATTTCATCCTGTTATTTGATACGAATGACGAAAATGAATTGAATCAGCTGAACTGGTTACTGTGATTGTAAATAAAAAAAAAAGCCACAAGTAAAAATTCGATTTCAGAATGAATGTCCAAATATAGCAATTTTTTTCTGATTATTGGTAAAAGCATGTAATAAAATGATATAATGGATTCATTTGAATTGAATCATAACTTTAAAAATATTGTTATGCTCTTATGCCATGTTTGCCATTATGTTTCAAAAGCGGAATGATGGACAAATAAACCGAACACTATATTTCCTATTTTATTTAAAGCTTCGCCGTAAAAGCCTTGTAATAGTTGCTAGTTGTATTGCATTTAGAAATTTAATTAAAAATAAATAACAAAAAATGGTAGGAATAAAATGGATATCATTAAAACATTTTTTGAGTTTTAAGATGATATAAAAAATTTTGTATAAATTTTTATATCATCATTTTTATATTTTATTTATATTTTGTATAAATTTTATATATATATAAATTTTTGTGAGATAAAAGTCTGGAAAGACAAGGTCGATAAAGCATTCTGAAATTTTCATATAAAGATTTGTTTGCATTGGATCATTGCCATTCGACAATAAGTAATAAGAGCAATGACTGTTCCCAAACTAGCCGGCGTTCTGGCGTAGGTGGTCCTTGTCTTCCCTGTGATCTGGGTGTTCCGGATTCGAGTCCTGGTTCGGACAGGGTTGTTCTTCCACTGTGTTCTATCTGTGAGGTGTGTGAAAGAGCCCCCTGTAAAAAGGGGTTGTGCAAGTGAATGTGTGTGTGTGTGCCATCTTCCTGTGGATGAGTGAATGAAATGTATGAATGAAGTCCTTCCCGTAAAAAGGGCTGTGATACATGAGTTGTTAAAACGTACTCTTGGCCCTAGATGGCGCTACTGAAAACAAAAAACGCTCTCTTGGCTTAAAATCGCTGACTTTGTCAGCGGGCTTGTCTATGACAAGTGCCATAACAGAAACAGTAACAACTATTCTCCCTTACAATAGCATTATATATATAGATACTGTTAATATATTAATATGACTTTCGAGGATAATTTAATGCGGCTCGAGTGATCACGATTCAGAATAGCAAAAGGAGATATTTATCAAGTAGAATAACTAGGGCGGCCATTAAGAGTAGACATATGACTTTCTTTGCTATCCGAGAATTTTCTACTTACTGTAAAGTTTTGCATTTTTTTGTGTCACTGCAAATTTTCTGAGGACGGTTTACAATTTTGCCAAAAAAATACTGAGTACATTCTCTATAGTTGAATCTTATCTAATAGTTACTTTCATTTTATTACGAAATATGCCGCTGTCAAAAGACTGTGGATAGATATCAAACAAAATCAATGAAGAAAACCGTCTTATATAAATTGGCGTGCGAAACTGAAATAAAAAAAATCATTTTTCAATACGCATTTATGAATGAAAAGGTGGTACACACTTAAATATCAGGACCATATCATTTTGAATAGGAACAGTGCCATGCAACCATTTCATTTAGATGAGATCATGTCCCTTACTAAATGATTTTTTTTCCCCTCCTTCTGGTCCAGACAGTGTTTTATCCAACCGTCACTCTGTAAATAAAACTTTTGTTAATATACGCATTTTATTGATTTTTTAACTAAACCTTTTCGACCCTTTATGAACTACATTGTCCCTCGATAATATGAATTTTGTTTACACATTTCGTTTCATGGATCGATTGAATCCAGAATTTGATACGGGTAAAAAGAACTTTGATCTAGAGAATCGCGTCACGAATTTCGTTTCACCGGTTGTGGCTTCAGTTGTCGCATTCGCTTGAAATCAAGCGGCGAATCGGACTTTCTTAAACACAGTTCGTCCGAAAGTGTGATATTTTCATATTTTTCTATATTTTTTTTTAAAACTCATATCAACTTTCGAAAATATGTTTTCAAACTCGGAGAAATCTAAAACGATTAGATTCATCGAAAACTCGAGATTGAATTTTTTTGACAGATGGAATTGTTGTTGTTTTTTTGTTTTGTTTTGTTTTGTTTTGTATACTTTAGCGTAAAAATAAGAACAGTTGGTTTTTAATTTATTATTTTTGATTAAGTTGTATGAACTCGCGAGTCGCATGGTTAGAATCATGTCCTCGTTTACAACTCAATCGTTGACTGTGTCGCCAAAATTGCATATTGAGTAGCGCCCTGTTGCATTTGGTGCGGATTTTGATGATTCCACTGGTGGTCATAAAATCCAATAAAAGTGATTTATTGTGTCTCAATGTGCGAGTGCAGATGATTTCTTTGCAATTTCCGGAGTTCCTACGTACCCGATGAGTCATAAAAGCAGTTGTGTAGACGACGCTCGTAAAAGAGCTGAGCCCTGCAATATTTGCGGAGCCCCTGATTCACTGCTGTTTACTGAGCACGAGAACCATTTTTCTGGATCTCGTAACTCAATTTCTTTCAAAGCAACTCTCTATGATGCGTTCAGTGTTCCTTAGTGTAACGAAGAAAATAAAATGCAATCTTCCTTTCGGCTTCCGAGAAATTTGAACTTGGGTCTGTAGTGTTAATGACAGCCGAACTCTCGTGCAGATTGACCTTCTTATGTTTCTGATCCGAGCTTTCGTTCAGAACTGCAATTCTTATGATAAAGCCATATCTTGAATTTTATTCGTCTAACACCCATCCGTTGGACAGAACGGAAGATTTCGCCGCACATGGGCTTGTCTGTAATTTAATAAAAATTTATTAGAGTCACTCACCAATGCCATCCTCTCTGTTAGCTTGCTCACTAAAAGGTAGACTTGATTCGAAAAGTAAGTTTTTTAACTTAAAGAAGTCTCAAACAGAATCTTCAGCATTTCGAGGCCAGTTTTTTTAAGTTCTTTCCATTTTATGCATAAAGGAAAGTAAAATTGTTTTATTTTAAACAATTTTATGATGGATGAATGTATACGATCTGATTTTATAGTCCAGTTCAAAGGATTTGAATATCTTTGCTTCCAAAACTATTTATTCCTGTAAATACTTGCGGACCATTCCTTCGAATGAAAAGTGGGGCGATTGTTTCCATCCTGCTAGACTTTCCCCGCTGACGGTCCTGCCCCCTGTCGGTGGAAGGTAAATTCAATCAATATTGCATGTAACTTTCCCAGTGTCTTGATGAACAGAACTTCTGGATCTGGTTCCTTCGCGCGCCAATTAATTTGTTGATGTTTCGGAAGACGGGAGGGGGGGGGGAGGAGAAAAGGAATCTCTTTCCTCAACACGACGAAAAGTACGATTTTTAATTAAAAGTGAAAACTTGTACTCCCTTAAATTATGGATTGCTAATTCGGACAGAGTTGTAATTTATTGGCCTTTCGGCAAAGTCCCTCTCCGTATCCGAGTACTAATTAATAAAGCTAGAGAAGTCTCTATTGGAAATGACGGAGCGCACGCTTCAATATTAAATAGCAAATATTTTGACTCTGTGCTGTCTTCCTCTCAAGTCAAATAAACGCCGAGTTGACTCGAAGGGGAAGGGGCACGGCTTTGTTCTTTGCCCATTGTAAAAGTGTCGTTGTTCGAGGCGTTTCCGAATGACATTTCTTGCTGGGACGCGAAAACTTTTCCGCAACTGCGACACCGTGTGCGATTTCGCACTTTCGATTTTTCTGAGGGGAAGCTCTGGATATTTTTCCTGGCATTGGGCGTGAATTATTTTAAACCGCATCAGTTGAAATGGGTTCTAAAACAGTATTTAAAGGCACTTTTTTTTAGTTTCGAGGTGTGTGAGAAATAGCAGAGTTATTTTGGTTTAACTTTCTTCGTAGTGCGTGATAAGTGTTTTGCCTAATCTTCTGAAAAGGTTTCAATAGTTTTGTCATCGAAATTACGCAAATGTACAAAATTATCATATGTTTGTCTCCTTTCGGATTGCTTCATTATTTCATATTTTTTCCTGTCAAAACTGCTGTATTCATGCTATTATGATTCCGTTTGTATAATCCTAAAGCAAAGTGACTCTTTTTATAATACTCGGTTTAAGAACAAGATATGCAATAATTTTTTTTGTGATTAAAATTAATTTACAATATTCATGTCTGTAGTATAATATCAAAATGTACCTGTAAATATGAAATTGGAATGTGAGAGCTTGAGATTCAGTTAAGTGTGTGTGTAGGGGGATTTAATTCGTCGGAAAGCAAACGACTTCAGGCAGATTTATAAAATTTATTTTTCGATTTAAGTGATTTAATTTGGTGTCAACTCCGGATTTAGGCGTTAAATTTATCCTGTCCAACTTCAAAATATTTTTTACTCACTTCTGCTTAACATGATTCACTTCGTGTTCATAAGGATGAGATTTTTAATCACCTTTTCACTCACTTCTTTATGTTTTGGAAAATTCTGAAACTGTATGCTCATGCGTATTCTCGAAAACAGTACTTTATTTTAATATTTTAGGAACTTCTTCTGCAATTAATGAATAAATTTATTCGAATTTAACTACCGGCACAACTTAAAAGCTAGTTTTCAAGAAAAATTGATTTCATGCTTGCAGAATATTTAGAATAATAAAATTATAGATTAAAGAATAGAAAATAATTCAAGGAAACATTTTCTTTTCCAAAGTCGAATAAAATTGTTTTAAAATTTTTGTATGGTTTTAATTCATACGCTTGAATGGAAAAAAAAATACCATACATGAAAACATATCTTAAACATATTTTGAGCAAAAAGTCCCTACATACAATTTTAAACAATGCACATTTTCCAAATTTCATTTTTTCCCATATTCCGTTCTACAACTGAAGGAGAAATGCTGATCAGCTCTATGCACAGAATACTCACTACATAGTACTTAGGATCGGGGGTTTTCTTTTTCTACATAAGCGTTCGTTTATTGAAGAATTTTTTTTTCTCCGTCCTCCCTTTGTTAAAATCACCGAGTGAGTTTACACGTTCTGCTATAATGTCTACACATGTAACTGCTCTTAATAAAGCGACCTCAGATTAATTGAAGCCAAGGATTTTTTCCCTAAATGCTGCATGTTTTTGTTTCAAATGCAATTAAGCTAGCTTGGCCACTTAATTACAGATCTTCATTAAAGGCGGAAAATGAACTGTGCTGTGTTTGCCTTTTACGGTGCGACTTTTTTTTTTTTCTTTTGCCCTAAAAAAGTGTGCTCTCTTTTCTGGCTTAATTATGGGTTTTTTTTTTCTTCCCATCTCTCTCTTTCCTTCGGCAACATGTATATTTAGGGATCGACCTCATGTGTCCAGGTAAAGGTAGAGAACGGATGTGAACATTCTGAGTAATGAAAAGGTCTTGGATCTTAAATATTTTGATACAAGTCGCTAATGCTTGTTTGTCTTCTCCTTTTTACTTTCTCGTGTATGAAATATACGAAAGAAAAGAATTGTAATTGTCAAACTGTTTAGCCGCGAGTTGTTAATCAATCTTATGGTTTAGGTCATCTACAGTCCAAAGAAGAAAAAAAACGTTTCTTTTGGAATTATACTTGTTTAATGTTCTGTTTGTGAATATAACTATATAACTTGAAAAATTAGATGGATTAGATTTATAACTATATTGTGATTTTATTACTAGAATTGTAGATTTATTTTAAGTTTTGAAGGAAATTTATCAATAAATTGATTATGAGTAGGTCTGTCTGTAAACACACTGACTCAGAACAGCAACAAAATAGAGAAAAAAATCGCCAATATATCACAATTACCATCGGTAAAGATCCATCCATAATCATAATGGCAACTATACATTATGGTAATCATCCATAATGTATAATTGCATTTCTTCATTATATTACTTATCACAAAGATTATGAACACGTGCAAAAGTGGAGAGGAAGGCGAATTACTCCGCTACTCGGTTGCGAAAACATATATCAAAACAGTTCAAAAATGTTGCACTGCTCACGTCGGCTATAATTCCTTTTAATTGTGTGTGTCTATTTGAATTTGGTTTGGTATAAACAAAAGGATAAACTAATAAGTCTTTAACTTGAAAGCGTTTTAAATTATTTGGGGGGGGGGCTGATCCTTGGCATTGTTACTCATTGTGATCTTGCCTACAGTTTTAAGGAGTGTAGTACTTATTGTTCCCCATAGTGACATGTCTATTTTAGAACTTGCTTCGTTTGCAGCCACTTAAAATATCGCTTTATTAAACTGTCCAAATTAAGAATTTTCGCTCCGCACCACTAAACTTAATGTAGCATCGCACCTAATCCGGTTTGAGCCTTAATAAATGTAGGATGTTCTTAATCAAAGAGGATCACCTTCCCATTCTTCAAATTCCGTTATCCTCAAATCTCGAAGTAAAGATCTTTCCACCAAGCCATGAGGAATTATTCTGCGTCAGCTATATTTGGTTGTTCTTCCAGGCATATCCTATATGAAAATCTGGTATCTTTGGTATGTTAATGGTTCGAAACTTGTGGTTCCTAAGTTTCTTCTGTTTTTAGGAACGGCCTTATGGGTTCTGCGGTGTGCACCTTCAGCCTGGAATCCATCCAAGAGGTGTTCAACGGCAAGTTCAAGGAACAGGCCACTTCCTCCTCGGCCTGGCTGCCCGTGCTGAGCAGCAAGGTACCGGAACCCAGGCCCGGACTCTGCGTCAACGATACTCAGACGTTACCAGACTCCGTGCTTAACTTCATCCGTGGACACCCACTCATGGACTCGGCCGTGGCGCACGATAACGGAAAGCCGGTCTTCTACAAGAGGGACATCCAGCTCTCGAGGTTGGTTGTCGACAGGCTGGAGGTGGACGGACTGCCTTTCACCGTTTACTACGTGGCCACCAGTGAGTAGATCTCATTGTATTCGCTGCGACCGACATTTTCAGTTACCATCGAGCCTTTTTATCGGTCTTTTTTGGAAGGGTATCGCACACTTCTAACATCCTCGTATCCTGCTATTCCAGGCATGTGAATCAGTAAAAATGACCGCAGAAGCTGTTGCAGCTGAGAAATAGCGGATGTGCATTTCAAATAGGAACTACAGAATGATGATTTTCCATAGGGGAAAACATAGCACGCGGAACATCATTGGGATATTTCTTCACCATGATATTTTTTCAGAATTTCATATACATTAGTTCTTTTCGGTAATAAGCCTAGTGCCGACCCTATTCTTTGCATATACTTTAATAAACATTCTATTTTAAATTGCACAATAAACGCAAAGCTTTCTGATTGGTTAGTTATGCACACAAAGTGTTGAATAAAAGGGACGAAATGGGTCCTATTTTTGAGGCTCTGTCAGGATTTTATTTTCGAAAATTTGTAGTCAGAAGTGATTATTGATGATATATCTAGGAGGTATGAGCTTTCGTGCAAATTCAAAATTGACAAAATCGGACCAATAGTTGTAGCTGTAAGATTGATTTTTTAATTTTCCTAAATATTTTGAATATATTAGATAATACGAAAAATGTTTTCATTTACTAGCGCGTTGGCATTCGGTTAAGCGCTAATATTTAACATAATTGTATTTCTCGCATATGAATTTAATATCCAATTTGATATGTCATTACTATATTATGCTATAAATACTTCAAAAGTTTTCTCTTAAATAATGAAGCTCTAAATAATGAATTTAATAATGTTTCAGTGAAGCTTTCGTGGTAATTAAATATTTTTACTCATAAAGAAATATATTTCCTTAGTAAAACATTTAGTTAAGCACTAGATGGTTTCCTGCCAATATTAATTTGTATCGAAATAATTAAAATTTGAATAAAACCGATTAAGGTAAACATGCGTCAATGCTAAACATGAAAATACTTGTAACACAAGAAATTCGAATATTTTAAACGCCTTCATTAAAAACATGAGTGAGCTGATAATGAACTTTTTTTCTGTTGTTAAAAAAAATGATAATCATTTGACTCGACTATTTATGGACCTGAATGGCTTTCAGACGACGGCATCATTTACAAGTTGGTGGAGTGGTACAACAGGGACGGTGAAGAGCATTCCAACCTCGTCGACATCTTCGAAGCGACGACGCCCGAGCCCATCAGGTCCATGGAGATATCCAGCAAGGTACACTCCATTTCATAAAATATGGCGATATTTTCCTTTTTAGAAAATCTTTTGGGTGTACAGTAATAACCTTTCATTCTCACTTATAAAATAACTCCGATAAAGTTGTCATTCGAAGCAGCTTTTTTTGTTGAACTGATGGGTCGCGGTAGCCTAGTGGTAAGGTCTTGGTTTTGGAACCGGGGGGCTTTAGATTCGAGACCCGATTCTACCGAAGAACAGTCGTGTAAGCGGGTCTGGTGCACGTTAAATCCGTCGGGGCCAAACGAAACACCGCTGGTGCAGTGTGGAAGTTTGGAGAGAGGGGGTGCCAGCTCAGATGCTGTCCTCGTCATCTGATAGCGATTTAAAATGACGAACTCCATTCCAAAATATCCCTAATGTTGCTTTAAAATTTGACGTTAATCTAACTAAATCTATTTCATTGATATTCAAATAGGGTAATGGAAGCTATGCTATTTCATTATTCTATTACTTGTTCTATTTCAAGGCGAATTTCGATATTATATGTTATTACATTTCTAAATATTTTTTAAATGTATGTTAATAAACAATTGATTGAAAGTATTCTGAAATGAGAAGATGCACAGCTAAATCAATATTTATGTTGTCCAAATACTAACACTTGAAATTCTTGTATTTTTGTTCCATTCAATCCAAAGCGTGCTGCGTCGATCTTGTTATTTTTATGCTATTTTTGATATTATTTCCACTTAAAAACTATTTTTATCTTTTATTATTGCACATAGTTAAAGGACATCCATGTTATTTGAGTGCAATGATATCAAGTATTTTTAAGAAAATGAGTTATTTGTATAAAAACTGAACTGACATTTCGCAAATTGAACGAACAGCTATAATTAGGTTTGAGCAATGTACCATTGGAATTTCATCCGTAATGTCTTGGAATGGATTTCTATTTGCTTAACTACTTCCCAATAAACATTCGTGACGTTTAATTCGGGTTTTTAAAAATAGTGTCCTTCGATGGGAGGGGGGGGGGGGAAAGCAAAATGGGTGGAGGGGGAGTTTCATCCACAACGATATTTAACAGTGTGTTCGATTAAACACATTTTTATTTAACAGAACTTGAGTAAAAAATAGAATATTGTAATTGATTTTTTAATCTTTTCCTGAGGAGCTGAAATTTTTTTCACTCTCATATTCTCCAATGGCAGTCTATTATTTATTATTTTTAGTACTAAATGGTCGATTATTTTAATCAGATTTTGATCCCGTACGATTCGCAACACTCCCGTAGAAGGAATGAGATAAAATAGGGATTTCAAGATTCCGTAATACATTAGAGTAAACTAAAGACTAAGGATGGAATAATAAGATAGAAAAAAAAATTAAATACTAAAAAGTAATTCAAACAAAAACAATACTTTTTAGTACATTCTTAAACGGCTTTTTAAAACTGTTTCTGTTTGCATTTCAGCACAAATCGCTGTACATCTCTTCCGACTCTTTCATCCGGCAGTTTGACGTGGTGATGTGCAGAGGCCGCTACGACAGCTGCCTGCGCTGCATCCAGGATCCCTATTGCGGCTGGGATAAGGATCACAATGAGTGCAAGCCTTACGTCACTGGGTACGTCATTAATAAGCTGCTGGCGTCTTCATGGAAACACCACATCGCAATATCTATCTCAGCACAACTAATTCTCGAGGCTTTTTCAGATTTATTCATTGTATACTTTTATGAAGCATCGTCGATAAAAAAGAAATTATTACATTTTTTTTTTCAAAATAGTCTGTTAAAACTTACAATTTTTTGATATTGTGTAGTTTTGAATTACAATAAAACCTGTTTTTATGCGGCAGATAGGGACCGCATAAAAGTAACCGCACCAAAAAAATATTCGAAAATTTCATGAATACTTATATATAATAAACGATTTTGTACAAATACTACAGAAAAAAAATTTTATGCGGTGGACAGGGGCCGCATTAAAAAAGTCGCAATTCGAAAATACGTCAATTATTTACGAAATACATGAGAAATGGCATCCGAACAAAATAAATAATGAAATTATACTTGGAAACATTTTTAAAACATTTAATTTCTGATTGTATTCATGGAGAAGTTTTCAAAATGCACATTACATAACTCGGAGATGGACTGCTTGTGTATTTTTAATATTAGAAATGTGTTCTTCTAATGGAATGGTCTTTCTTTCAACTTTCCTTGTCTTGGCTACAATGATTCAATTTTAGGGTGAACTTATGTCTAAAAATGAAATAAAAATCATTAGAATTATATAAAAATAGAAACAAAAGTAATCAATTGATTTACTTTTAATCTCACTGTAAAATGAATTCTTAATCACGTGAATCCGGGTTAAAACGCGGAATACGAAGCGTCTGCTGCTGGCGCGTCGGGAGACTGTTTGAAAGAAATGAACAGCGTGTCTTGAAGTGTACATGTATATAAACTGATAAAAATCATTACAGTGGTGCCGGCGTCAGGGAAATTCATATACTGCATAAAAAAAAGTCGCGCAAAAATAATATTTCATGAAAAAAGGAACTCATTTTACTGTATTTTTGGAGATGCTAGAATAAAAGTGACAGTAAAAATATTATCTTTCTTATTTTTTTATCATATTAATTAATCATTAACTGCTCAGCTGCAATTTATTGCACCCTTTCCCTGAATTAATGAATCATTCTTAATTTAGCCATGTATCTGCTTCACTTATCTGCATTATTTTAACTGTACCTTTTCTATTTCTGTTTCAGCCTTCTTCAAGATGTCACTAATGCAACTCCTGGTATTTGCGACAGCAGTAAGTTACATAGACATCAATTTCCTTATTTTTACGTTTAAAATAAAAAGGATTTTTCAACTACTCGGAAAATATAGTGTATATTTGATAAATTGAGCGAACTTATTTAAACTTCATTAATAGCATAGATTTTTTCAATATTTTTTAACTCAAATAGCATGAACATTTTGATTTTTAATGAGAATCTTTTGAAAGTGGCAACAAGGTGGAAGAAATATAACCAGTCATTTTTTTTTTCTAATCATTTATGAGGGTTTTTTCTTTATATATTGCAAGGCACATAGCATTCGATGCAGTGTCTATAACAGCCTCTTTTATCTGTTAGACGATATTTGTTAAATTGATTTATCATTTCAATAAACATATAACGATTTTAATAACTTTTATTTCTCTTTATGATATGGCAAATTTTCAATATGCATTGAAATGTACTCTTTTCAAAAATTTACCACGAAAGCTAGTTACTGTATTTCTGGAAGATGCGTCTTCAAAATGTAATCGGTCCACATTTTGATTCCAAGCATCACAGATATTCAACATGTACTCCATTCATATTCAGTTTTCCCATCAATACAGTTTTTAACGCCAATTTCACATCAGTTCAGTTTTAACACATTCGTTACAGTTTTTTTACAAAATCCTCTGTAACAAGTCTGAGCGATGGCCGCTAGACATGGGAGCATTACTTGAATAGCATGTAACTACGTCACTGGATTGATTGAAACCGAGAGACGGGAATTGCCACTTGGTCCTTTTCATAACTCAATCGCGCTCAATGCCGTGTGTTGACTTGTCGCTAAGTCCAATGGCTAACTCTGATTACAAGCTATTTCATGCCAGCATTCTCCAATCTCCATTATCTTTTGCTTCCTGCAGGTGTTAAGAATAAGCCTCTTCACGTGTACTGGGGCCAGAGTGTCCACCTGGCATGTCCCGTGCATCTGCCTCAAGCAGAAACGGCTATCATTGGATCCAGCCGCTGGTTTCGGTACAGTCGCGAGAAGGGGAAGTACGAGGTCCAACAACGGAGGGATAAGTATATCTACACACAAGACCAAGGTCTGGTCATCTTGTCTGTCACGGAAAGGGATAGCGGCCGGTATGACTGTAAGCTCGGCCCCAACACGCTTTGCTCCTACAATATCACCGTTGACACCAGTAAGTGCATGTAGAGTTTCTTTTGCTGTATTCTATTGGCTGTTTGTATCATTTAAACTTTTACAATGAAATGGTTTAACTCGCCGTTAAAAAAACTATTCGATTACTCCTAATTGTCCTAATGCCATTGTTGCATTAAGGAGTAAAAAACTAATATATTTCCTGAATATACTTATTATGCTTGATCTAGATTCCACTACTATGAAACTGTTAAAAGGTGAAAAATAATTATATGTTTGGATATTAGTTATTTTAAGAATGAATCTAAGTATTGACCAGAGGAATTTCAACGCCGCTGTATATTTTCTTAATATTTTTAAAACTAAACATTTTTAATACTAAAAATATACATAATTATAACAATTAAATTTCTGCAATGCTTTGCAGATTGTAAATGAAAATAGAGCAATTTGATGTACAGAGAATATCTGAGCTCATAAGTAAAAACAGTACACTTTAGTAAGTATTCCATTTGTAAGGATAATGGTCTGCGGAGAAAAATGTTTATTTTGCCCATGATCGTTGGTAGGGACATTCGCAAAAATTAATGGAGCCTTAGGCATAGAGCTTTTTTTTTTGTCCCCTCATAATATTTATTTATAATAAGTGGCTTAAATACATTAAAATTTTGCATCCATAGTATCAAGGACATCTATACTCGCTTTGTTTTCTTCTCGTAGCTGCAGAATTCTGATGTGATATATCGACTAAACACTTTATTGAGGCACAAACAAATACAGTGTAACTTTTAGGCATTTTTGAATCTTGGCATAGGTGTACAGTATAAACACAGTAAGTTTTGCATGTAGTTTAGAAGATTAAACTCGAAAGGTCTTAGTAGTCTTTGTATGCGTGTGTGAATGGAACAGTTCGGATTGGGACTTGTTAAATTCCCTCACGTTTCGCCTGTCTCAAAGTCATACCACCAGTTGACACATTTTTTCTTCACAGAAATGCTTGCAGTCATTACTTAAAATTATGCCCATCAAAAGAAATTTGATTTTGCTTAGATGGAATGCTCGATGGGTGGATTCATTCCTTTGATTATCACAAGAAACGAGCTGACTGCTTTGAAATGGCACTCCATTGCCTCTACAGAACTCGTGTTACTTCATGCGGATGCAATTTATGACTATTATTATAAAAACTGCCAAAAAGAAGTACTTGTCAAACAATTGACGACCTCTTCTGTTAATGCTCCAACGAATCATTTGCGCTCGTGCAAAAAAAGTGCTTAATATCTCTTTTTAATTTACAGCCCTGTTTATGTAATCATGGGTGCGAAGCAACAATGCAGTTGTTAATTAAGACGGCATTTCGATTTCTATGATAAATATTTTGTTGGTTTGTCTCATTTAGTGTTTTTATAGTATCACTTATATGTTTTCTGCTTTGATTTTGCTAGATTACTTCAGATGAACCTTTTTAATTATTATATTTTCATAAAACTTCAAAAACTTTTTGATTTTATTAAATGATAAAGTAAAACTACTTACATCTGATACGGGAAAGCAGAGATTCAAGAAATTTTTAAAACGAAGTAAATGTTTCCTTTTGAAAATGTGATGTGAGTGCTGTATCATTAGGCATGCATTAGATTGAGTGGGAAAATTGTAATAAAATTCCACTATCAGAAAAGCGGCTGCATAATTTTTGAAGATCACCTACGGAAAAACAAATACTGAGAAAGTCTTTCGAAGAAGGAGCGTATAAACAACTTTGTCGCCAAAATATGTAATGAAAAGAATCAATGTTATAAAGGAGCATCGTTTCGATTAAGGGGGGGGGGTATTTTTCCTTAACAGTGGATTTTTTTTTCCCCTTATCATGACGAATCAAAATTTGGAAATAAATTATCAGATGAAATAAAATTGTTTGTTTATGAATATAATTTTTTCCGCTAGTTAAAAAAATATATTTCTAATTGTTTCTTTTCTGCATTTTCAGAGACATGCAGCGCCCCCACAGACGTAGAGTACAGGAAAGTCTATTCCGATTGGTGCCATGAATTCGAAAAGTACAAGATGGCCATGAAAACATGGCAGAACAAGCAGCAGGTGAGATTCAATGTCCTTTTAACCTCATGCGCAGAAAATAAATTAGAAGCATATTCCACTGTTTCAGATACAAAATCAGAAGACGTACATAGCACATATTTCCAGTTTAGAAAAAAACATTTAGAGGGCATAACACGACATAGCAACACAATTCAAAAACCGACTGTTCACTCATTCATGCCACTTTTCCAATTATTAATGCAGGTAACTTTATGTAACTGAACTATCAAATATATATACTGTCGATAACGTCTAAGAAGCATTTAATGAATTGTTTCAGAAACAAAATTGTACATTTATTCACCTAGAGACAAATAGGCGGCGGTAGAAATAATCTTTGTCCGAACAAACGTTGCCGCTCACAGTCTCCTGTCAAGCTTCCTTTGTCCAAGCTGTAAGAAGTAGAAATTCTGATTTGGAGAGGATCGTCAATAAATGATGCGTGTAATCAAAAATCCTCTTGTAGACGAACTAGATATACCAAAACATCTTAAAGTACTTTGCGCGAGTTGAAAAGGAAGGTTTCTGCTGCTCATAAGACAATTGAGCAGCTGTTTGGAAGTGCTTATAATCGCTTTTACATGCCACATAAATCGAACACACGGCATACTTAAAAGGATCTGTGACCAATTGCATGCAAAACTTTGAAAACATACGATAATAATGTCTTTATTTAGGAACGGTAAATGACAGAAGAGTTAAGAATAAAATGTACCTTGTAATGTCAGCACCTTAAGAATCATTCAATAAATATGTTTGTAGGAAGTGTAGAAAATAAAGGAAAATTCCATAGAGTTATATGCAAAGTCCCCTTCTGAATTATGTATATATATATATAATATACACACACACTCACTAGGGGGCTTCGGATATATGTATGGGATTTTGCAACTACACTGGTGTGCAAAACTTAAGCAACAGGTATGTTTTTTGCCATAACTTCACGAGAAATCATCTGAGAGACATGAAATTCAGAAATGAGATACAGCATTTTGTTCTGAAAGAATGACGAAAGCATAGTTGCGCAGAAATGAATACAATGCATGCAGTATGGAATCAAACAAAAAAAGGCTTTATTGAACTCATAGTATCGTTACACATGATTGTCTGTCCAAGAGGAAGAACAGCAAGGAGATGTTCCTTAGTATGGGATATGCCCTCCCCTTACTGCAATGGTTGCTTCGCACCGTCTCCCCATACTCAGCACCAGATTGTCCAACAGTTCTTGAGGTAAGAGTGCCCATTCCTCAATCAGCATCTGTTTAAGTTGTCGGGTGTTCCCAGGAGGATGTAATCGTGCCTCAAGGCGTCTCCCCAAAGCATCCCACACGTGTTCTATCGGAATTAAATCAGGGCAGCACGCCGGCCAAGCCATTCGAGTGATATCTTCACTTTGCAGGAGCTCCTCAACAGCATGAGTCTTGTGTGGCCGTGCATTGTCACCCATAAAAACGAAGTCTGATCCAATGGCACCTCGGAACAGACACACATGGGGAAGGATCACCTCCTGACAATAGCGATCTCCAGTTACAGAACCTCTGTCGAAAACGTGGAGCTCAGTCCGCCCGTTCATCATAATGCCTCTCCAGACGACAACTCCAGGACCACCGAAACGGTCTCTTTCCGTGATGTTACTGGGATGAAACCGTGTCCCGACCTCTCTCCAAATCAACTGGCGTTGGGAATCGCTTGTGGCACTAAAATGACTCTCATCTGTAAAGAGGACACGACTCCATTGATGAGATGTCCAGTTTTTGTGCTCCCTGCACCACTCTAAACGGTGCCGCCGGTGGGAAACTGTCAAAGGGATGCAGCGTTCAGGACGGCGGGCGAATAGGCCACCTTTGTGAAGGTGTCTGGACACAGTAAAACGCGACACTTGTCACCCCGTTGCTGCACACAGTTGCTGAACAATGGCGCTTGCTGACTGGTTTCGGGTTCTTTTCGCCTGCAGGACGATATGTCGGTCATCCACTGCAGTTGTTTTCATGGGGCGGCCACCACCAACCTTTCTCATAGCTGTACCTGTGGTTTGGAAGGCTTTCCAAGCGCGCGAAACGACACTTTTGTTGATTCCGAACTCTTCAGCTACACTGGTCACACTACGCCCCTGCTACAGCTTTCCGATCATTCTTCCACGTGTGAAATCGTCCAGGTGATTTCTGCTAGCCATATTTCACGAATTAACTCACGTGCACTTGCAGCGAATGTCTTTAATTGCGTCTCCGTCCTTCCTTTTATTGTAGTGTTGAGCTGCGCGCGCCTTCCGCACGTGTTTTGCGTACGCTCACGTCGCCTGTGACGTTTTGTTCCTGATATTTGCATACGCATAACCTTTCTCTTGAATTACGTGTTCATTGTACTGATCGCAAGAACTCCTTTTCTGCAATTTCATGGCTATCTGCTTAAAATTTGCATTGTTGCTTAAGTCTTGCACACCAGTGTATAATTGTTGATGGAGCCGAAATTTTTAAAAAATTTTGTTTGTTTGTAGTCACTTTATGTACTTTAAACACGCATCATATATTTTCCACAGTTGTTTGAGAGGTTTTTGTATTTCTAGCGCTTCCAGTGTCAGCAACCGGAAACACTTTTTGGCGCACTTTTTGACCCGCGCCTCTCCCCAAAATAACCTGAAAATATAATTATTGAATGAATGTCTCCGAGTTGCAACCTTTTCATGATCAGCCGATATGAACTGGAAAAAAAACTAATATATCTTATGCATTTCTCAGGCAACAAATAAACTTTATTTACCTGGAAGTGGAACGCAGGAGGCCTTCGTCACTGAAGTGCAATTTTTATATCAGAAAGCCAAATCTCTATTCATGAATAAGTGTGAATCTTTATTTGAAAATCATACAAATGTTGAGTGAATTGACAAAAAGGCGAGTGGTGCGCGCACATTGGAACTTGATTAATGCGGATATTTCTCTTAAATTTTCTATTGCCAGACTGTTAAGTATCATATGTTACAAGTACTGCGAAAAGAAAACTAATAGTTGTAATATATTGCTGTTTGTTTTGTTTTAAAATTAAATGCTTCCAGAATCTTTAGGAAGAAAATTTTTAAGGCCTTTCATTCACATTGAAATATTACTGCTACAAACGCAATCAATAAAAAAAGTAGTAAAAATGTTTACTTAAAAAACACTTTTAACTCGTTAAAAGGGTTTGCCTTGTTTATTTCGAAATTTTGTTATACACTTGTTATTTATTAAAATTATTTGCGTTGTATTTGAACTTTCCTTATTGAAAATAATCACAATGGATATCATTTCGTCTGTTAACATTATTTACTGCTTATTTATTATGAATTAACGATTAAAGCTATTGAATATCAAAAGTAAATCTTTATGGCCACCTATGGCTTAAAAATAGTATTGTGTGTGTGTGCGTGCGTGCGTGCGTGCGTGCGTGCGTGCGTGCGTGTGTGTGTGTGTGTGTGTGTTTTATTTTTAATTTAATTCTCTGTTTCGAATAAATCAAGTTCACAAAAGTAAATTAATTCTTTTCATCGGTTCCATTAATCATTAAGTATCAATGCTATAATTGTATAAATGGTTACGTATCAAGTAAATGTGGAGAAGTAAGGGCATTGGTTTTGAAGAGCCCCGAATCAGAAAATTACAATGACACATGTACTTCTCCTGCCCTACTCGGCAGGACTGGAAATAAATAAATGCATGAATACCATACGAAAATAAAAACTCCAAGTAATTAAATTTAAATTAAAAAATTAATTTATAAAAAAATGAAAAAATGTTATCTGAATATGCAAATAAAAACTCAGCTATTATCTTATTCATTCTATGATGACAAGAATGGAATTTTATACGTAGGGGGTGGGATTTCATTTTGTAATCTCTAACATTAATCATTTTACTAAATATAAAATAATTCTGACTGATAAATAATTTCACTCCTTCGGAGTCATAAAATCCTTTCCATTCAGTGAAGAGAGTTCTTTGCAGCATTTCAAAGAAATCAATACCTCTTATAATTGGGATAGTGATTTTCTAAAGAACCCCCCTAAATACTTGTGTCGGTTATGCTACTGGTCATAGACTCAAATATTGTAACTTAAAAAAATATTTCGTTTATATAAATTTATAAAATATAAATTTAAAAGCAAAAAAAAGCAAAAATGTTTTTTCGTACCTTGTGGGAATTATTTAACATTTATTTCTTAGAACCCTTAAGCATTTTCAGGGCGTTGCAACAGATTGGATTTTAAAAAGAAATATTATTTGCCATTAGAGAGAAAAAGCTTGTAGATATTTATGTTTAATATGCTCTTTTGGTGAGTGGGGGGTCCTATTGTTTGTTTTTTTTATATTAAAGAAATGAATATGCCGTCAGACAATCCTCGTCAGTCTGTCATTGTTCTATACTGTCTAGTTATGTTCATTTTTATTCTGTTATAGAAATGCCAGCTGACCCATCCGAACGACGTGGCCTACCAGGGAAGCCCACCCCTGTAAACTCTCGATTCGGAGGGATGCCCGAATTATTTGTGACCTTCACTTTTTCTACTGCTCAAGGCGACTGCTGCTGCCTCCTGCGAGCAAAGAGAAAAAGGCCGCTCACCCTCTCTGTACATAGAACACACACTCGGCTCATCGGAAGACAAACTCATCTGTGATGGTGCAGAAGCGACTGATGCCAAAGACGTTCCTCGCTCTCTCTGCCGAAAATGCTCAATTCAAAAACATAGGGACGGAATCAATTTGTTTGTAGCTATTTGTTTCATCTGTGTGCAATGAACACTTGGGGACTCGTCTCGTCTGACTCTTTCGTGATCCCTTTTTTGTGATAATTTTGTTTTTCGAGAATTCGCTTCCAGAACTTAAGCAGGGCATCGGGTGGCCCTGCTTCGAAGGCGGAGTTTTTTATTTGAACTATTTTAGAAGACCAGCAAAGTCCGTTGGATATCTATTATATGTCCACGAGTTGACGTCAATTGATATTGTTTTCCAACTTGCTTTGGATGCCTTTTACAAAGACATCATACGTGCATAGATTCTTTTATTATCTAGGCATTATAGGACAATTCGAAGGCTTTGCAATGTCCGATGATTGTCTAAAAGGCATCCAAATGGCTAGTTGCTCAAAGAAAGTGATTTGTTTTCGAGACTATCCATTGTGAGACACACGATATCGGTTCATGTCTGGTGGATTTTCTGATGTCTTTGTTGAATAGAGTGGCTGTGCCGAAGTGCGATTCGTTTAAAAATTTAAAAGTATACAAAAATGCTTCGTTTTCAAAGTAACTTTATTTGCATTGCCAATAACAATCAAACTTGGGTCGCGGGTCAGCATGGGACAGACCCCAAATTATTCAAATGAATTATAAAAACTGTGCGGCATAATATTTGTGCTGTATTAAAATATGTGCCGGCTTTTTATTGAATCAATTTTCAAAGCAAGCCTGTCAGATGCGGAAAGAAGCAACCTGATACGTATGCCCTGGCCAGTATTTTCCCTGGTTCAAGAGGAATGTGCGATTTGGAATCGCATTTCCGCCGCTCTTTGAGCAAAGCTCAAGACTAGCAACAGCAAAAATTATCTGCCGTTATTTTTGCCGCATGCAGCGGATGTTTTCCGATGGCTTCTGAAGTTTTCATTGAACGGCTCAAACCTCGATTCTCCTCCTTCTAATAGTAGATTTTGCTGTGATTCGTTTGAATTTCCATTTTTAGTAACAAAACTATGCAAAAGAAATCCACACTGGTCGTTCTCTCTGTGTGTACTATATAATTTGTAAGTCGACGCGTTTTTCATTTCCTGAAAGAAAAATTGGAAATAGAAATAAAAAAAAAAAAGCTCTAGAAATACCTTTGATTTGCTCATTCACCACTGTTAATGAATAAATAAAAATTTTAACATTTTTTTTTACATTTGTTGTTGTGTATTTCAATGCTTGAAATCCACATTGCACTAGTTTCTAGCATTTGAAGATATTCCAGAGTCCAGAACATGCATCAATGGTCGAAGTCAGAAGCAGCCAACGTGTTAAAAAAAGAATGCTTTCAATCAACACTGAAGTACCCTCTTAAAATTTCATTCATAATTCACTGGAAAAAATAACCAATGAATCAGCTTTAATTTTAGAATGCTTGTTTTAACCCTTTAAAGGGCCATTTTTTTCTATTCATATTATGTTAAATTTTTAGGCTTGAAATTAGAATAAGAAAAGGAATTCATTTAGCTTATTAGATACATTTAATATGATTCATTAATTCATTTGGTTCATTAATAATTAAGTAACAAATAAAGACAACATTTTGTGTGAGATAAAGAACTAAAGTATCTAAGTTTCTGTCTTTCTAAAAAAATTTGTCAGAACTTATGCCAACCTACATAAATTCATACAAAGATTGATAAATTTGGTGGGAAGCATACTTCCCACGACCCTAGAAAGGGTTAAACACACTTTCAAATTTATGTGAGTGGGCCTAAAACAAACATATTCGAAACTTATTTAATATATTTTCTTATTTGAAATGCAGAATTTGTATTTCAGAATTCCCTCTGTCAATTTTTTTAGCAAATGGATTTGAAATATTTTACTTTTGCAAAATTAGATTCTTCGATTTTCAAGAGATCACTTAAATTATTTATTTTGATATGCATAAAAGTATTTAATTTGTGTTTCGTTACTTTTATATATTGTTTACGAAACATAATAATAAGTACACAGAATTTATTAGCAGCACTTTTCATTATATGCCACTAGACATTTTCTCCCTTGTAGGCATATGGTATATAACTTGTCTAATTTAGCCCCATCTTGGTTTATTTATTTATTAACTAATAGAAATAATTTATATTTTCATAGAATAACACGACAGAAGTGGTCCGTTAACGTGTTCTTGTTTTAAAATGCCATCTCTGTAACAGAAAAAAATGTGCAAACCTGTGTAGTGCATTAATTAATAACTGCATTTAATATATGCGATTTTTTTCTACTATTGAGATGACATTTTAAAACAAGCAAGAACATATTAATTGATTTTCTTATGATTTTGTTATTTTTCATACAATATCGAAGATTTCATTCTCTATTTAAATTTCTTTGCACACATTTCTTGTCAAAAACCAATTTATTTCATCAGCTATATTCATTTTCTAATCTGCTTAAATGCTTATTTGAATTTATTTTTCGCTGATTAGAAATTTATTTTCATATCCAATTTCAAGGAGAGTAAAAACTCTTTCTCAATAATTTTTTTATACATTATTAATGAGCTCTTGAATATCTTCATTGAACAAAAACTTGCATTTCACTTCTAAATAAAAAGAGACATTTCAAACTTGAGTATTTTGAGAAAGCTATCTCTTAATTATCACCAAACCCATCCTCAAAAGTTCCTTCTCATACATCTGCTGTTCGCGCCGAAGAAGTTCAGCCAAGATTTTCTGTCTCTCCTGGAAAAGGAAAAAATGTATCGCCAGTAAATGCATATGAAACTTTCATATATTCTATTTACTCATTCCCCTTTCAAAAAAAATTATTTCCTCTTTGGTTAAAATGAAATCCTCAGTGAAATACATAAAATAGCAAAATCACTTCATAGATGTGAATGTATTTGCAACACCTTTTAATGAATAATATTCAATGCCAGAATTGTTTTTCATTCATTGATACAAATAACTTATTAATTTCATTATTCTTTAAAAATATACAAAAATGTTTTTTATAAGCTAGCTTCGTAATAGTTGTTAGCTTTTAGCTAAATAGGAAAAAAAAAATGTGACGCGCGTCCCCGCCATTTATAAAGAAAAAAATGTCACTGGAAGCTCTCTCATGGAGCACGACAGATTGTTTTATTCACGCTTATTTTTCATGAATAAATAGTAGGGACTTCATAAATTTAACTGCCATACTCAACTGGAGAAGACGAGAGTCTCATTGATTTGAAACTCGGGAGTAAATAACATTGAGAAAGCAGGCTTGGGGTATCCGTGAGATTAGTGATTAACCACAATAACATTTTAAATACATAGGCATTGTTTAAATTTTTCTGATGAAAACCATGTATATTAAAATAAACTTTTAAGAAGTCGATGAAAAATTCTGATCATTGATACTATATTCATCGTTGTAGGCGTAGCATTAGTTGAGAAAAAACATGCCAACTACAAAAATTGTAACATAATATCTAATTGTTGAGAAGTATAAATTGAAAGATATTACGTATGTTCTCTCCTGAATTTTTAGTTTTCTTCATCTTAAACATGCTAATTATATTCTCCTCGGCTGATATCAAGAAATGCACAAGGACGCAATCAAATGCACTGATAATCCACTCAAGTCTCACTCAAATGATAGCATCAGTAAGAATTCAAGATTCATTTTCCAATGGCAACCTCGCTGAAGTCCACACTTCTCCTCCCATTAACCTTAAGAACTGAGAGCCAATGGTCATAAAAGTGGTAGAAATACGCTGAAATCCCTTGCTGCACCATTTAACTACAAAATTCGGAGTTTTTACTGTTTTGGAAAGAGAGTGCAGAAAAAAAGTCAATTACGAAGCCGAAGGGCGTCATCGATTGAACACGATGAATGAACAGCAGACTACATCAAATGTGCATTTCTTTCCAAAACCATTCTGCATTTGGTCTGTATAATCTGGATTTCTATCAGAATCTGTTTCATGTCCGAAAAACTACTCAGAAATCCAAAAGGACTTATGCTCAAGTACGCAAGAACCCTCTTCTTAAGGAGTTCAATCTGATCTTCTAAATTTCGAATACTTTGACGAAATGATGGCCGAAATTAAAGAATCACGGCAATTTTCCAAGAATTCTCTAGTCTATTTAACGCTGCAAAAAAAAAAAAAAAAAAAAAAATGCATCTAATACGGAAGTTGAAAAGCTCATCAACTGTCTCTTAAGACATGGTGTTTAAGTAATCGTTCTTTGATTCCATATAAACACCGTTCCTCTTGGATTAAACCGTTTTTCAAAAAGCTCATTTTTACTGTGTAATGTTACCGTTCATTTATCTTTTTTGGAAACCTTTGTTATGCAACTACATTTGTTTAGCATTCCTCTTTCAACATTGTTAAGTACGGAGGTTAAGAACTTCGAGTACACGTACCTCGATCTATCCGTCAAATCGGCGAAAAGCTTTTCCATCCATGTGTATGTGAAAACGATAACACAAATTTTCGCGTAATTACATAAATCAAATCCGAAGGGAAATCCTGACACCAAAATTATGTACCTGTACTGGTTTGTCGAAGAGAAAAGGAAATATTCCTACTATACGACGAAACTAAACACAAAACTGCCCCATTGTATATGTGGGCGAGAAAGTAGAGGGAAGAACACTTCTGCTGATTTGAAAAATTTTAAATGCCATCTACTAAGCATATTTTTATGGAAAAACCTGGAAGTGGTCTCTGGCCAATATTTCCTGCTGTTTCCGCATTTCCTCATTGCATCCCCTCGTCCATTTTCGCAGCCAGTCTCCGCCCTGTTCCCAGTGGCTTCGTTTCGTTTCGTCCTCAATCCTGAAAGAGGACATCGAATAATTAATCAGGATCACTAACTCCCTTCAGATTTTGAGGTCCCTAGTAAATAAAATTGAAAAACGATTTTCATTGCAAGTTAAAAACTTTTACAACATTCATTTTTATCTAAATAAAAATTCTTAACATGCATTAATATGAAAGGGAAATAAATAAAAATAAAATTAAATTAATTTTAATTTAGAAATTTTTTATTACCCCACTGAAATTTAACTCTTCGTATTATTTATTATCTTTATAAAGAATCGTTATGTTGAATGGTCCTTGTTTTACTTTGGATCTTAAATGTGTTCTATTATCTTATGCTTTAAAAATTTTTTTTAATGCTTTCGGAAGTCAAGACGCTTCATCAAAGATTTACTGAGTATTTTCAAGTGTTATTTCTCAATGAAAAGAGAAACCAGAATGCCAATATGCGAATCATTTTTCCTATCATAGAAAATGAATGATCATTTTTACTAAACTAACAAAATCTCACGCAAACAACACAAAAACAGGTTCCTTTTTCTTTATGTTAATACCAGATATAATATTCATTACAAGGCATATCTTCTGGGAAATCGCAACCGCATCTTGTACGAAGCAGCAACTACAAAGCTTTAAACATATTCCTGTAGGATTATCGACTCGTAACTTCTCAAAAATGGCAGATATTAATGAAATTTTGGAACAAAAGTTGCTCGTTATTATTAGGATTGTGTGATACTGCATTAAGCTGATAGTATGTATCAGATATTCAAAAGCATCATATACTTGGGATCAACTTCCATTGATAATCGACACGGCCACATTCGTTTTCTGTCGGGTAATATAACATCAATCTGCTATAAAGTAATATGTCAATATAATCTAGCTCTCAGTGATTCTCTTAACGTGTGTTTTTTGACATTATATTTCATCCCTAGCCGCAACTGCCCTTTATTTCAGGTAACGGTACGCATTCCATAGTGGAATCCACAACGTCTTCTGTACTAACTAAAGTAGAAACGCGTTTCTGTTTTTCTTCCAAACCACCCATCAATATGAAGGTTACCCAGACCTTCGAGAAAGTTTTGAACCACCACCACATCATCAGCAGACGAAGCACCTGAAGAAGCAAAATTCTAATTTCAAATCATATTCGTATCAATATGAGCTATTAATTTCGGCTAAGGTTGGGTGACACTTTTACCATGTTAGTAAAATTATCACTCTGATACTTCTATCAATGTGATTTAAAGTATCATAGTAATACTTATATAAACAAGATTGAAATATTAGAGGGATACATTTATCAACATGATACAAGGTATTGAATTGCCTTAGGGGTATTATACGCATGTGTTATAATTGCTGGTTACCTACGTATATTACATCTTATCATTTTCTAAAATAAAAAAATCTCTAACGCATTTCTTTATTTTTTCTTGCAATATTTATTAAGCTTACAAGATTAATGAGGTTTTCGATAAATTAATAAATGAACTTTGCTTAGACATTTTTCTATTCGAACAAAATAAAATAGATAATTCAAACAATATTATTATTAATAAATTAATTGAAAATGATAGAATTTCTAGAATGTAACGATTTAAAAATGCAAATGTTGAATGACAAATATTGAAAAATAAAACTAAACTATCAATAAATCTGTCTCTTAAGGGTTATAAAAGTCCTTACTATTTTAATAAAATTTTAGAAAACAATACAAAATTTAAATTGACTACCACCTTGCGTGTACAAAGCAGTTTGAGTACAGGTTACAATCTTTAAAGATAATATCTATTAGCAGATAATATTTTAACACTAGTGACGACAAAGAAATTGGTTACCAGGTATTTCAAATATAAAATTATCTGTTAAAAGTGTCAATCGCAGTCGAGTATCAGTATTAACCTAAGCCTGATACAGTAAAACCAGGTATCAATCCAACTCTAGTTATGATGAGACATCTTCAAGATTAAAAACCTTTAATTATTCAGGAATTTTAGAAAATTTGCAATTTCAAATACTAATCGTTTCTTCCTTTTTTTTAATTGAATAATCTCTTTACAATTATATCTCTTCTGAGAATTTTAGCCTCCTTGTTACTGATAGAAAACCAATCAAAATTTCTCTAACTATTGTTTCCCTAAATGGCGCTAGTAAGGCGTTATAAGCGTGCACTTTTAGATTTAATTACCCTCTATTCGTTTGAATTCTAACTCACTGAGTTTCCCACTCTCAGAGTATACAGGAAATGAAATGTTGTTTCAGTTAAATTCCCTTCTTAAGTTCTGAATGCTTTCCCTTGTCCTCTTTTTCCTGCTTTCTTGCCTTCGGATTGTGACGCTGCATGGTCTTGGAGTTTGCAGAGCTAAATGATTGCTCCATTTAAAACGTACTTAAAAATGGAGCCATCATGAAATAATTATCACTACTGCGCTCCAAATATCACTTCCCGCCAGAAGAAAGAACTCCAGGGCATTTCAATTTTGTTATTCAGCACAGATATTCTGTAATACCACCCCGACAGCAACACGACACGAATTGCATCTCTTCACATAAGAGCAGAAGAAAGTCGTTTACGTTCAAGTATCGAAATAGAAGAGGGAAGGACGCTTTCTTGGCGAATTCCTATCACAAACTTGATTCTGTTTAATAAAATTTTAACTTTAGAACTAAGCTATCTTCCAATGATATAGTTTCTGTAGGGATCAATACATATTCAGATACAATCCAAAATGAAGAGTTGCATCTTCTTGGCTCAAGCTTGGAGGGTCAAAATGTTTTCAGAGAATAGCATGTCCCTAACAGAACTCTAGGTAACATACGAAACGGTGGAATAAGCAATAGAACAAAATAAGGTTTGGAATGATTGTCAGTCCAATTTCTCAGCGATAAAATCTAACAAAACTACATTCAATCTTTGCTCTCCCAGTATAAAGTCATCATTCCAAATTCATTATGACCATTTCGGAAACGAAAATGTTGATCAGTCAGCAAACAAAGAGTCCCGATTGCATGAACTCCTACTGCAATGAATTTACTTGAAGAAAAACTTAAACTAAAATCCTGACAGAAAGAAGGTTCATTCAGCCACTATGCCATCTTATTAAACGCTCATACAGTTTCCTGGCTTCGGAATTTTGTCTCAAAAAATAGGAAAGAAAGAACGAATTCAAGTTTCTGGAAATTCAGCTTATTGTTGTATCTAATAATACATGACATGAAATGTTATTTGAATAATGAATGCATACGCTATCAGCGGAACATGTTGAAGGCTGAGTTTATTATAAGAAAATGCAATTTTATGATTAATGGTAAGAAGGCTATATACTTGGAGATAACCTTTTTTCAACTTTCATGCTTTGAAACTATTTTCGTATTTTAAGCATAATTTTAGTAATGTTCTCAAACTAAATTTGTTCCACTATTACCTTTTAATGCATCTCAATTTTTAAATGACTTTTTAAACAATTGAGATGTTTAAGAAGTTCACATGAATTTTACAATATATGAATATTTTATGTAATTTTCATTTTGGAAAGAAAGGAACATATACATTTAGTTTAAAGACTTAAAAGTACAAATTTCAGTTTTTAAAAAATATTTATATTCTATATTAAGTAACTTTTTTTTTTGTTTGTTTGTTTTTATGTATCGGATAATTTCCTCGAGCAAAGGTTTAAAGCTATGAAAAAGTGGTAAATGATTTTTTAACATTCCATTGTAGGTTTTCTCTATTTCGTTATATTTCTAAACATCAAGTAATTTTATTTCAGAGCTAGATTTCTCAAGTGGCATTTCTTAGATGTTCATGAGCTATTTATAATATTTTTGTAGCTTATAAGGCAATAGATATTTTTTTCACTATTCATTTCATGAGAAACTATCAATTCATCTCATTTAAAAAATATTCGTATGTCTTATATAAAAAAATGTTTGTAAAGCTGTTTTATTTAAAAAATATCTGTAACAATAAATCTGTTATTTACAAATGCAATACAACTAGATCATTACGCAATTTTTAATCACCAAAGAAATGCAATTATTATAAGCATTTGAAGCAAATGTCACTTCAAGGGCTAATACGTTTTATATAAATCAAATATATTTGTTCGACAAAAATTTTACCTTTTTAGATTTTTTACGACCGTCAGTTCTTTTTTTTTTTTTTTTTTTTTTTTGCCCCTCTTTGCATGCTATTAGCAGCATATGATCATTTATATTTCGGAATCATATTCGGCATGTGATGTATTTTTTATGTAAATGAATGATTTAGATGATAGCTGTGGGTTCATTTTCATTTTCTAGATATATATTCGTGCCTTTTCATTAGATGGTCATTTTAATTAGCTTTAAGGATGAAAGTTAACTCGCTACTCATCTGCCATTTCGGTCCAATATTTTCTTTAAAATGAGCTATAAAATGTGAATTCATCGAAAGTTAACTTCATATTTGATCCAAATAATAAATGATTTCAATCAATTCTTATTTTTAAAAAATCGTTCTGCTTGATTTTTTTTAAATATAAAGGCTTAAATCGTTCATTCTGTTTTTATGCTGGCCGTTTTCATTTTGTTTATACTTTCAAATGTCATTCAAACAGTAATGTGTGTTCTTTTAGCTTTCCGAATTTGTCTTTTTCTTTTTTTTTTTTCCCCTACCTTCTTTAGAAATAAAATGACGGCCGTTTTAAGTTAGTATAGTATGACGAAAGTCAAACCGGAAATGGCATTTCGAAATCGGAAGTTGATGTAAATATCGCGATCTGTCAAGGAATTTTGTTGTTGAAAATTATTAAAAATGACTAAAATAATTAATATATGAGTTTTATATCTGATAATAAATATATGTAGGTATTATTTTTAATTTATTTCATCAAAATTGGGAACAAATGTATTGCACTGAAGTTCCGTCTGCTCCATATTATTGAGGATTTCTCAAGTGAATTATTTGCGAGCTCTTTCCAACCTGAAACCATTCTTTTGTTATGCTCGAAATCTGTTTCTGCAGAAAACGAGATCATCAGAGATAGTTTTCATGGTAATCGATTCACTCCGAGTGATGAGTTCACCTTCAAATGCGACATCGAAATTGAAACTCGGCTGCCCTTCTTATATTGATGTTTTTAACAATGACTTGACAGGAAATCGCATAGTTGATTTATCGATTTTATTTTCTTTAATTTGCTGTTCTGAATGCTTCTCCACTGGTTTGCATCTCAGTGAGGATTCAAAGTTTAGATTGTGTTCATTTATTTATTTATTTATTTATTTTAATGAAGTACAGAAATTGTCCGTTCATGAAAGGTTTTTCATCCACTCCCAAAACATACAAAAATAACAGTATAAACACATTTATTGTGCTTGGATTACGGTTGATAGGATGTAGCTACAGTGCGGGAAAGAAACTATGTTCCATTCTCAGTTTACCTTTTTTTATCAAAGTGTTGATTTCGTCTCCAAAAAAAAAAAAAAAAAAAAATTCTGGGCACTGTTGAATCATGTACTTAACTGAATTTAAATTCAGCTGTAAAAGATGTTAGACACATGAAAAATGCCTGTAACCAAGAAATAATCAGCTGCAGTTTTTCGGTTGATGGCACTTGGCAACGTCGATGCTATAGTTCATTAAATGGCTGTGTCGTGCCATTTCTATTGATACTGGGAAGATTTTGCATATTAAAATCTTTTCTCAATACTGCCGATTATGTCGAACAAAAACTATGTACACTAACAGTCATATCAAACACATATGTTTTAATCGCAAAAGGTCTGTGGAAGTGGTAGGAGCCTATCGGATATTTGAACGATCGCAAAGTTTACGACTATTGCAATACAGTTAATATTATGGTGATGGGGATTCCAAAGGTTTTGACACGGTAAAAGATGTATATGGTGTGAATTCTGTTAAAAAACTTGAGTGCATTGGTCATGTACAAAAAAAGGGTTTGTGGTTATCTTCGTAAATTAAAAAAGAACGCAAAAGGGCTTTGTGGCAAAGGAAAGTGAATCGACAAATTTTTTGATAGACTACTAAACTTTTATGGAATCGGCATTCGCAGTAATGTGGGAAATCTGGAAAAAATGCAAAGTGCCATCATTGCCTCCTTTTTTCACTGCTGTTCCGGCACCAATAATCCAATGCAACGCCAGTGTCCTGAAAGACCAGATAGTTGATATAAGTTTCAGAGAGCCAAATTTTCAAGGATAGAATTTCAGGAAAAGAAACCAGACCTATCATCTACCATCATAAATAAAAGTAGCATATATGAAACTGTGTGACCAAAAATTGTTGCAGAAATGCCTCCATGGAAAAACATAGAAGTGAAAGTGTTAACCGTGTATTGTGGAATGCTGTGCCCCATTTGTTGAATTGCAAACTCTTCGTTTAGGCACTTATATTGCTGTTTTAATTTACAATTCTGGATACACTGGTTTTTGAAAAATAAGGTATACCTGTTGAACGAGAATAAGTTAAAGGTTTCATAAACATTGATGATAACAGAGTTCCGATACGACATTCTTAGCGTCAGTAAAACTGTCCAGAAAAAAAAAGAAGAGCAGCTAGAAAGAGTAAATCTGTAAAGGATGATATAAAGGAATGTCCAACTTATAAATCAGGAGACATTAAAAAATAATAATTTTGCTCTTTTTTTAAATATATATATATATATATATATATATATAAACTTTAAAAGCATTTTCTAAAGAATTCAATTTTTGAACTTTATCGATTGCTTTAAACACAATATATCAAAATGTTCTCAATATATTCTTATGAAATTTGTAGAATTGTTTTATACATTATTTTTAATGCCAATAACTACAAACTAAGGTATAAATGCAGTTTTATACATTTTACAATTATTCACAGATAAATTAAGCACATTTTTTTCAAAAAAATTCTTGTTTATATAATTGTTTTAGCCATATCTCACCATACATTCAACATATTCAAAGCATTTTAGTTCAAAGCATGCATATTGGTTATTACAATGTTCTTCTGAAATATTTTTAATATTTGCTTGTAATTTTTTTTTTTCTCTACGATTGTTGGCGAAATAGTTAATTTTTTTTCTCTACAATTGTCCTTTTTTTTTTTCAAAATGTTATTAAAATATTTTTTTTACTTTTGAATATTTTTCATTATTCTGTTACCTATTCAAACTAAACCCAGAATAAAAACAAGCATATTTAGAAAAAAAGGTTCTGAACCCAGTCGGATACCTTAAGTCCTATTTAGCCTTAAGAAATTAATGTTAAATTGGAGAATGTAAACCATATAAATTTATAAATAATTTATATATTATTTAGATTTCATTAAAATTACAATCTTTCTGCTCCCAGGAGTAAACTTTCAGAGAAAGGGGAAGGGGGGTTATGCGCATTGTAGTTTGTTTAAAGGAAGAGCCGTATAAGCATTTGCCCTAGGCGACATTTAATTACGCCTCGTTTTAGGTACCCCTCTATTATCATCCATGTAATATTTTACTGATTTGCTTGCAATCCACTCATTTGAGGCGTTCATCCAATTCAGATATGTGTGACGTCACCGGCCCACATGGTGCCTTCGGCTTTCTGAAGAATCGTTTTCTCATTCAGCGCAGTTCTCAAGGTCAAATCACTTGAAGCCACAAAATGCTCCTCTTTCAAACGAAAATGTATTTATGGTCGGGCAGGGAAAGAGAAAGAAAAGAGCGGCCTTTTAAGGATCGTTCTCGAGACATCCGATGCGAGATGGCGCCGGCAGCGAGAAAAAAAGTTCAAACATTTTCTAGAAGGGCTTTGGCCACAAACGGCAGTTGCGGTTGTTCTGTATTTCTCATTCATCGAGCTTATTGATATTTCTGATAGACCAGCGAGCGAGTTTTTCAGTCTTTTGAATGAACGCAATTGTGCAGTTAGATTATAGGGTGTTAACATTTAAAATAGCTTCAATTTGGAAGTCAAATTCATCACAAATTATAAAAGTACTTCATTTTTTTCTGATGTTTCATCATTAATTATAATACTGTGAGCTGATTTTAAATAACAAAGTTATAAATTATTCTTTTAAATTATAAAAAGAAATTAAAAAGTATTTCGATCTTCTTCTCAAAAAGAAAAGATTATCATTATCAAAAGATTCGAACTCGAGATTTTAACGAATCTTCACATTACAGAACTCCTCGAGTGCAACCCGAAATTTCTTCGCATATTCTCTAATATTTCCCTCTCTATAAAAGTGTGGACCTTAGGCAAAGCAAAACTTCCTAAATACAGAAAGCCTGTTGTTCAAATATCTGCTGACTCGCGTCGACATTTGTCGCAGTAATCTGAGAAGAAAATCCAACTATTGGGGTGTTAGTGTCATTACTGCTGCATTTAGATATTGGGCAAGGCAGTCAAAGCCATGAGTGCTCAGATTTTTATTTTTAGTTTTAGTTGTTTGTATGTTTGAACCTTATACAATTCCACACTCCTGGAATTTGATTTTGATACATTTGTTCGTATGTTCCTTATTCATAGGTATGTTCCTGAATACATATGTATATGAGATTTTATGCATATGTTCCTTAGCACAAAGTATGCATATGTTCCTTAGCGTTAGTACAAAGTTTCTATAAACCTTTGAAGGAGGGTAAAATGAAGAGTGACAGATTTTACATTTTTCCACCGTAAGTTCTGGGAAAAAAAGTCTACTCAAATATTATTTTTACACCTTCTTACTATTTTTAAAAAATTAACTTTTCAGTGATATAAATTTCATTTCTTTACGATTATTTTCCAATTTTAATCATTTTTAACTTAATTTAAATGCATTTTATTGCAGCTTCTATTTTCTTTGTAATATTAAGCATATTTTATTTTTAAAACATATAGCACTTGTATGCTTTACCAGCATTGAAATTATTTCCTTCCTGCATTTTTTAAATTTTTAAAAATTTTATACGTGGTTTCTATTTTGAAACGCTCATGTAATAATTCGTTTTCGAATGTTGTCTCTTAAAATTGTTGCAACTTCTTTAACTATTTGACGTAATTTCTCTCATTGCTTACTATTTTTGAAATTTTAATACCTCCAATTATATTTACATCAGGTTCTTCCGTGTTAATGTAGATAATAAAATCTAAATCAAGACAAAATATTTCCCAAATAAATAAGCAAGTCAAAGAATATTTTCAAAATGCACGATGGTTTTCCCAACTCTTACATTGTATCTTATTCCGTGAAAATTATATATTTGCGTATTATTTAATAGTAATTGGTTAAATTCTGTTTTGGTATCGTTTAAAACGTCGATTTGAGAAAAAAGTGGGAAAATGCTAACAGTCAATTTCTCTGCCCTTCAAACTTTAAAAAGTTCTTCTTTGAAATCATCATAGAATAGAATTCATAGAATAGAATTCATGGAGTAGCAAATAGTAACTAGAGCAAAAGATAGTAACAGCTTGAACCCAGGATATTCAAATATTTCTTGGAATGAAAAGGCACATTCTCTCACGGAAACAGTCATATTCATATTTTGAATGGATTATCATTGAACGTATCATACATCTCCCGAAAATGTCACTTCATATTATGTATTAAATAAGGCAGCACCAAGAAGCTTCCTTCCTTTTATCCCTTACTCCACAATTAAAAAAACAAAAAGAGGACATAATACAACATGCTTAATTACCCGGATGGTTTATACTTCGGCCCAACTGAATAAATTTGCAATTTATGACAAAGCCCCTTAGTAATGGCAATGATCATATTCTCTTGCACTATTTGAAATATTCAACTCATAAATGGATCTCGAACTAGAATAAGACATTTGTAACTAAAATAAGCTTGATCTTAATCATTAAATAATAGAGTCTTTTAAAATTTTTCTTCAAAAAACTTTGTAAATCTTTGTTCTGCACCATCTTTATTCACTGAAATTCTTTGACGTAAACTATTTTTGATTTTTTTGACATTAAGAAAATAACAGCCTTTTATTGTTTAAAAGAGATCTCATTCAGTAGGTACCTTAAGGGAAAAAAACTGTCTGAAATCAAAAAGCCCTTAGGTTATTTTTCCTTGTCATTGTAATCTTTTAAATTACAATTTACTCGCTTTAATCATAGAAACGTTTATGAGTCACGAAATTTTATTTTTCTCCCATGACCAGTTACATTTAACTAGATTCTAGGGAAAGAACTCACAGCAGTCTGTACACGTACGTTAAGAACGTTGGATTGTTTTTAATCAATATACTTTCGAGTAGTAATTAATTAGGGAGTTGAATTTAAACTTTTTACGCGTTGAATATAAAAATTGTACGATGAAACAATGCTTTTTTACACACACACATTTATACATATATATATACTGTTCGACAACGGATTGTAAAATCTTCCGCGCTTTTGCGCATGCGTTAGGATGGGTTTAATTCGTCAAAATAGGAGTGAAAGGAGGAGATGTTTAAATTTACAATGAAGACTCGAGGTTTTATGAAACGTAAACATTACAGATAATTAGTAATACAAAAGGAAAAAGGTACTAATGCATAGTAAAATATTTTAGAGCAATTTTTATTTAATATAAGGGTTATAAACATTAAATTATGAAGAATAAATGAAAAATTTCCGTTCTTAAAATTTGGTAATTACTTTTTACATAATAATAATATTTTTTATATTTAAAATGCTGTTTTATATGTTTTTATATGTTATATTTTATATGTTATGCGTTCAACTAATATTTTCAGTTTATTCTGACATCTTTGCCATTTAATTTTTTTTTATTTTAGCAGAATTTCTGTAGAAGTTTTCTTAATTATTCCTTACTCCACTTAAAGTTAATTGTTTCTTTCAAAACTGGAAGAAGTTTATTCAAGGAAGGGATTTTTCTTTCTTTGATATAAAAATCATGCACAGTTCGTCTTATGATGCTACAACCGAATTCGTCAACTGATGTTTTTTCAAGAACATCCCTTTTCACTTTTTTTAGGTGAAACAAAAGTTTGATGAAGTTCATCTCTTTGCTTCCCGTCGGATCTTCATAATGTTTTTAATAGAAACGCCGGCAATTTGACTGGCTCGTTTCGAAGAATGTGCGACCCGTTTTCTGATTCTTGGTCACAACATTTAATGATATTATATAAAATTTTCTTCGTACTACTCCTGAAAGCCTTTTTACCACTTGTACTAGCCATATCAACACGAAATTTTGAGTTAAAATAAAATGCGGTCATAAATAACACAACACTCAAATGCAAGTGAAAAAAAATTGAACTGGAAAGTATCTAATGGGGGAAACCAAGGTCAAAGGGAATATCGGAAATGCGCTCATCGTTCCGCATCTTACCTCTTAATGAGATGGAATCGTTGAAATGTGATCGCCTCAGAATCCGCTGACGAATAGTATATATATACATAGGAAAAATAGACGCAGGAGAAGCTGAGGTTCCAGCGGCTAGTAAATATATACAACTAAAATTATTACCCAAAGATTTGGTTATTTTCCTGCATTTTGATACTTTTTTAAGAGTACATCGCATCTGGCTACATGACGTGAATGTTATCTGGATTTTGCAGCTATTAAACACTGTTCTTTGCAACAGTTCATTAAAAGAGTGTTATTATAACAACAGGAATTAAAAGAAAAGGATATTGACTATATAAAATCAAAGAACTTTGTAAGTTGTTTTCTTTTAGGACTTCTGATTTCTTAAGATCTTAAAGTTGATAATATCAAACTAGAAAACTGGCATCTCTACCACGGTTCAATATATGTTGCCAGTTTCAAGAATGGAGAATTTAAAAAATCTTTGCATTTATGCGTCAGAGAATGAGACTACGAATTCCGTTCATCCGAAAGCTGTAGAATAGTAATTAATTTATTATTATTAATTTGAGTTGAGATCCTAAAACCTCTTAAGAGGTGGAATATGAGAATTGGATAATTGTATGACTTAATACGCATATTTCTTTTTCTCACAAACATAAAATAAATAAACGCAGGCGGAGCTGCAGGCGCAGTGGCCAGAGATGCAATAATCATTTCTATTAGGATGTGCGAGCATTCAAATAAATTAGATTTTGATAAATTTCCGACAAAAAAAATGTGTTGCAATGGAAGATTAAATCAAATTGACTCACTTGTTTACGATTCCTTTCATTTCATCGGCCGCAGCTTCTTTCTAATAAAGAAGAAACAACTTCGTATTAAATATGATGCTGTAAGAAAAGTATATTTATTAGAATTTCATATCAATTGTTTTCGCTTCATTTTAGAGAAAAATTACAAGGCACTTCTTTGAAATCATGTACAAAAATTGCCCATGAGAAAAAAAAAAAGTAATTGAGAGTCTTCCCTTTGGTGAGTTGAATAGTTAACATAACGTTGTTAGGTTAACATAAATACCCAATTCTATTAAAAATATGATATTCAAGTTTCATACGTCTAATTTTCTTTGCTTTTGAATTATCTTTCACAAGTACACGAATTTGAAGAACAACAGAATATCACCATTTTGGCAGATTTAAAACATACAATTTTGATACCCTATGTAATGCCTCTATCTCTTTACGCTGCTCATATTTTAATGAATTGCATGGATGCAAACCGACAGATTCCGTGAAAAATGTTTGGATGTTAACCTATCGAATTTTTTCCTTTTAGATTCTTCCGTTTTCGAATTAATGTCATTTTATACAAATATAATTCTAAAAATGATATTTCCGAGCTTGGGGGGGGGGGGGGGGAAGAGGATTCTTCAAAGTCTCAAGATAGAAGTTTTAATCACTACAATCTGTTTGTTCACTTTCTATATGACAAAAAAAAAAAGAAAAAAACTGACAAACGTACTTTAGTGACTTATGACTGTAGAACAAATGTATATTTTTAATCTTTAGAAATTTAAAATATCCACAACAAACAGATCCTGCTAATTTTTCAATTTTTCATGAAGCAGATGAGGAAATTCGTCAGAAAAATAACATTTTTTAGGAATTAAAAATTAAACATTATTTCAGATTTTTAATGTTGATTTTTGGTGCAATAGATTTCCTGGTAAGATCCATTACGGATAGCTGTAACGGATCCTAACAAATGCCGGAATGGAAACCTCTAGCTTTCGAGACCACTTGGCGACGAATTTGGCTAAAAAAATCAAAGATTCCAGAAACAGCAAGAACCTTGATAATAGATCCATTTGGAAACGAATTACTGCAATATTTTTGGAATCCTCTTTGTCCTGTCACAGAGATTATAAGTCAATCTTGTGAGTCGACAGTTGAGTGCAGTTCAAGCGAGTTGTCAATAGAGATAAATAGACGTTCGAGAAGCGCGGATAGTTGTATGCAGTCTCTATCCTGTGGAGTTCTCTCTAAATGCTTTGTGTAGTTGCAGTCATTTATTACCGATTTACCACTTGTATGCTGTTGTTTATTGTAAGTACTGTTATTGTGTGCAGTTGTATAATTTGTTATTTTTATGCCCGTACTTTCATACAGAATAAAGTGCCGCTTTGTTACTGAGTTTACTGGACAGTTTCATCATACATCCACTACACAGTACACGTCATTTCGGTTTTTGAATTTGCCGGAGCATTATATCGCGAAAAAAATTTATTCAGAAAAAGAGTGTAAATGATTTTTAGTTCGCAAAAAAAATTTAGGACATCTACTAAAAATATTGAACTTTTGGATCATGCTGAAATTAAAAAGATGCATATGGGTTATTTATAGCGACATTTGTCAAAAATCATTTTTTATAAGACAAACTATGTTTTTTTTTTTTTTTTTTTTTTTTCTTTTTTTTATACACAGAGAAAAGGCCCCTATTCATTTTCAAAAAAAAAAAAACATTCCTGGGCATAAAACATTATAATAAGAAAATTGAAGTGATAGTTCACATATTACATATCAACCAGAAGGCAAATTAAAGTAATCCCTAGTTTTTTTTTTTATTATTATTATTATCAGAAACGTAGACAAAAACGCCAAACTAATTAAAGGATTTCCTCAAAAATATTCCGTGAACAAGAGAAAAAGTCCCATGGAATATGTTTCAATAGATTAAATTCAAGCAGGACTTCATTCATGTTAAAAGAAGATAGTTTACGCCTTAAAAAGACCTAAAATATTCTTTGTTAAAAATCAAAGGCATCTGCCGAAGTGATCAAAATTGCACAGTAATGACATTTATCTTGTATGAAAATTCATATATGACAGCCACCAAATGGACTTCTCTCGAATTCTCAAAGTAGAAAATTTTATTTAGACTTTTTTTAGAATGAGTTATAGAAAATGTTATTAGATTTTATTTAGAATGAAGTATTTTGTTCAAATGACAGGAAAAAATGTTATGTTTGACAGTTGTGTAAAGAAAGAGAGCGAGTTTAGTTTTTCTGAAGTGGTAGACAAAAACATGCAGATAAATTTCAAATGGGGAAATTTAATCTTCTGCTTTGTTAACTCCGAATCGGGTGGAACAATGGCTGCTTCAACTGGAAAGAGATCAGGACACGCCGCCAACAAAGTTGTGAAGACATTTCTATTGCCAACTTACACATTTGGCTGCTTTAATAGAGTCTGCACAATCTTGGTCCTTCCAGAGGGGAAAAGCATTATAGAAAGCTCTGTGGGATAACTTCCAGAGAGAATTTGCGAAAGAATAGAAGTGATTGTAGAGAAAATTTCATAATGATATCTTTTATTTTATTTGCAATATCTTTGACCTCTTATTTGCTTTCTCAAAATTAAATTTTGGAATGTTAGAAACGAATCCTGCTGAAATTAATATTTCATTTTTAAAACTTTCGCTTGGAATCGTTTCTCTTCTAGTTAAATGATTTATGACGATAAAAAGGATGAGCTGAAATTGTTTCAATCAAAAATAATGCGCTCCATTTTTTTCATGAAGCTTAATTTGTTGAAAAAATTAACTTCCGACAGATTTTAAAACACGATTGTCTATGACTTTCAGAAAAATGACAAGGTTTGCAACTCATTTCCTTACTTCAATTAAAAGAAATTGCAAAAAATAAGATTATTTTATTTTTTATAGATTCTTTTCATAAAGAATTTTTACATAAAAGTATTATATTTAAAATTTTTAATAGATTTGAAATTGACTATATTTTTTATTATTATTTCTGACACGTCTTTTACAATTTATAGCTAAAAATATTTGATTTGATACATGATAACTATTTTTATTTGTAATTGTTGCGAGTGCCGAAATCTCATATTCAACTATTGAAGCTTCAAACGAATTTAAAGATGACTTTGTGCTTAACAATGAACCCTTTCTGAATAAAAGATACGAAAATATTTTTCTTCGTTGCATCATCTATATCAGGGGTGGACCACCGCGCCAATTTCGGGTCACTGCCTTTACTAAGGTGCGCATACTAAAAAAACCAATTGTTCCATTCATGTGTTACCCATTTGGCAATGTTTATGTGGAAAAAATAAATGAAAATACAAATTATATATTATCTCTCGAGTTTTCCCCCTTCAAAATGACATAATTTTAAAAGCATGTAATGAAAATCTAATGAGCGAAGAAAAGTATCCTGATTTTTTTAAAAAAGAAAAAAGTTGCACATCATTTAACATCGTTCTTTGGGTTCACCTACTTGCGTGAATCTGCATTTTCAACGATGAATGTAATTAAGACGACACATCGTTCCCGTCTCACAGACGACCACTTAGAAGACAATGCAATATGAGCAGTTAGTAATCATGTACCGAGATATTCAAGATTGGCAGACAGTATGCAGACTAAATCTTCTACTAACTATAACTACGAGAACTCACTTTAGATGAAAATGGTTTATTTTTTAATGTATTTTGAATCGTTTGATATTATTATATTTGCGGCAATTATTATTATGTTTATAGTTATGTAGGTAAGTACATATTTCGTATTTATTATTATTAAGTTATAATAAATATTGTAGATGTTTTCTTAACTCACCACACCTTCGCCACTGGGTGGCCGCAACACCTTCAAAAAATTAGAAGTAGCCCTTACACTGGAGAAGTCTGCCCCCTGCTGACATATATAATAGTTGGTAAAAAAATATTTATGCATAATTATGAAAAACTGAACAGAAAAAAAAAATTGTCCTCCACACGTCTGAAACAGGAAAATGACTTGACCCTCTTTCAAAATAAAGAACCCTCTGTCCGTCCCTCTTGGAACAGGTGAGCACAAGCAGCTTTTCGAAAACAGATGTTCATCAGTCTGGAGAAGAGACTTCAGTGGTTGCCGGAGGAGTCTTTTAGAGTGGATATCCTTTTCCGTCCATCTTTTTTTTTTCTTCATAGTTTTAGAAAAGTTAATTTTTTTTTTTTGATGTCCTTATTCCAAAAGTGATGTATAATGGAGGCCCTCGACGATCGGTTTTACATTAACGACAAGGAAACGGCAGACTTTTACTCAAGTAAAAATAGGGGGAGGAAAAAAGAGAGTTGGTGCTTAGGATAGCATGTACAAAATATATTAAATAAACACGCATGTAATGCATTCATGTACAGGTACGAACAGCATAAACACCCGTCACTTGGCCAATAAAAAAAATCAAGAACAACGGAATTTGGCTCATTCAAACCTTTTATTTGAATTCGAATCTTTCTCCTGATTTCCTATTGAATAATGTCAACATCATTCCAATTCGGAGCCCAAATTAAAAATTGATTTATTTGTTAAATATTCTCGTATCCTCAGTGACTGTCATTTTTGGTGAATCATTTAAGTGAATTTTTTTAAAAACTCGCGAGTTCAGTGTAATCAGTCAGAAGAGCTAAAAAGACTTTTGACTTTCTCGCATGTAAAGGAAACAAAGGAGAAACCACTAACAGTCCGAAATGGTGAGGAATCTCGGTCTTTTGCACTTCCCTGAATCAGAAAAACAAATTCTTGGAGAGCTGGGCAGATGAAATTTCATATATGTTTTTGTACCAAATGTGTAGGTGTTTGAAGAAATCCGTCTGTCCGAGACAAGTGAAACAAAATAACTATAAAATGTCAAGAGCTTCATGGATAAAATTGCGCACTCTAGCTTCAAATCTAAATGATTCATCAGTATCAATATTTGAACCCAATCCGAGAAAGCGCTGACTGTTATTTGATTTGTATTTTGGTTGCATTGAAGCGCGATCATTTGAAAACGCAATGACTTAAATAAATGAAATTCGATCTATTATCTTGTTACTTAAAATAATAGCTGTGTGTCATTTCAGTTTATTCGATCAAAAAAATTCATAGTTCATTTCCTTCACTGTACCTCACAATACAGAAGGCTCCTGAATGGGAATCTGAAAATAAAAATCTGAGTAGTGACTTTCCGACTTTCATCACGGTTTAAATTTTTAAGAAGGAAATGGCACCTTTATTGGAGAGCACGCGAGAAAGATTTGGAGAGACCATTCCCGGTATTTAAAACTGTGAACTCTTCAGACGCGAAATTTATTTCGAAATTGAACTACACAGTTGTTGCACTCAAAGTTACTATTTTTTTTTTTAATCTCTATTAATAATAAGATTGTCCGTGTCTGTAAGCCATATTCCGTGTCTGGAGAGATTTATTCGAATTTTCAATTACAATTTTAGTTTTTTTACAAATATTTATTACATAAAAAAATATGCTGAATTCTGGCATTATTCTGGCATCCTTGTATATGGGGTAGCGAGAAAGTATTGTAATCCTCAAAAAAATGTGAACACCAGATGTATGCGAATCTAAGTTTTAGGCATTCTCTGAATTCGAAAAACACATTTTTTGGCATTATGTCTATCCGTGTCTATGTCTGTTGTTTTCATCTTGATGGATAAGACTTTGTTATAGCGTCTTTACGCCAAATCTGTAGATTTCTATCAAATTTGAAAGCAAAATCCATTGTGAGGAAGCCTGTCTGTCCAGCCGCTCTAATATAATTTCACAAGATAGCTATAAAATGGAGGGAGCTAGATAGATAAAATTCAGTACACAGACTTAACGCATTTTAAGGCAAATCCAATGAAGGATGGACCGTTTGTCGGTCAGAAACATGTAAGCAGGATCATTCAAAAATCGAATGATTTAAATATATTGAATTTTGCGTGGTCCTTTATGACTACAATGATAGTTTCGTGTCAAGTTTTTATTTCAATCGATGGGAAAAAACCCGTCTAAAATACAAATCCGATTTTTGGATACTATTAGCCGCATGCCACGGATGAATCGCTAAAACACTTGCCAAGGATGACAGAAAAATGCTAAATTCGCGCCAAAGGTGAATGTTTCGTGACTATTGCATGCCAATGCCATTCAAAGCGACCCAGGGATAACAACTTTATGAAAGAGTATCCGAGAATGTTGGGGGGGGGGATACCATCTCCAGCTGGTTCTCCGCGATAATATCTGAAAATATTATTACTCAATAATGAATTTTTTTGCCATTACAAAATTTTAAAAAGATGTTTTATAATACCAATTTAATAGGTACGCAAATTTTTTAAAAATATTTTTTTTCCTTATTTTCTGTAATAGATTACATAGTTGCCCTGAAATTCACACAGTCTCAACGTCCCACCAAATATTTAAAAACGGGTTTTTCCCCCATTATTGAAATTAAAATAATAAAGATACTGCTTATTATATAGGCCTAGTTTACCACGAAATTTAGAAGACTTATGAACTGCTATGATGTCATGGGACTGGTCTCCATTAGAAAAATAATTTCATGCAAACAATAAAGAGGAAAACGTGAGTCAATTAAAATAGCACGGCTTTAATGTCTGATGGAATCATGAACAGGAAGTTTGATGAAAGTGATTTTATTGGAATGAAATATAATCAGCAGCTCCAGCTGATTGCCAAAAGCAAGAAAAATTTTAAATGAAAAGTTTCTTTGCTTAATTTTTAATTATTATTACTTTATTTATTATGATAATTTATTTATAATACATTATTTAATAAAAGTGTACATATTGAAACACTTTGCTGCTTTTTTTTAATTCTAGGGCTATGTTTCTCGATGTGCTATTTTGCCATTTTTCATTAATGATTAATGAGGTTTAAAAACATGATAATGCCACCAAATCATACATTTTTAGTGACAACACGCCAGAGTTGGTATTAGATTCAAGAGGATTAAGAATTGCCAGTTTGAGAAAATATGAAATTGTTGACTAAAAAAGCCCATTTTCTCAAATGTAAGCCAAAAATAATTATTTTAACTAAGGAAATTCTCAGAATCTACAGTAATAAAGAGAGTACAGCCAATTAGCTATAGCACAAGCACGCAAATAAAGGAGCAGTCTTAAGGATTCCATTGCGATTTTATCGGTCCTCAGGCGAATCTCAGTGACAACTGGCGCTTCTTTAACAGATGAAGGTTAAGAATGAGTTGACAGAACATCTGGCGCAAGACAGGCTTATCTACGGTAATGACAAGATAGGGAGCATAGAGTCAATGAATGGTCCTGATGCCTGCTTATTCAGACTGAGTGAGTGCTGTCTCATTTATATGCCAAAATAAAATTCTTTTAACAAGGCAGAGGTATACGTCTTGTGTTTAAGTAATTTACACCCGGTCCAATTAACTGATCCATCCATTACATCTAGTTAACCAGTTAATTCTGCACAAGCGTTGTTCTTCAGCTTTATATAT
>JAPMOR010054462.1:982708-1008746 GCA_026543865.1 Argiope aurantia
TGTTGAATCATTAGTAAATGTATTTCATCTCTTTAAAAAAAGATGTTGAATCATTAGCAGATGTATTTTATTTCTTTAATGTGTAATTTTCATTTCATACTAATCAATTGCATTATTATCACAAATCTAATGAAAGACATTGGTGATAATTTGCATATTTAATTTTAAATAAAAATTACAGGTAGAAATATTTTTATGTGAAAAATATGAAAATAAAAATAAATATGTATTTTGGTTTGTTCTGTTTGAAAAATTAAAAATACAGCTTGTTAGTAGTTGGCTCACAATGAACATATAAATAATCTTAAATAATTACTTGGATTTTAAATTTATTATAATGATGTATAAATGAATTTATTATTTTGAATTTCATTTTTTAGGTGAATTGTTTCTAAAGCTTGTGCCATAAGTAAGTCTTGTAAAATTTTATTGTTTGATTCATAATAAAAATCATTGAATCTTATGCTTACTATATAATATTTTTAAACAAATTATTCTTTTGAAATATCCATTCATAATTTTATGTCTTCACAAGAATTTTGGTTTAAGATATGAGTTGTGGCTTAAAAATATTGTTTTCAAATGTTAGATGAAATATGACTATGTTAGTATTTTTATTATTATAAATATATGATGTTTCATTTATTTATCATTAATGTTGCATTTTGTAATTTTTGTATAACGAGTTTTACAATTATCTCATGAAAATGATTATTACTAAGCAATCTAAAAAAGTTGTTTTTAATTTATTTATTATTGTAATTGCTGTTAAAATTATGAAATCTAAAGGAGAAAAAAATGTTTTACTGTTAAAAGTCATGAATTATTTTATATTAGGATACTTAAAAAAATGTATTTAAATATGTGTAAAATGTTGATTTCATAACTATTGATAGATGATGCGAGTTAGTTAATTTTGACTTTAAAAGTATATTTTTGAACTGTCAGAACTGTGAAATGTCATTTAGTTTCTTAAAAAGTGTTTGTTTCTAAACTTAAATATAAGATTTAATAAATGTATATGATCATTAATACACTGTGGAGTTTTTCTTAGTGGGCAACTACTGATCCTCAATGATTTCAGTAAAGAGATTTTTCTGAAACTTTATTGTTCATGTTTTGCGATGTCATCTGTTGAAAATTTTGGCATGTAAAATCTATTAAATGATTTTTGATTAATGGCCTGAAATTAATATGCAGATTATTTTAAATTAAAATACACATGTGTAATTTTGTATTTCAGAAAACAGTATTGAACATTTAAGAAAATTGCCATTCCTATTGAGAAAAGAATATTATTTCTTGTTGTGATGATACTGTGATAGTCAATCAATAATATTGTCGCTAGATTCTAAAAAATTCTCAGTAACACTAGAGTTCTATATCTTCATAAACTGAAATAGATTCACATTACAGGATAAATTTTATAAAAGTTTTGCATTCCTTTTCATGTTTTCTTCTATGCAATTTTCTTAATCCATTTCTTCATCCTCTTCTTCCTTCTGATCTTTCTTTTTTTTGCAGCAGATATTCAATTATGAGAGATTAATTCTGTTAAAATTTAGTATAGTAATGAATTTGAATACTTATCCTAAATACTAATATTGGGAATGAGAAGGGTATATATTATAGGATCAACATGATACTGTGTTTATTTTATGTGGTACTAAATAAATATTCTGCTGCTGGCACCATTCATCCTTGCTGAACTTGCTGTGCGAAGCATATTTTTAGAGAATTCATGTCAAGTTTCATTTTATATGTTAAAAATCTTAAATAAAAAATGCAACACATATTTAGAATTATCTACTTATGCATGGATGTCTAATTGTTTATGTTATAATTAAAAAGTATCAATTTTATTACTACGAGATAATCTTGTAAAAAAATTAATTAAGCTCCAATATTTTTCTTTCTGTTTTAAGATCAATTTTTTGATATGTAACATCTTTTCTATTATTTTTATATCATTCTATTGTAATAATCTATAAAACTGTTTATTTCAAATGTATGAATTCATATAAACTTTGCATAGTAATTTTCTAATTCTATTTTTCTAATATTCTGATACTATATTCTGAAAGATTCGACTCAATTATTTTGTTTTGAACTTTTTTTCTTTTTTATATATAAAAATTGTGTTTGACTAAGTTAAATTTATTATTCTCTACCATTAAAATAGGATGTAAATCGATTTATCACATTTAATGAAATATTTTCTTTATTTTTGTAGCTGATGTCTGAAAGGTCTGTTATGCATTTTAGATTTTGATTTAGAAGCTGATTCATCTATTCATTTAAATATTCAAAGGCTTATTATATTCAATTTTTAAAAGAAGATACTTTATTATTTAGCATGATTTGATAAATTTTTCTACTAAGTTTTATTTATATATAAAAACAAATTTTTATTCTCTTGTTTTCTTTATGTGCTACTATTTATTTCTTAACTTTGGTCTTCTTCTCGTTTAGTCTTTTAGAAAATATTACATTTTTTTTTTTTTTTTTACAAATTGTGCTTCTATTTTAAGTAATAAGTGTTACTTTTTATTCAAAGAAAGTTGATAAAATATAGAATTTTTTGTTTTATTGTAATTATTAAAAGGAAGTGTAAAATGTCACTAGTTGATATTTTTTTTCTATATTTATGTAAGTGATTTGTAATTATGATGTATGCTGTAACTAGTGAACCAAACTGGAGACTTTTATTATGTATTTGTTGTGATTACAGTTTTTTTACTCTTAGTAATTAATTTTAAGCTCTCTACTCTGTTTAAAATTTCCTGATATGTTTCCTTTGAAATTAATGCTTTACACAATAATTGTTAAAACTTAAGTAGAGATTTAATTTTTCTGTATACCTAAATAATTTACTGAATTACAGCTGAACAAATAAAGTGATTATGCTGTGTAGGTTGCAAAATGTATATTCAGAAATTATTTTCTTATCGGATTGCAAAAGAAATTGGGGTTGGGGAGAAAGAATGAAAGAGTTTATTGCAGAATTCAAATAAAAATAAACAAAAGTTAAGGTGATGTATTAGCTATAATTGAAAACTGCTTATTGTTTCTTCTTGTTTTATTTCAAGCAGAAAATAAATTATTACATGGTTTTTATATGTTTAAGATTGTTTTATCTGTTGAAATTATTGCATTAAAATTGTTGCTTTTTAAAATTGTTAAAAAAAATTGGTCTAATGTAGTAACAGGAGTTTTGAGGATGAGAAAAACACACACATACACAATGTGTTCTGTTCACCTGTAGTTGTGTTGTTCTTAATATAACCACAGTCTTTAATAACAGGCATATTGCTTGAAACTATATCGGGGTTTCTGTAATCCTCAGAAATTTTTAGTTTTATTTCACTGTACTTTTAACCTAGGAAAGGTGCACAATTTTTTGTTCGTTCCTTTAAAATAAGCAAAATGTACAGCTATTATGTTTTGGAAGCAAAGAGAAAATCAAAAGAAAAAAAGAAGGGAGCAAGGAATTGCCAATGAATCTAGCAGATCCATGGCTATTATGCCATTCACTGTGTCTTCATAATGCTTAAATACAGGACTTAAATGGTCTTTTAAGTGTGTGGAGAAGTATTGTTTGTATTACTAGGTCAAGTAGATTTCATACCTGTTCCAAGATGTAGTCCCAGATAGCAAGATAGTCTAAAAGTTGTCCTGTGAGTCAGTAAAACATTCTTACTGAATTTCAGTTTACATTAAAAATGTTTTATATAAATGCATGATGTTGGTCTTTGCAGTCTACTATTGGAAGCATTAAACTAAATTTTTAAATAAAACCAATGGATTTACCTTTTTGGTTTGAGAATGACAAACGAGAAGATGGAAGTCAGACTGAAACCTGACTTAAAAAGCGTCATTTACTCTCAAATTTTTCTCATAGTGCCAAAAATTTATTGTCATTTTTTTTCTTTTTCAAATGGACAATAAAACATAAGATATGTTTGATATAAAAAAATACTCATGTTTATAATAATGTAATTTATAATTCATGCCTTTTTACAAGATTGATGCTTATATTTGTTTTTGCCTGTGTTTAAAATGTTGGTCTATCATACTGAGACGCAGAACATACTATTGTTATGTAAAGTTGTAGTGCACACAGCTATTGTTTTATTAGGGTAATGCTTCTCAACATTCAGTACCATAGTTTATTATGTTTTCAGCATTTCTGTTATTTCACTGGATGGTTTTTGTACAGCTGAAGTTGTTATCTCCTCCTCTCTTACTTCTGTGACAAATATTGTAGTTCCATTACATCGTTGCCACTCGTCTCCGAGCTGTGCTTATATATATATATTATTGAGTATATTTGAATATTATTAAGTTATTTTTCCTCGTATCACAATGTGAAACTTACCGAAGTGTCTCCATTGTTTTTTTTGTGTGTGTGATTCAATTAACTCTATGTTTTATAGTTCTCTTTTAATTGAAAGCACTAAATACAAGGCAATAAGTGAGATTCTAAATATAATGTCGCAGTAACGCTTTGTCACTCAGTTTCTGAAACACTGCTTGTTAAGAGAATAATTTAAATGTTTGTTTTGCTCATTATACAAGTCATTATGAGAGATGTTTGCTAAGTGAATTTTACTGTAGAGGGCAAAAATGATGGTGAGACAGTCCGGAGCTGAATATATTCTATGAAAATTCATAATTCTTAGATAAGAGATTTTTCAATCTCTATAGGTGTCTATTTTTAAATAGTTTTTTTTGTCTTTTTAATGATGTTAATAATTTTTGATTATATGCATAGTTAAATTCTACTTATTGTCAACATTTCATTTAAATAAGGCAGAATATTATACACATAGGATATGAAACCTTTTCTTATCAAATGTGTATTATTTATTTAAAGTTTCACTACAGAAGAGAACAACACTATGAAAACTTTTCAGAGGGTGGAAGATTTATTGAAATTTTTTACTGAACCAGATTTCTATAGAAGGCAATTGCTGCTCAATAAACATGACAGATGATTTGGTTTGGAAAAAAAAATCTATACCAAAATCTAAATTGTAAAATTTTTTTGCAAAACATAGTAAACATTTGACCCTGATTTGTCTCTTGCCATTCACCAAATAATTATTTTAAACATTATCTCAAAAAAGATTGCCCATTTTTGACACAGCATATAATAAAGATGATTGCTGACTACTTGAAAACTCAATTGTCTTGAGAAAGGATTTTAAAATCTCTGAAGCCATAACAACTGTAAATAACATTTTCAAGTTTGATTTTTGAAATAAAGATATGTATGCTGATGCCAGCAAAGGGTATAGGGATTTTGAGATGATTGAAAGTTAAAAATCCTTATTAAAAATAATTTTTTTTTCTGGAATAACAACTAAGATATTCAAGTTATTATATATTATGTATACTTCATTTGTAGATTTTTGAAAAAGTTTCATTTCAATTATGTACTTGCTAGGGAACAAGTTGTTTAGACCGAGAAGAATGATTGAAAAAGCCTATTCCTGCTGTAATAAAATGAGTCTTTTTTTCTGTTCTTATGAATTATAACTGGCTACAGAAAAAAGAAAAAGAGAGGGGGGAAAAACATAATTCAGTTTTAATTAAAATTGAACAATTTCAAGATTAATGTGGTTTGCAGTTCAGTTGAATTTGAGGAATTTAATTCATCTAAGAATCATATTGGTAAGTTACATCAAAATATTTAGAAGGTCTAAAGTCTCTTGACAAATTGTGGGAAGTAACTGAGGTTTCTGATGATACGATTCTATGAGCAGGACAGTTAAAAGATGATTTTCCTTAAATAAAAATATTGAGATTAAAAACTTGAACTGAAACATTTGGTGCAAAATGTTTGAGATGAATTGAAAAATTTCTAAATTGCAAGGGAACTTGGATGATTAGCAAACAGTGCCCATTGTAAATTGAAATTATTGAAAAGCAAATATTACAATCTCAAAATGAGAAAGGGAGCAAATTTTGGATGAATTAACTTTTCAAAATTAAAAAAAAAGGTGAAAATAGAAGAGAACATTTCTGCACTGCAGAAGTTTAACAAATTAATTTAAAAAAAAGAGAAGAATAGAGATTTCTAATGGATAGCAGAGTCAAATAGTTTTAGAAATTGATGCATTTACAAAATCTTTAATAATTTAAAATTTTAGTGACACTTTATTTGCAGTTTAAATGCAAATAAAATTTTCTTGAACTTTATATTTGCCTTTCCCTCTGCATTCTGCCAAACATCGATCTAAATGAGAATGAAGGTTCTTGTGGAATTAACATTTTTTTAGTGAATTTTATTTTAGTTTAAGTATTGCATTATGAAAGGAACATCGAATACTAGTTTGTAAAATTGATGCCTAATAGTAGCCCTGCTGTGGTTAACAATAAGGATGTTGGCATTATAGTCTAGAAGCTGACTTCAAATTGTAAGTTTTGGCTTAATATCTTTTAAAATCAGGATAATAGGCATACTTAGTGCTCTTTGCTTGCACATCTCTTAAGTAATAATCAAGAAAGTAATGGCACATTTTATTGTTAATATTGAAAATGTTTTATTTCAATTTATTATATATTTTAGACATAGAAGTATAAATAGTTTTGTAATCTTTGAATTTAAAAAAAAATGATCTTTATCATTTTCTTGAAAAGTTTTTGAATTTTTTCTTCAATAAAAGTAGTAACTCTAAGATATGTTTCATTCGAAGTCTTGGCTTAAATTGAATCACTATCCGAAATAGGATAAAGAGAATGATGTTTGATTCACAGAAATGATTTTCTATCAGAATTTTCATTCTTTGTATGTAAAAATTATAAAAAACTATAAATTACTGAATTGTAAAAAAACTATTAATAAAAACTTTAAATGAATTTCATTAGAATTTAACTACAGTAAAATTAGTTATCTTATTTAGCATTAATACCCTTTACTTTCATATTTATTTACCATTGAGCCAATATTTCACTGATATTCACAAATGATGTTTGAAAAATGGTCTTTGGATTAGTTGCTCTAGGCTTAGTGCTAAAATGTTAGGCTTGTTAAATAAATAAATGTATATATATACTTTAGCTAAAGAAAACTGCAAAATCTTATTTTTAACATATCTAAAACTAAGCTCTTCCACAGTATTTTTTTGAATTAAAAAAATTGCATTATTAATGTACATATTTAGCAGATAAAAAAAATAGTTTTGTGGAAATTGCAGTCATTATTAACTATCTAAAATAGTTATTTTATTTCTATTCATAAAAAGAGACATATTTGCAGTTTAAATCAGTAAAATTGTTAGACTTAAATATTACATGTAAAATAGAATTATTGTGTTGAGAAATTTATGTGCCGAAAACGTTTTATGTTACTACAAGTACTGCATTATTATACTTAGCCATATCAAAGTTTCCTTCCTCTTCCATAAGTATCCAGAATGAACTAAGTGACCATCAGTGCCGTGCATAAGCATTTCTCTTTTTTAAGGCCATTTAAATTAACTTCAACTAATATTAGCTTTTATTCTTTTCCAGTGGGTGATTCTAATTTTCGAGCCAAAGATATAGGCTTCCGTGCCCAAAAGAAATTGCTGAGTCGTATGGCAAATAAGAGTATAGCCAAAGTGTTCATTGATGATACAACAGGATGCCTTTTGGACAACCTCTACCGATTAGGAAGGAGTGTGTCTGGAAATAAAAAAGAAGCTGAGAAGGTGGTGAAAAATATTATAAAGGTTAGTTTCAGCTTTCTTGACACACACACACACACACATATATATTATAAGATATAAATCTAATATAAAAGCCATCTTCTAAGTTTTTCTTGCTCTTCTCTTTGGCTTCTATGCTTGACGTATGTCGATGATTTTGAGATAATTAGATCTTCACTAGTTTTATAATATCAAAATATTTTCATTTTAATTATATAAATGGAAACTTTGTTTCATTCACATTTCAACAGTTGACCAATTGTCAGATATTTTTGAATAATTTATGATAAAGATGACTTATATCCGTGAGCTTATCTTCTTATACGTTATCGTAACTGTGGGTAACAAATGGATGATATACTATAGACATGGAATAAGCACGATAGAATAGATATTGCATTAATTTTACCAGTATCACTCAGCAGTCAGCGAATGTTTCAACATTCTTCATGCAAATGAATTATATTTTGAACAGTATGTTGTTGGAATTTTCTTTAAAGCTCAACAATATTGTTTTAATTTTGCATATTTGCAATTGTTATTTCAGACATTTTTTTTATATAGAAAATATCAGATTGTTCTATTAATATTAAACGCAAAAATTACCACATTGAAAATTGTTGTAATAATTAATCCAATGGTATTTTCAATCCATGTTGTTGAAAATTCTTTCTTCATTTTAAAATTTTGTAAAAGAACTGAGTGTGCTCATCATCAGAATGATCATGAAAAATTATGCTCATCCAAGCATAATGTTTTCTTAATTATCAGTTTAAAATAAAACAAAACGGTAGAATGTTTCATACTGATGATTATTCCTTTTCTTATTCTTAAGATGAGAATTTTTATTAATATTTATCATATCTAGATTAAATAAAAATTAAATTTATTTTTTTGTGCACATTATTTTTATTATTTCTTTTGGTAGTTTTGTATTCATTAGTTTTTCTCTTTTTAAACCATACATCTGATATATTAAAAATTTAAACAGCCTCTTAAAAGTTATATTGCATCTAAATTTGAACAAATTTTATTACTGAATATCTTCCAGTTTATTGGAAAATAACTTTGAATTTATAACCGTAAATGATTTAAGAAACTTATTACTTTAAAAAAATTATAAAGTAATAATGTTGTCTAATTTACAGCTGCTTTTATTAAAATCAGAGATGATTTAAATTGCATTGGCACTTGGTAAAACTCTAATAGTCAGGGAAAATGATTCTAAGTGATGATGCTTTCCATTTCTGTATTGTATTAGATTTGCAGGAATTTTAGTAACTTCCTCAATATCACACTTGGCACTTTTTCTGCAGAAACATGGATTTCAACATTTTCAGATTGGAATTTTATCATTCTTCAGATAGATAAATTTTCTTTTATGTTAGAATTCTGTAATATTTTTTGGATACTTTTTTTATATTTAATTGTTCAGTTGATCATACGTATTTTACTTCTGTGCACTTAGATTTGGGGCACAGTTAATTATTTTCTAAATTTCAGTTTTATGAGTTTTAGCCATCTCTGATTCATTTATGATGAGATTTGTTATGTTCATGCATAAAATTCATCAATAAAATATAATCTACTCATTGATTTCTTGTAGAAATTTGTAAACATTGTCAATTTTATGATGAAGTTTCAGTAACGAAAATTGAGATTTTGACTATTTGAAATTTTTCTATTTGTTATTATAACAATTCCTAGGAATAACTGTATTTTTTAAAAACATTTTTTGTAATAGTCTTTTGTCTTTGTTTCACTGTTATTGGTACCTTTAAAATAGATGCAAACTCTAGCTTTTAAAATTTTTTTACTGCATTTATGTCATAGTTTTCTAATATTTCAATCTGTATAATATAGCTTTCTGTAATCAAACCTGTGAGATATATTTTTTAGAGATGCTACGCTTACATTATAAATTTTTACCCATTGCAGCTCTTTATATTTCATCCTTTAAAAAAAAAAAAACAATTTCAAAAACACCAATAAGTTGAATTTTCTTTCTTTTGTGTATTAGGATTTTTTTTTTATATTGTTGATCTTTAGTGCACTTGTAGAATTTTTAGTAATGAATTTAATTGCATCTTTAAATATGATTCTTACTTGTATCCAGAATAATCATATATAATTTCATTTCTGATGTCATTGAAAAAGTTCATTATTGTTTATTGCTTAATTGCGTTTATTAATTAATTGTTTATTGTTAATGCGTCTAAAACCCGAATTCGCTTTTCGGATACTTTCATCCGCATGCCAGAGATTAATCCCCAAAATTTCCCGACGCTTACATGATAGAATCAGTAAAAATATTTAATTTACGCTTAGTTTTAATATTCTGTGACTATTGTACGCTAATGCTTTGCAAGGCATTTCCTGGCAATGTGCAAGAAAGTTTTTGGGGAGATGCTCTGGCTGATTTATTTTCGTTTTTCTTCTTACTTTAGGGTTGATTTTTTAAAATTGACTTTATGAATTTGTTTCAGTTATTTATGACAACTAGGACTTATTAAAGCATTTTGATTTCTTCATAAAATATATATAACATTTCTTCTGTAAATTTTTTAAGTAAATTTTTGCTTATAGGTTAAAAAAACAGATTTTTATTAAATTTTAGGAACTTTAAATGCTCAAAAAAGACTTCTACTATTCTTGAGAAATAAGAGGCGATAAAACAATTTATTTTTAATCTGATCATTTGTGAATGCTGCTATTTTTTTTCTATTAAAAATGATTAAAAAAATTATTTGGAACAAGGCATTGCTCAATCATCCATTTCACGGCAGTTTTGCCAGTCGCATGGTGATAGCCATAGGAATGCTTTAGCTCTTATCCTTATAAGATTGCAAATGAAATTGCTTAACAGAATGAGTCAGTGCAGGGAGGTATTTACTTTTTTCATCCCAGCAATCTTGGATCTTAATTATTGCTTATATAAAATGCCATGTTGTGCCTCTACTTTATTATTGACATATCATGATTTATTTTAATTTTAAAAAATATTGAAAAAGCTCACAGGTGTTTATTGTTAATGTTATAAAAATTGGCTTAATTTTTACGGTAATAATAGTTTTTTTTTCTTATTTTTATGATTAGTTCTATGTTTTTGTCTAACCCAAAATGCCATAATTTTACATTAGAAGATGTTGTGCAAATACAAAAATAAATATTAAAATTTAAAATTTTTTGTATATGGTCATTGCACCAAATTTGTAGAAAATTAAAAATTTTTTTATTGCGTTGTGTTTTTGAGATATGTTTCAAAATAAAAATTGGATAGAGATCCACTAATTGAATTGCACGACTTGGTAAGCTTAACTAATCAATTTAGATTGGTGTATGTTTATTGCACAAGTATAATTTAAACTAAAGCTTTCTGTTATTGGGGTAAGATATAGATCATCTAATTAGTTGACATAATAAATTTGTATTATTGATTTTGTTGTCAAAAGGCAGACTGCAAAGAGAGTATATTAAATAATCTAGTAGGCTTAGTAAAAATGTTTCATTAATTTTATTTCTAGAACTAATAATTTTATTTTAAGTGCAAATATTTTATCAATTATAATCTTGTCTTACTTTTAATTATTTCTTTATTAAAATTATAGGTGTTAAAAAAACTGTAAAAGCATAAGATTCTGTTAGAAATTCTTTAAGTAAATTGAAATTTTAGTCACACTTATAAGATATTTTAACTTTTTATGAACATTCTGAATTTCTTTCTCATGTACTCATTGTGTCTTTTTTTAATAATATTGCTACATCTGAAGTAAAAATTTTTATTTTGTACTTTTTAATGTATAATATATTTTATAATGCATGATTATAACAGGATTTCCATGGTGCTGGAAAGGGGCAGATAATTTAAAAATCATCAAAAATATAAAGATAATTAATTTTCATTAATAGTAAGAATGAAAAATTTTGAAATTTTCCATAATAATTTGAAAAGCACAGAGAATTTTAGATTTCTTATATTTTTTCATCTAAAAAAATTCGGATTTCTCTAAATATTATGAGTTTATAAGATCATTGCTATAGTTCTATAAACAAAATTATACCATCTCATCTCTTTTCTATTCGCTTGCTTTTTCTTCTCCATAAATCACTGCATTTTCTAGGACTGAAAAAAATATTAGTATTGGAATAGTGACTATGTGCTACTTGACTACTGGTAGAACTACTGAAACTGAAAAAAAAAAAAAAACATTTTATTTTAGCCAAGTGCCTTATATTTGTGAAGAATACTACCAAAGAAACAAATATATTAATGAATGTGCAAAAAATTTTTTGTTTTTAAAGCTGCATTTGGTTTAAAAACAAACAAACAATGCAATATTATCTGAAAAGGGAATGCTTGATTTTCTTGACTTCTTTATTCCAAAGCACAAATTTCCACTGTATGTTCAGAATCTACAAAGATCCAATTTGAAATTTCTCTGAAAACACTAAAATGTGGATACTAAGAACAACTTGATTCACTTAGATAATTTCCATTCTGATGTTTTGAGGTCCAAAAATTTTTTCTGATTTTCGGGAAGTAAAAAAAACAAACAAAAAAACTTTTGTATTGTTACATGGCAATGCAGCTGTTCAAAGCGGATTTAGTATCAACAAAGATATGCTTGTTGAAAGTTTGATACAAGATTCTTCAATTAGTATAAGAACTGTGGTGCCATAAACTTTCTTGAAGATTTCTTAAATATTCCAGTTTCAAGAAATTTTCACAGTATGCAAAATTCATGCATGTAAAGTTTCTGCTTTAGAAAAACAAAAAATTTCAGGGGAAAAAGAGTCCAAAAAGTCCAAAGCAACTTTGCAAAAGGAAAAAATGAAACTGATGACTGAAACAGCGAATAGAGATATGTTTGAATATGCAAATTTAAGAATAGAAATATTTTGAAATATATGAATTAGAGAAAAAAAAGTTGTAACTTTTTTTTGTTAAGTAAATGGTTTATTTCATGATAACAAGAATGTTACTGTGTTTTATTTCACCCCAGACCTTAATTGTAACTTTGAATTGGTGAGTATGAGGTAAATTATTTCTGTCATTTTTTCCCCATTAATATGTAAATTTTGTCTCCCAAAATTAAAAAAAATCCTAATTCTAAATTTTCCTTCCTAAATGCTGAAATTCCTCAAATTCAATAAATTGAATTTTTTTTCCTGTATGTGTAAATATTAACATTAATTTAATGTAATATTTTTTCAGGTAATGTTGAATTTTTCCTTATTTTCCCTTGTTTTTAAACCACTGATGAAAAATAGAGGGTATTGTTATTTTAATTAATACATGCAGGGAAAACACAAGAATTTTTTTCCCCAGATTTGAGTTTCCCCAGACTCTAATAAATATAATGGAATCTGAAAATAATATTTGTCCAATTGTATTCTGTATGGTACTAACTCTAGGAAATCAATATATCTATACTTATAATAAAGCTCAATGTGTGTGTGTGTGTGTGTTGGCGCTCTACAGACCAGACCATTCAACCTTCAGCTACCAAATTTGGCACGTGTATACCTTGGGGGCCGGGAATGTGCACCTGGGGGTTATTTTTTCGAATTTTTAACTAGAATTTTATTTATTTAAAAATTAAGCGAAATTTTGACGTGTTTCTGCTATAACTGCCGAAAATATTACCGCACAAAAAAGATTTTTACATGAAGTTAAAGATAAAAAATTTATCTTTTAAATGATACTACTGTTTTAATCTTGAAATTAAATTTCTATTTTTAATGAATTTTTAAATAAATATTTTAACTATGTTTTTCAATAATTTTTTTCGTCAAAAATAAAAATGAGGATTAAGCACGTTTCGCATTCATGAGAAAAAAATAGCTTTTTTCAAAGTGTTGCCATCACATTGATTAAAGCTCTAACTGAAAATAAATTAAATCTTTTGGAAATGAAATCTGCAAAATTATAATTTTCGGCAAGTGTCTGTAAGAAATGAAAGAAATATGAAATATTATTTTTTCTAAAAAATAAATTCAAGAAAAATTATTTTATGATCTTTTACACTCTCTATACAGGGTGTTTATTCAGTCCCGGACCCATTTTGATATTTAATGACTCAAAATAATGAAGATGTAAACAAACTTATGGCATTTATTGATGGAATAACTCATATATTTTCCTTTTCAGGTTTGCATATTTTTACTTTTGTAAATATCGTCTGCGCGTGTTTTTAATTTCTGATAATTTCATTTTCCAGTCTAAATATCTGTACTTTTCTAAATATCGTCTGCTTATTAATTGCATTTTTCTCTCTTTTGTTTTTGGCAACTATTGAAATGTTATGTTTACTTTTGATGTGTTGGTTCTAAGTAGTAGTTTTGTATGTGATGTTTTATTCGAGCGGATATTAAGGAAAATGCATACACCACAAGAGAAAGCACAGATTTTATGGTGGTCATAGAGTTAATTTCCAATCAACTAAATCACTGACTTTTAAGAGTTAATTTCAAATCACTTAAACTGACTGATTTATGAAGATTTGAATATCACTATTCAATAAAAAAGGATAATTTCAGATTTTTCATCGATCGTTTCAAAGAAAATACGCCAATAAGCGCGCAGGTTTCTCAAGATTAATTGGCCTAAGATTATGAAAATGGTGAGTTTTTCTAAATTTTTAACATTTAAAACTTCATAAATAAGTCTTAGTTGATCGTGGAAAATAGAAACATTCATTCATTTATTTAAAATTTGGTGTGTACAGAATATTTATCAGAATATGATACCTTACTGCATTAAATTTAGACTTCATAATTTTTGAAATATATTTATAGGCAGAAACAAAATATTATCATTGATTTAATTTCAATCCTTTTGAAAGCAAAACTAAAAACTGAATTTTATGCTGAATCTCAGAAATTTTTGTTGAATTATTGCTTGAGATATTACATAAATGATGAAAAATATTTTGTAGTTAACATAAGACTTAAATACCGAGCGATTCTGTTTGCAATACTCATATTCAATAATAATAACAATTAATAAATAACAATGAAGATGATAAATAAAATAAAACGGTTGGTTTTATTAAAAAATATCTTAATATTAATTGCAATTTCGTCATTTCCATTTTTAATTAAAGTTGAAGTTTTACCGGAAATGGCAACAAATTAGCAAAATATGTATAGTAAATTGGATGAAGCGATCTAAACAACAGTATAAGTTTGATATGACGATCAAAATTTGAAGATTAAAAATGTTTTGTTTGAGAATCCTTTAAGAGACCAGTTACTTAAAATATTTAATTGAAAATTGTAGCGAGCGTTAATACTGGCGAACCGGCTGGTCGCCAAAGGCGGCTAGTATTTAATAAATTAAGAATAAAGAACTGTAAAATTATTAAAATATATTTTTGTCATCTAGAATTAAAACATTCAATTTTTACTGTTCAAAATTTCTTACTTTTGGTAGTACGTGAGAAAATGAATGGAAGATTGATTATAAAATTCCATTCTTACAAATATAAAAAGGATACATAGTTAAACTGTTGAAAAAATTTTTTTTGGATGAAATTATAAATTCCAAAATAAATTTAAAAAATGAAATAAATTTTGAAAATTTGTTAATTGGTAAATCAAATCCAATATTCAAAGGATTTTAAATATGACTATTGCAGTTCCAGATTGACCTAAATGAATAGTTGTTTAGCAAATATTGGTACTGCTTGCTATATTATTAAAACAGTTTGAAATACTGAAGTTACATAACTTTTAAGTTTATCATCATAAGTAGTTTTGTGTGTGTGTGTGTGTGTGTGCATTCTAAAATGTGTAAGATGTGTTTTAAGCATACCATGTGTTTAGAAAAACTTGCAAAATTGTAATAAAAATATCAGCATTTATTTTAATTTATAAAAAAAAACTTACTAATTGTAAAATTGTCAGCTCTTTCGCAAGTGAATAACAGATAATATCCATCTCTCAATAACTTTGAGTATCAGTATAAAAAAATGCAACAAATCCCTTTCTTTCTCTTTAAAGACCAAACAGAAGTGTTATGAATTTGTTAACCATTGCTAAGTTACAAGAGGTGCTCAGTGCTTTGTATTTTTTAAATTCATTGAAATACTCTATAGAACATAAACTCATCATTTAATCATTGGAAAAAATTATTTTTCTTTGTACCTTAAAATAATTTAAAAATCATTTTGTATGATAAGCTTACAGAATTTATTGTTAAAAATGTATTAAAAATAAATTACAACTTGATTTAATTCATAAATATCTAAAATAGGAAAATGCCAGGCTCCAGAGTTTTCCAAAATATCCAAATGTCTATTCTCTAAAATGTGTTTGTACCAAATCTAGTTGGTCTAGGTTCATAGTGTGTTTTATAAATCACTGATGTACAGGGTAGTATTAAAGAATGGTGTATGAGTTTTATAATTACATCAGATTTCTACAATTTGGTAAATTCTTAATCTTATTCTGAAAACGAAATTTCTCATATTGAAAATAAAAAAGTAGTTTTAAAAATGCCAAACTGTCCAAACTGTCTTTTGTTATATGTTGGAAGAATGTACATTATATTTCTTAACATTTTCCATCTGATTTTACATTTTTAAAAATTTCCAAATTATTATTTTTTATACTTCAACTAAAATTTTGAAATATTGAATAAAGGTCATTATAACACTGGAATTCATAGTTTTTTCATTGATCTATTTTATTCTTCTAGCTCTCTTCAAATCTTGTCTTCCAATGTGTTATTTTTTCTCTTGTCTGAAATAACAAAGTTAATTTAAAAAATGAAGCATATGAAAACATATTATATTTATCTGATATTGCATATTAAATTTAATAATAAATTTATTAGTGGTTTATCATTCTATTGGACTAGCTAAATTATAGTTGGCAGCGCAAGTGGTAATTTTTTTCATCAATTTTTATTGCTCCGTGGATTTTTCATTGAAATAAAATTATGGTACATAGAAATAAACTGATTTGGGAAATAAAAAACAGAATCGAATATGATGATTTAATTTGCCATTTTCAATTAAGAAACGAGGGACTTGCATATAAATGTATTGAAATATGCATGACTAGATGTCAAACTGAATTGTTCTTAATTTTTCCTTTGTTTAGAAGGTGGAGGGAGGGGGGAGAGGATTAGAGAATTTGAAGTTGGATAGAAGAAATATAAATTTTTTTGAAGATGAATTTTTATTTATTAATATTTGAATATTTTTAATAATTTTTCCCATGTATATATTTTAGATTGTGATCAAGATTGGAATTTTATATCGCAATGACCAGTTCAATCAGGAGGAGCTGTGGACTGCTGAGCAGTTTAAACACAAGTTCCATTCCACTGCCATGGCAATTATCAGTTTCTTTGAAGTGGATTTTTCATATGATAGAAACTTTCTCCTCCAAGCACTGAATGAGTGTAGAGCACTTCTGAAGAACCTGGTATCCAGACATTTGACTGACAAGTCGATTAACAGGATTGATCATGTCTTCAATTTCTTCGCCAATCCCAGTTTTTTGGATGATATTTTCAGTCGAGACAGTAGCCATAAAGAGCTTCTGGGCAAAATAGTTTCTGATATGCATAAGTTAATGGAAGATGGTTCCCTTTAATGATAAATATGTTTCTTTTGGGGGCAGAAGTTTACTTTTGGTCCTTGAAACTGAATTCATCCTACTTTATCTGAGATTGTCAGAAAAATTTCAGTCCTAGCCTAATGAAAAGTTATTATATACTTATAACAATTTTCTTATATTTTAAAACTGTATTTTATCCATGGAATGTTCCCATTTAAAAAAAAAAACATTTTTAGGATACAGTTTGTATATCTTCTTTCATTAAAATAAGGTTAATTCATGTGTTAGTCTTAATGAGAAAAAGGTAGGGGGGAAAATCAGGATTTGTATTACATCATTAGTCTTAGATGTTAAATAATGCATTTTTACTGATATATCTTAAGATCAAGATCAAGTGTTAGAGAAAATATTCTGAAACTGCCCCAGCAAATCTTAAATATACATAGGAACAAATTCATCTCCTACCATTAATAATGTTATTTGGTTATATTGAATCTTAGAAATTTAACCAAAAAGGAGGGGGGGGGGGGAAGACACCATAGAAACTATAAGATGATATTGTTCATATGATTGATCCCAAGGTTCTTTTAGTATGTAATATTTATTGTTTTGTCATAAAATTTAGCTTAATATTCACATTGAGTAAGCTAATTTTTGTGGCAAAATCTTTGTTACCCTCTGATGTTTCTTACTATTTTCTAATGTTGCCAATTGTTTGATTTACATGAATTTTTAAAAATATTTTATGGAATATTTTGTACAGTTGTTCATAATTATTACATTAAATTCTAAAACTTATTGAAAAGGTTTTCTATGGATGAAGTTGTGCCATAGTTTATTTTTGATACATACTTCCTAATAATTTTTTTAAGCTTTACATGTGTGATATTTGTGTGCATTTAATTTAGTCATATCTTCTACTTACGCATCTGAATATTTAAGGATGGTATTTCAACATTTCATGTATTTCTATGTAATCACTTAAAATATGCATTTTCTTCATTAAAAACAATGCATTTTTCATTATTTTATTTAATAACAGAATGAGAAGAAATTTAATGGCTTAATTAAAAGCTGTAAATATTAGAAAAAAAGAAAAAAGAACTGGCAATTGTATTATTTTTCTTGTATTTAAATTGGTTTGTACTATTTAAAAAAAAAAAAAGATAAATTTTGTTATAATAACAAATTTGGAGGTTTATTTTATGAATAGTGTTAAATTTAGTAATTTTTTTAAATCAAAATTATATCAGCATAGCATAGAAATCTTAATGAAGTTTAAAGTCTATCTTCAGAAAGTGTTGTTTTAAAAGGATTTGCATTTGTGAATTTCAACAATTTTTAGAGAAGCACTGAAATTTTATGTTATATAGTTATTAAATATATAATTTCATACAGAAATCGTTGTGCTTTTGTAAGAGTGATTTCTTTAATTGAATGAAAATAATTTTAGTGATTTTATTACAATCCATTTTTAATAGTTGTGAACTTAACAAAAATAGCTAGATTGAGTGGCCATCACTAATGCATAGTTTTTGGCAAAGATACAATTTATATTGATGTTTTTCATTTATATGTTGAATGTGTAGGATTCATATAAGTATTGTTATGCATATTTTACTTTCATTAATATCTGAAATACAGTTAATTATGCAGTTTCCTCAAAAATATTGTAGAATTTTTTTTTATATGTCTGTGTGAACAAAAACATTCAAAATTTTCAGCCTTTCATTTCAATCTGTGGCTTCAGAAAACATATTAAGTTTCATACTTAGTACAAATTTTGATTTTTTTAAAGACTGTTTATTTCAGAAATAAATTGTTTCCTTTTGTGAATACCAATTTTCACACATATTTTATAGTTCATAATTATGATTTATATTTTCAATTATTATTAGTGTATATTTTATAATTTTATAAGGTAAAGAGAGCTTGTTGTTTCGAAAAAAGTTTTCTGTGTAGGCTGTGATTAATATGAAACTTAATGCATTTCATGATGTGATATTTTCCTTTGCTTAATTATATTTTAAAAAGGTGAAAACAAAATTTTTTTCAGATTTGCTGATATTTCATATTTTTTTAAAACACCTTATTCGTCTTTATTAATGATCTTTTTATGAATTGTTATTTAAAAAATACTATGACAAATTATCATAAATGTATTAAGATTTAAGTTGCCAATTCATTTAACTGAGGATTAAATAAATTCTGTGGAATATTATTTTCCTTGTTACTATTAAGGTCAGGTTTATAAATTTATATAAGAAAATGTGTGATTTTCTAATTTTTTTTGTACATTTTTATGATAGGGAAATTATTTTTCATATTTATTTATGTATAGTCAAAAATTATAAAATTCTTTTTAAATTTGTGATTTGCTGAAAATTTATGCTTTTTTTAATATTTTTCTATGAATACTTATATTATATATTTTAATATATTTTTTGATTTATCTAAATATAGATTTATAATTAAGCATTATGGAAATTACGTAGAATTCTTATATATGTATGTTTTTGTATTGCTGAATTTAAGAATTGCGCATGAAAACTGACCATTTATTTTCACACTTTCTTGTTTTGACTGATTTTTCCATTGAAATTTTAGAATATTAAAACGCTATTAATATTTATAACTAAGTTTTTACATGCCTTGTATTACTTTTAGACATAGTCTTTAGAATATGTGATCATAATTTGCTATTGCTCCATTATTAATGCTTTGATTTATAATTTAATTGTAAAAAATTATAATATATTTTAAAAAAAATCATGTTATGTAATTGAATTCTTTTCATTTTTGTGTTAAACTAAATGCCAATTACTGTTAAGAGAACAAACTTTTTCTAACCTGCTGTATTATGTTAGAATCAAGGTCAGGTATTTGTAATTAATTTAAAGCATTTTACAATTAAAAGTAAATGTTTTAACCCTTTTTACTTTGACAAAATTATCTTATTATTTATTAGGATCAATATTAAGGGGAAATAAGCTGAACATGTTCTTTATATTATATTTTGAAAAAAAAAATTATTATATTATTATTGTACTTCATAGTCATTCCTTCATGTGTACAATTTGAAAAGTGTTGCTCAATATTATTCTGGAGCATCGAAAATTTGAACAAATTGTTCTAAGCATTTAAGTGTAAAATGAATACTTTTTATTGCTTGTTGCACTTTTAGGTGTTTTTTTTTATTTCATAGTTTGCAAATTATTCGTTTATTTTGTTATGAATTTATATATTGTTCTTGTGACTGTGTTATTTTTTAGATATTTTTGGTGTGAAATTGGTTTATATTTCCTTTTTATATTATATCACCTTCCTTCTTGCACTTTCTATTTTGATGTTTGTGCAGTTTTAATGCTTAGATACTGTAATATGGCTTTGTAGTGTTGTTGGTATTTTTTAAAAACTTTTCTTTGAAAAGTCTTCCATTTTAATTTTGTATAACAATCCATTTGAACCATATCCAAAAATATTTCATATTTGAAAGCGACTCTTGATGATTTTTGAATCAGAATGGCTGAAATGGATTTTTTTTTTCATCAGTAAGTCAATATTATAAATGAAGAGAGAAAGAAATTTGATGCTCATCATCAAGAATCATCTTTTCTTTGTCAGTCTTAACATTCAGTAACATGATTGTTTTATATTGTGCTTATTTTATTTCTTGTAAATTCTAACTTGATGAATTTAATCAAATTACAAAATTTTATAGAATTATTCTATGCATTCCATTCTCTTCAATTTACTTATATAATATAATATAATGTTCCATAAGTTATATAATTTCATCTTTATTAGGTTGGAAATATTAGGTGTAGCATTTTCTGTATTAAAACATTCCATGTAAAAATGGCTATGGCTATTACCTATATGCTAATGCTTTATGATATTACATTAAGTAATTATCAACTTATTTCTTTCCTCTTTTTTAAATTTCTACTATTTAGATTTTGTTTTTGTTTTTAGGTTTGACCTCACTGAATTCCTTAGCTGGTTGATAGGATGCTTTTATAGTGAACTGACTAATTTCAATATTTTAAATTCATATTAATGGGCAATTAATTTTTTTTTATCTTTTTAGTTTAATGTTCAATTATAGTCTATAATGTGGATTTGGGATTATTTTTCTTTCTTCAGTTTGTTTCTGTCTTCTTTTCATTCATTAAATACTTTTTTTTTTATTAAAATTAAACAGAAAAATTTTAATTGTCATACTTATTACATATTAAATTAAAATTATTGTTTGTTTATTAATTATGTTCTATTTATTATAAAATTATTAAAGCATATATCTTTATTGCCATCTTTATTTAAAAATTCTCATAAACTTGTTTTGTTGTAAAGCATATTTTTATTTATGCCTGATCATATCCTTGTATTTTGAAATGTAGCTTTTTTTGTTTGTTTCAAATTTGTGAGTAAATCATTTTTATTTTGTCATTTCTGGATTAGCTAAGTATCACAGAAATTTTAAGTTAGAGTATAACCAGTACTTCATTTCTTTTGATACCTTATAGTCCAAGTGAAAACTGGTATTCTGTAGAAAAGATATAATTTTGATTTGCTTTATCAGTCTTCCATTTAAAAATGACTTGAACTTTTTGAAGAAGATTTCTGAGCTTGTTTATCCAACTTCTTCTACACCATGTAAAGATATTTAAATCTCAACAATGTATAATTTAGCCTTTTAACAGTATTTCACATAATATGGATCATACTGATCTACCAACAAAATATAGATAGTCACATATATAATATGGCTATTGACCCAATGTTTAATAAATGAACAAATGCTTTTTTTTTTATTTCATTGAAATATTGCATTTATTGCTTGTAATAAGAATTATTTACTGATTGGTATTGCATCTTGAATAATTAGTCTCCTTGAAATATTAATTATTACAGTGATTCAAATTATGCAAGTAATGCAATCTGAATATTTTTGACTTGAATTTCATGTTAATTGAATTTGTATTTGAAATCATTGAAGTGTGATTGTTTAATACACGGGAATTGCATCGAAAATTTCTATTAATGTGGGTAAATTCAATTGTCTATTGAATGAGGGTTAAAAATATTAATTTGTTGAATATGTGCTAATCCTTTATTGTTTTTCATAATTAATTTACATATTTAATAAAATACTATATCTGTGAACTTTCCATTTCTATTCAAGAACAAAGTTCCTATTTTTTATTAAAAGATAATCTGTAAGTTTATAGCATGATTTAGAATCACTAATTATGTTTCCTTTCTTAGAAAGAATTTTACAGAATTAAATAAATGTAGTCAGGTAAAGTAAAATGAATTGGACCTAAAACATGAAAACACTAACATTTATTCCAAATTTAACTTAGATCTAAGCAAATTTAATCTAAAAATGAACTTCCTTAACATCCAAACTATTGCAGTGTTTTCTAGATTTATTATATGATTGTGAATTCCATAAATGGGGATGGCTGTTGTCTGTAGAATAATGAAATATAATTATTAATTTAAATAAAAGTCGACTTTTAGAAACTTGTAAATATTGTTGGTATAATATATTCTTTTGAAGCAAAACCAATTTTTTTACATGACTTATTCTAATTATTTGACAATATCCATTTTTCATATCAATATTTTGTTTTATTGTTTTAGATTATTTTTGACTCTTTTATTTTTGTGATTTTCTAGACTTGCTGAATTGATTACAATAATTTATTATCATCATTTACTAGATTTTTATGGCTGATTATATATTTTCTCTCTTTGTTAATTTCTTGGAAAACTGCACATTTCCATAAGTTTCTCTTCAAGCTTTCTTTTCTGAATGGAAATAATATAAATAAGAAAAATTCAGCATGCATATCTGACTACTACAATACAGGGTAACTACAAAGACTTTTTTATTTTTAATCTTTCCATAATTTTATTTAGAAAACAAATAAATTGATAAATATGTGTAAATTATAACAGTGGTTTAGATACTGTTTATTTTTCTTGATTTAATCATTATTTATCTATATAGGCACCAAACTCCTTAAACTGAAGATGTTCTATTTCATGTTCTCGTTAGCTTTGTATTATCATGAATGATAAAAAGTTGTCTTTTTTATTTGTGTCATGATGTCTTTAACATAGCACTATAGAATATATTCTTGACAAGTAGACATTTAACAACTTATGTTTTTATCAACAAGTTATCCTAAGTGCACAAGACAAACTTTATTAACATATCTCATCGATGACTTTTATGAACTAGTTTAGAAACTTTGTAGATCCCTGTATATAAAATTCTTATGTTTATTTCTGTGCTGTTAAATTCTTAATAATAGACATACTATGAAATGAAATTAGCAAAATTATGCTTAAATAGTCTTTATCTTTTAATTTATTCATCTTTCCTTAGTCTATTAGTTATAGTTTAAAATTTCTTGTGCAGTAAATATTCTTACATTAATTCATTTTAATATCAATGAAGGTAGTGCTGTGAAGTTATCAATATTTGTTTTGAAAATATTTTACAGTCATTATTGAATTCAAAAATAATCTTGAATTAATGAATTATCCATATTTCTGTTCAATTTAGTTGAATGTATTCTATTCATTATAAATGTATTCACAGTTTTTGATATTCTTCTAATGAGTGAAAGGTGTTATTATATTTAGAATCATATTTGGAACTTTGATGTTATAGAACAGGAGTTCCCAAGGTTTAAACATTGCGACTTGCTTTTTTGAAATCGAATCTCAAACGATCCATTTCATATTGAACACACAGAATTTCTTTTCTGGGAGGAGCAGCATTGCTCCTTCTGAAAGAGATTTTGAAAGTAAAGAAGGAACTTTTGGGAAGAAAAACATTTGTTATTAAATATTATTTTACAAAAAAAAATCTAATTTGTGTCTAAATGAAGATTTTTAAGCCCACTTTACATTTTTTCAAACCTAGAATGATATGTAACATTTACAAATTTTGTCGTACTTCATAATTTGGGAACTCCTTATTTAGAGAATTTTTGAGATGATTCGTTTTGCATTTTCTTAGCAATAAGAATATACTCTTTTTATGAATATATTTTATAAAATTTTACATTCAAACAGTTTTTAATGTATTTTTAAAGAATTTTTTGTACTTAAAACATCTTGAACTTTTTACCTGTCCATCGAAGCATATCTTTGCAAATGTATCTGGATTAGCGAGTCCTCAGTAAAGTGAAGTAGCTCTATGAACTTTTACATGTGTATCGTATCATAAGCAATAAACTTTTGTAAAAATTAATCTTTGCTGTTGAATTTCCGTATTGCTTTTGTCTCTGTTTGTTTCATTTTTGTAATTTTAATACTAATAAAGTTCCGCGATCAACTGCATCAACGAGTCGCGTTTTATTGATTAAAACCTAGTTTGCATTCTGCCACCCAGTCAGCGGAAGACTTGGTTTCAGATGAGAAACTTTGTCACTGATTCGCGACTGCTATTCTAACCAGTGAGCTCATTGGGCCAGTTGATCTGGTGAAATATTCCAGTTTCGCCTAATAGTGCCCTGATCATTATTGAGGAAAAATAATTTGGAGAAATCTTAAATGTGTACGCTTTAGTGCGAGGATAATATATCCCATTCAAAAAGCAATGGAATAAATGAATTATTAGGATTCTTGTTTCCCTATTCCTTGCAACAGTAATTAATCTATCTATATCTATACTTATAATAAAGCTCAATGTGTGTGTGTGTGTGTGTGTGTGTGTGTGTGTTGGCGCTCTACAGGCCAGACCATTCAACCTACAGCTACCAAATTTGGCACATGTATACCTTGGAGGCCGGGAATGTGCACCTGGGGGTTATTTTTTCGAATTTTTAATTAGAATTGTATTTATTTAAAAATTAAGCGAAATTTTGTCGTGTTTCTGCTATAACTTCCGAAAATATTACCGCACAAAAAAGATTTTTACATCAAGTTAAAGATTAAAAATTTATCTTTTAAATGCTACCAATGCTTTAACATCAAAATTAAATTTCTGTTTTTAATGAATTTTTAAATAAATATTTTAACTCTATTTTTCAACAATTTCTTTTGTACAAAATAAAAATAAACGTTTCGCATTCCTGGGAAAAAAAATAGCTTTTTTCAAAGTGTTGCCATCACATTGATTAAAGCTCCAATTAAAAATAAATTAAATTTTTTTGAAAATGAAATCGTCTGTAGGAAATGAAACAAATATGAAATATTATTTTTTCTAAAAAATAAATTCAAGAAAAATTATTTTATGTTCGTATACACTCTCTATATTATTAATCCAATAAATCAGTTTTATTTTAAGGCAAGTTCTGTTTAATATGAACAGGACATCCATTCAAATCAGGGCCACACAGCTGATTTGTAAACCTTTAGTAAGACACAGATCTGTTGCGACAAAAATCGTAAATATTTTATTTAAAAGTAGCAAACAATTATTTTAATAATTATAAATTTTATTTTGTAAATAGTTGTGAAATTCAGATTGGCAACAGTGATATTTTTGGAACTTTTAATTTGTTGTTTAAAAACGATGCTAGAATTTTGAATGAAAGTAAGTTGATGTAAATTTGATAATATTATCTACAATGTAATAAGATTTAGTTTCATAATAGGTTTGTCTGCATTCTATTTTTGTTGACGCACGAACACAAAAGATATACTAAAATGGTTTAAATAGAAAATGATTATATTTTACTTAATTCAATAAATGCTCTAATAAATAACGAATTTTTGATTTTACATAAAGCTTCTGCTGTGGAAATCAC
>JAPMOR010054462.1:1008756-1028136 GCA_026543865.1 Argiope aurantia
TTATTCTTTGAGATATTACATAAATTATCAAAACTATTTTGTAGTTCACATACGACTCAAATAACAAGATATTCTGTTTGCAATACTCATATTCAATAATAATAGTAATAAATAAATAGCAATAAAGATGATAAATAAAATAAAACGCTTGCTTTTATTAAAAAATATCTTTATATTAATTGCAATTTCATCATTTTCACTTTAAATTAAAGTTGACGTTTTACCGGAAATGACAACAAATTAGCAAAATATATAGAGTAAATTGAACGAAATGATCTAAACAAAAGTATAAGTTTGGTATGACTATCAAAATTTGAAGATTAAAAATGTTTTGTTTGAGAATCTATTAAGAGACCAGTTACTTAAAATGTTTAATTGAAAATTGTAGCGAGCGGTAATACTGGTGAACCGGCTGGTCGCCAAAGGCGGCTAGTTATTAATAAATTATGACGTGGAGATGATTGACATCCAAGAGATTTCGAAATTATTCATATTTTGTTTGCTTGGTTTTCTTTCTTTCTTTCTTTTTTTTTTTTACTTTCGAGGCATTTTTGATCACATAAAAGTAAAGTCCAAAGTTTAAATTCAAGTTAAAATGATAAAATATCACCAGTTTTTAATGCCGAAACTGACCTGTAATAAACGTAATTAAATCCCTACGAGGAGTTTGCCCTTTAATAATTATTTCTATCCCCCCCCTTCCGTTTAACGATTTTCGTATCATGTAATTTTTGAATAGCATGCCGACCAAAAAATATTATGTTGAAATATATTGAATGGGTTAATGAATGCTTAGGTAAATGTAAACAATTCTGTTTTATACACTCTTCCGTGATGATGAAGTAATTAAACTTTTGCCGGGGATGACGAGGAGTTGATTGTCTCTCGAATTTTTTAAAATTGGAGTGGAAATCTTGTAAGCAGTCAGACATTCGAAGCCACATGTCAAAATTATTTTATGTGAAATGAATTTTAAAAAAATTGTTTTCTTGAAATGCAAATTGGGCGTGTGTGTGTTTTAATTTTAAATAACTTACGCGTTCTTATTTATCTAATTGATCTTACGACTGATGACCTTCGAATTGAAATGAATTTCGTTAGAATGATAATTATTTATATTATTCGATAGTGCAGCTATTTCTTTTTGCCACATCTACTTCCAAAATCGTAAATAAAGTGGCATTATGGGTAAATGCATTGAAAAAATCACCCGAAACAATACAAAATGCTAAATATTTTATATAAATTTTCTACATTTTTAATATTCGAGCTATAAGATTTAGTGAGCCATAATTGCGATTTTCTGTGTGTCGAGTCTCCAGGCTAAGGGTACGATGGATTCGTCTGATAAGATAAGTGTACACCTACTAGGTTTTTTTTTAAATAGTGCCATCTATTGTGTATTGCATTTATTTTCTCTTAATTACATAGAATCTATAGAGAAAAGCAGCCTGTTTTTCTATTGTTGCTCAACTTTTTGAGATTTGCACTCGTCATTCTGAATGATGAATATTTTCCATCCTCTTATTAGGTAACGAGTTCTATTAAAAGTAAAACTCGCAGTAATGTTAAGGAATTAAAGTGAATCAATAATTATATGAGAGCTGTGTTTGTTTTTCACAAACTTCGTTAAACTGTAAAAAAAAGAGTAGAGAGAAACACATTTATTATCAAAAATTATGTACAAGCATGGTTTCTTTTCAACACAGTCGCCGTGAAGACTCGGACATTTGTCATATCGATGGATCAGGTCTCGTATCCTTTCTTCGAAGAATGTTGCTGTCATTAATGTTTCTTTGAAGCCCCTCGTCATCTTGGAAGCTCCCCCCCCCCCTACAGACAGTTTATCAGTCTGACGAAAAAATGCAAATCGCTTGGTTCTAAGCCACATTCTCGATGAAAGGCGCAAAATGGTCACTACAGAAGATGTTCAACGATTTGATCACATGGGAACGAGGGCACGAGTTGGTCGATGAACAGGCGAAAATTGTAGCTCTCGGAAGTGAATGTTCAAATATTCCTGTTCTTCTCTTTAAAGAAAATTTGGAAAGCTTCCAGATTTATTAGGGGCTTCAATGGAACGTTTAGGCTCATCTCATATCACTGGCGACAAAGCTGTTTAAAGAAGATATCGAAAGCTTATTTCACCAGTATGACAAATCCTGAATTTCCACGGCGATTATGTCTAAAAGTAAACATTTGCTCATAGCTTTTGATAACAAATTAATTTTTTCTCAATTTTTTTATCTTTTCAAATTTCTATGGAGCTTTAAGGAAACAAACAAAAAAACGTCCTATTTTTTCCATCTCTTTTTGCACTAATCCTCACGTGTACAATTATACATTTTATTCTTTCTTCAGGTACAAAAGAGAATGAAAATTTTGCTAGCAGTTTTAAAAGTAAGAGGCAAGTATTTAACTCAGATCTGTGAGTTATTAAATTTTCGATTTTCAATCAAAAAATTCCGAAAATTGTATTGTAAAGTCGTGACAGAGAGAGATTTTAAGATAATGAATAATTGTAATTGTTAATAACTGTTATTGTGATGTAATAAAATTTATATTTTTCTAAATATTCTTCTTTTCTACAGTTCAAAAATACATAAATACATTGAATTTTGATTGCGTCAGGATTTCGTGGGATTGTTGGCCAGAAGCCAGTCAGCCAACCACACCAGAGGATTGTCCGGCTTCTGTCTGCACAATTGTATCAAGCCTTTCAACAAAATAGGATTGACCGTCTTGGAGAGATATTCTCCGGAAGCCTTCAGTTTATCATCAGCTTCAGACCTTACATTAGGAAAAAAATATTTAATTTCTTGTTCTGCTTTATCAATACTTTCACTGCCGTATACAGCATTCCGTAAGATATTTTCTCCTCCAAACTTGGCACGAATACTGTCAGGATTCAATGCTCTAGCCATCTTTGGATCCTCTGGACCCATTAAGTTGAGCCATTTGGAGATGGCTCCTCTTCCGGCAACGATGAGAAGTTCTACTGGTCCACTGGTCATGAAGTCCACGTACTCTTCTATGTCGGAGTTCTCGACTTTTGTGTCAGCATCATCTATTCTGATGTCCGGCACGGCACTCTTCGAAAATCCTGCGGCTTCAGCAGCCATCATGTCTCTATAGATCCGGAAGTATTTGTTGTCTTCCTCATCCAAGCACCGCAGGAAGAAGTTCCTGACCTGTTCTGGTTTGAGATAGGTTCTTCTTTTCTTCAAGATAAGTAGGCCCTCCTCTTTGATAATAGATTCAATGGCTTCTGATTTTGAAATGGCGTTCGGTTTGATGAGAACCAGAGTTCTTTCGAATTCTTTATATTCTTCCTGTTTCGAAGACTTTGCTGTTTCATTTTCTTCCTCCATACTTTACAAGATTTCTACTTTCCTCAGCAATTAGATTTCTTGTCGTCCAAGGCTGGATTGGCTTTTTAATCTAGATAAATAAAAAGTGGCAATTCCTAAATATCTAGTATCTGAAGGAAATCCTAAAGATTACTGAATAAATAACCCATGTCTTCAAATTTAGCTCCTAAATACTTTAAGTTTAAGGAAGGCTTTGAGGCAATTCATTAAATAGATAATTTTTTTTTCTAAATAGGTACTATTTCTTTGTTAAAAAATTATCTTTAGTCTTTGCATGAAAAATTTTATTTGTCAATCGTATTGAATGAAAATATTAACCCCGTGGGTACATTTGACGTATCGGAACGTTCCGTATTTGTTTAAATTTATGTTAGCTTAAGTCGTCTCAATATCATGTAGCAGTATATATTCTGAATATTAAGAAATATATCAATTCTTACGTAAAAGCTATTGCCTTCACATGTTCAAAAAATTAAATGCGCTTCAAATAAATGTGTAGTCAAAGGATAGTCCGAGATGCCATTTGCAATGCTTTAATTTTTTTGTATAATTATTTAAAAGTTCTCGCGCACTGTTTGACGTTTTCAGATCACAGAACAAATTTTCAGCAAGCTCGGTTTCACTTTCGTCTCTTGAAGTCTTGATACAAAAAAAAAAAAGTGTTTTTTATTAGCGCTATCTACAAATTTTTTTCTACCACATGAATCTTTTTTGACGTCTGTTAACTAGGACTGTGGCATTACGAGATGAAAGCCTTTCCAGCTAAAATCTACTTCAATAATAATAAATCTTTAAAAAATTTTATCAGCTGCATGTAATTAGCTTTCAATGAATTTTAAAAATAATTTTTTACTCTCTCATTTTTCGGGTAGCACAAAATTTAATACTCTGGTGCGAATGATAATCTCATTTAAAAATAAAATTTCAGTTAATAAGAGGATTTTATATGAAAGTATCTTTTGAAACTGAAAATATTATATGTATTATTAAAAAATAGGCCTAATTATATTCGTGAGCTCATTCCGTTGAGTACTAATATGAAATGCCTTTTTTTATATTTGCTCACTTATGAATTTTACACCACTTGGCTGCCAACAGCTAAATTGATATTTAATAATTGTATTCTTTGATGTATTTCAAATTTTGATAATACATATTGAAATATTTTCAGTCAGAAATATTTTAATAAAAATTTCATGACTATGAATTAAATGGTTCACTTTTTTTATTAATTAAAAATTAAAATTGCATAAAATTATAGTATGTCTATATATATTCTGTATAGACGTTCATCAATTCTTCAAGCTGTCTTTGTAAAAATAAATCAGTTAAAACAGATTTTTTTTTTTAGAGTAACAACGGAACAATATACATATATAATACAATAATATACGATATCAATGAAATATTTATAAACCTTTAAAAATGGTACGTAATTTTAGGGTTTGATGGTTTTTGAAACCCGCTTTTAAAAATCCGGTTTTTTAAAGTAAATTCGTCTTATTTGAAAACCGGTTTTCCGGAACACCTGGATATTCCTCTTCTTCAAAAAACAAATATGTTTATCATTTGGGATCGATTCGTCTAGCAGCAGAAGGCTTAGGGCTCCGAGGTGTCACTTTATTAACCAGTGAAGGCGTATTTGAATTTCTGTTAAATGAACTAAAAAATTTAAACACTGAAATTATTATATGTTTTAAAAGAACAAATTCAAGAAAGAAGACAAGTAGAAGACTTTTGCTGCATTTGCAGAATACACGAAACATTTCTAGCTCAGCGAAGAAATCTAGTGTACTTTCTTTAGCTTCAAAAACAGAAATTAGTAAGTTATCTGGAAAGATACTGTCTAGAATACTGCCAAATTCTTATGTGGAAGTAGATTTTGATGAAGAGCAAACCGAAGAAACGACTCTTCAGAGTAATGCTTTTTAAAAGAAGCCATGGAAAAATCAATCCATAAGTTTCTTGAAGACCCCGAAGAAAAAATTTCGAATCCAAATACACTGGAAACTGAATTTTTATTATTTGAGGCAACGAAAAAAAAGAACAAAAGATTTGTTATTTGATGCCATGAAAACTATAAAATCAAGCTCAGTAGCTAGTGAACGAGTATTTTCAATTTCAGGCAGTATTGCCTCCAAAATAAGAACAAGACTTAGCCACCGTTCAGTGGATATTTTATGATTTTAGAAATCCTATTTTCTTAGGAGAAATTAAAATTAGGAAAAATAATATAAATATTATTTGAAATTTTTGTTTTAAGTTTACATATACATATTATTTACACAAAATAACCTAATCCTTAATTTTTTTTATATATATATTTTGAGTTTGATATTATTATTATTTTTTTGTTATTTTATATAAATTTTTTTAAAAAATATTTTTCCATATTTTTTTTTTTTTTGAAAAAAACTACAAAAACCGGCTAACCCCGGTTTTTTTTTTTTTTTTTTTTTTTTTTTTTTTGGAAATATTGAATTCGAAAATCGGTTTTTCAAAAAATTGGTTTTCGTATAATCTCTACATTTAGTTAATTAAATATTAATGAGAAATTTTAAAAATTCGTCAATCATTTTGGAGCATCTATTGCACAAAACCATTTATACAGTAATTTGAATTACAAATTATTACCTTTACAACGATGCCAATTTTATTTCTATTCAATTTTTTCTTCAGCAAAATTTTCAAAACTAACTTTAAAAATCATTGTTGGCCATGTTTTTATTATTATTACAATGAAGCTCGAAACAGTTTTATTATTTCATTAAATCTCTCCTTTACACGTGTGGTTTAAAAAATTACTTTCTTTAGACATTAATGCCAAAATAATATTTTCACATTCTCCTTTATTAGTAAAATAAAGTTTTTAGAAGGCATTCTATAAATTCTGCGATGAAAAATTGTTATACACAGAATGCTGCTGCTCCAATCAAATCAGATGAAGACAAGATAGAAAAATGAAGTCTAAAACTTAATAATGTTAGGATATTTCGGAGTAAAAGACCGAATCTCCTTTAATTTGCTGAAAAGTTTAATACCTTCAGCAAATGACAATTAATATGAATTTTATGTGGAACAAGTCCCGAGAAGTTGGAAATTTCTCTTTGAAAAATCACAGCAATAGCACATTTCAATCATATTTATAACTTCTTGCCTTTCCTTCGTCTTCTTAATTGAACCGTCTAAGAAAAGTTAATATAATCAACAAACATCTATTTATTGTATTTAGCCTTTCAGCACAAGAAACGCTTTAATGGCCAGGCAATATTTCCGTGTTATGAGTGCATCTAAAAAAGTTGCATTTATTATTCCATTTTAGATACATACCACGTTTTCAAGAAGTATGAATAAAAATTAATTTGCCTCCATTTTTCTATAATTTTATCTGCATTCATTCCTTTAAAAAACCATTCCATTCGTGATTTTCCCCAAAACTCCATCAAGCACTCGTTCCATTTAAACTTTTTACTAACAAAAATAAATAATTGTTTTTTCTTAAACAATTTTAAACCTTTACAAAAAAAATTGATAGTTTATCATTAAGGTAGGAAGATTTACGGCAATTTAAGGCGAGGCTGGAAAATTTGCCTTTTTTTATGACGGACGAAAAGTAGATGACAAGAAAGAGACGATACCCATCAGGGAAGTGAGCTTGGATCTCGTTCTTTACACGCCCTGTCGTATGAGCAATTGCAAAATCTTACATTAACATTGTGGTGGCCAAACAACCTCTTTGCCTAACGCCGGGCCAGCACAATCCTGCAAGAGTATGCTGTATTAGTCATTGATAACTGGCTTCCGAAAACTTCTCTGAAAAAGCGAGCCAACTATGAAAAATTCGCCGAGAATCCACAAGCCATAATGTGTGCGGAATGCTTATGTTGTATTACATGAAGATTGGGGGAGCCCCATAAGTGACAGACCGTAAAATATGCGATGGTCAGTCCTCATCCACTTGCATCCTTGCCAGAAAACACAGGGCAAAAATCAAGACGTGCAGAGCAATTGTTGACGACTTCAGAATTTTGCGTAAAACCATATTACGGTTGTTCGCGGAATGCCCAGTGCTCGTGCTGTCACTTGCAGCCAGCATTTGGAGGACTTCAACTGTTACAATTGCAACTTCTTCCACAATTGTCGGCTCCGCTGCACGTCGTCCTCTGCAACATTCAAATAACCGGTTTCTTGCATCTTACGCATCACGCCTTTAGTGAAATGGGTTCTTCCCGTAAGTTTTTCGTCCGCCCGTAAGCATAAAATACTATAAAGCATTCTGATAAATACGATGAATGAGCCCTCTTTCACACTTAGAGGCATATTCAGAGGACAAATGATTTCTTTGAACTATATGAATAGTTATTAAGAAGTAAGTATACGTATGATATATACCAATTGGGAAAATTTTAATTATTATTTTGACCGAAACTTTAGTCCCATGGTTTAAATAATAAATATACGAGTTTTCATTCGTATCAGTTCGGTAGACGAGTCTCAGAGTACGTCTGGTTCTACGAGTGTCTGGGTAACGTCAGTTTAAATTTAACCATTTTGTACAACTGAAAAGATTACAGACTCTGCATTTTTATACAATATCTCTAATCATATAAAGTAAAATATTCTTGGTACTTTAGCAATTTAAATAAATACTTCCAATCTAAAACTAAAATTAGAATGGTGGAAATTATTGAAATGCATATAATCAATCCGTATTTTGAAGGAATGAAACATGTAAACCAAATTTCGGCATAATAAAATGTGTTGAAATTAAATTTTTAACGAATCCTTCAAGGTGGTAATTATTTTCTTCAAGTTAGAGATGGGTATTTAGAACAATTTGTTCGATTTTTCGGTATTTATTACGATTTCTGGACATTCTGGTTGAGAAGGAAATGTTCTTTAAAAAATCACGAAATAATCAAAAACTTAATAAAGAACATTTTTTAATTGTAAAATGAAACAAAATATATATATATACAATTTTGATAAAAATAGAAAAAAAATTGATGAAAATAATACGATTATAGAGACTTGCATCGCAAATCGTAACACGTATTGCTTAAATCGTATCAAAAAAGGAAATTGGTAAAACTACCGGACCTTATCTGATTGCTTCAATTATTTAACAGCTGACGTGTGATAGAAACATTGTCTTTTTGTCTAGATGTTTTCTTTTTCTGCAGTTGATATTTTGAACCATTTCCATCAACACTGTTAAATTTGATAAACAACAAATTAGTGTTCATTTAGTACTGCTTCATATCTGTCAAAGAATTCATAAACTCGTTCTTCGTTCAAAATGTCTAGCTCTTGCAATTACGGTTAACTCAAGAGTGCACGAACGAGAATGGTCTTCCATAAACTTATAGCACCATTTTTTTTAATTCTTTTTTCGAATTAATTACTATATGGAAGTTTACGCTTTTCATCTAATTTGTGCGCCGATTTTTTTAAATCAGTTGCCATCATTATAAAAGAAAGGGATATTTTAATGTAAGAATATAATTAACAATATTCTTCAATCATATTCCAAAAACTGACATGCGAATTTAATTCTTGAAAATGACTATGGAGAATCGGTTTAAGAATTCCATATTACTCACGAGCCCCGTTAAATCTTATTCCACCCTTGCACAATTTACTCAACGCCCCCCCCCCCCTCCACTATATATTCATGTTGTAAATTCGTTTAAACATTTTTGGATCTTGTAATAGAAAACTAAAGCAATTTTTACTTGAACTTACTGCTGCAATTGTGCCAACTACCGCAGTAACCTAATTTTTGCCGAAACCCCTGCTGTTGATAAATCCATAATTGCATCAGGTACATTTAGGAATCTGATGTTGAGATGGTAACATCTTGCATTTCAAACGAATGCAAGCGATTCAGGAATAGCGCATCAAGATGCTGCTTTAACCAAAAAGCTTTTCCACTACTATAGAATAAATATCCAAAAAGAAATTTGCATCAATAAATCATCTACTTATTATAAAAGCTACTAATATAAATAGAAAAATTATAGAGAAAGCAACAAAAACTTACTTTTCAGTAACATGGCTAGAAGACAGATGTGTTTTTTTTTCTGGTGACCAGTTGAAAACATTATGACTGGCGCTAATTAGAGATGCCGTTTCTGAGGCTCAATTTAAAATATTAACAGTGATACGAATTAGGTAGTGATATTACTTCCCCAACCTTCCTTAAATTTCTCAAATTTTCATAAACGTATGGAAAGTTATTGAAAAATCTAGAGAAAAATATGAAATGCAATGCACGGTATAATCAAATAAAGAAAATCATCATTACTCTTTATGCTTGTAAATTACTTTATCAAAATTTAAACAAAACTCAGACATAAAGCAATATTTACAATCACCCTATTATTAATATAACGATGATCCGTTTCCTGTTTCACACAAAGTTTTGGTACAAAAATCTCAAGATATTTCAAAGAAAATGAAATATAACTGAATTTACGTAATTATACATTTGGAGTTTTCAAAATATCCACTTTTATGAAATGTGGAAAATTATTGTTTGAAGTATTGACATATATAAACTATTGATATGTAACATGCAAATGATAAATAATGCAACATATGTAAAATCTTCATATCTAAGAATGGTTGAACATCCAACCAAATTCTAAAGCTTGTGAATCGGCACTCGACTTAATATGCTCAAAAGATTAGGTGATAAGACTCCCTTACGTCAGAAGAATAATTGAGTAGGGAAATAAAATATCGAGAAATTGCTGTTCGCTGCTTAATTGCGAAATTTAAAATCAAGTTTAAAAAGACCATTGATTTTCCTTTTCATTATACGAGGCCTTCTAATCCAACTTTGATATTTTTAAAAGGGAAAGGAAATCCTGAAAATTTTTAATATTTAATAAAAATATTTCATTAGAATAATTTGTGAGATTGGCTGAAAAATAATTAGATTTAGAAAAAATTCATCACCAATGTAATGTATCGTATCTAAATTTAAAGCCAATATTTAAAAAATATAAAGATTTAATAGCTGTATTTGTTACAATTTTATTATATTTTTATTTGACCAAAACCTTTTCAACTATAGAAATTGGTCAGTTGCTTCGTTAAACCAAATTTTCAAGAAAACACACTTTTTTATAAGAATAATTTGATTTAGCGTTTGGATGCTTTTCTGAAGAACGCAAGATACATATTATCCAATAAAACACATTAAATTATAGATATACAAAATTTTTAAAAAATGCAATAACAATATTTTCTTAATCGTAATTCAAGTTTCTAATGTTAAAAAAATACCTAGGGTTTATACAAAAACCGACTTTTTGAAAAACCGGTTTTTGAATTCAGTATTTCCAAAAAAAAACAGTTTTAGCCGGTTTTCGCAGCATTTTTGTCCAAAAAAAAAAAAATAGAATAGGGAAAAAATTTTTTTTTAATTTATATAAAATAACAAAAAACAAAATCAATATCAAACTCAAAATATAAAAAATAAATAAATTAAGGATTACATATACATATTACTTACACAAAATAATCTAAACTCAAACAAAGAATTTCAAATAATATTTATAGTATTTTCCCTAATTTTAATTTCTCCTAAGAAAATAGGATTTCTAAAATCATAAAATATCCACTGAACGGTGGCTAAGTCTTGTTCTTATTTTGGAGGCAATACTGCCTGAAATTGAAAATACTCGTTCACTAGCTACTGAGCTTGATTTTATAGTTTTCATGGCATCAAATAACAAATCTTTTGTTCTTTTTTTTCGTTGCCTCAAATAATAAAAATTCAGTTTCCAGTGTATTTGGATTCGAAATTTTTTCTTCGGGGTCTTCAAGAAACTTATGGATTGATTTTTCCATGGCTTCTTTTAAAAAGCATTACTCTGAAGAGTCGTTTCTTCGGTTTGCTCTTCATCAAAATCTACTTCCACATAAGAATTTGGCAGTATTCTAGACAGTATCTTTCCAGATAACTTACTAATTTCTGTTTTTGAAGCTAAAGAAAGTACACTAGATTTCTTCGCTGAGCTAGAAATGTTTCGTGTATTCTGCAAATGCAGCAAAAGTCTTCTACTTGTCTTCTTTCTTGAATTTGTTCTTTTAAAACATATAATAATTTCAGTGTTTAAATTTTTTAGTTCATTTAACAGAAATTCAAATACGCCTTCACTGGTTAATAAAGTGACACCTCGGAGCCCTAAGCCTTCTGCTGCTAGACGAATCGATCCCAAATGATAAACATATTTGTTTTTTGAAGAAGAGGAATATCCAGGTGTTCCGGAAAACCGGTTTTCTTAATCTAAAAACCGGTTTTCAAATAAGACGAATTTACTTTAAAAAACCGGATTTTTAAAAGCGGGTTTCAAAAACCGTCAATTGAATGCATAATTAAAATGTTAAAGTATTTTCTTTTTTTCTGTCAATACCAACTATCCAAGCGCTAACTTTGATAACTCTGGAACCAATGGGATGTCTGTAACATTATTTGAACAAATTTGTAACAGGCAATTTGCAGAAACCATGCCAACCTAAAAACATCATAATAAAATATCAGTTTAAAGTTTCTTATAATTATATAATTAATTTTTCATTCAGGAACTCCAAACGGATCCTTTCTTCATGAAGGGAAATAGTTTTGATATTCTTTGATTGAGAAATTAAAAAAAAAGTCAATGTTTATCAAATAATCTTTTGGAAGTGAAATGCGTAGGTGAAATCTTTCATCGGCTTAAAAGAGATTTCAAATTTAAAACATTTATGAAGCACTTACATCATAACGGGGAGGGCATTCTTTGCGTAATTTATCGTATTATCTCACAGTAATTATTGGCTTCAAAATAGAAGATTACAAAGTCTTACATTAGAGAAGGTAGAGAGCCCGGTACAAATTCGTTCAATACCACCATTGGAGTACAAATTTGACTCCTCCTTTCTTGGGACTACATATTGTTTTTCAAAGATAAATCGATTTTCTGTTATTTCAAGCCATCTAAAATTGTTTTTAGGAAAGAGAGAATAGAGACCAAACTCACCTTATTCTATAAAAGCACCCGTCCTCGCGGCGTGCCGAAAGACGCCTGATGGCTGGTCATTTCCCTTATTGATTCAATTGGGAGGAGCTCCTCTGGTTTCCGCGGATACGGTGTTTGTTTTTGTTTTATTTCGGGTATGACAAAGTAGCTGAGAAAGTCATTGTCGAGCCTTTTCGCGGCTCATTTACTCCAAATTGGAATGGTAGGAGTACTCAAAGTATTGACTTATTTTTCGCATATGAAGTAGAGGAAAAAATATAGCAATCATCTATCTGGAAACTTTAATGGATTTTCTTGTTTTAGACACCTTGAATAAGGATTTTTCTTGAAATTTGGTGTTCCGATTTGTTGCTGAATATTGTAATTTGAAATGCAATAACGTTTTCAGCATGCTATTTTAACACTAAAATTGAAGATTTCTATAAAATTCAAATTGAAGCTTGTCAATGAGTGCACTCATTCTCGTCTGAATTCAATAACAAGAGCAATGACGTAGTTATTGATCTTTAGAATATATTTTTATTGTCAAAATTGTAGCTAAGTATTAAATTTTACTTGAGCTCCTTCATAGAATTGACTAACTATTGATTTGTGTTTTCTTGCGAATGTGAATACGGTAATGAATAAAATAAAATAATTAGAGTTATGAATTTTAATATCCGATTATTTGACCAATACTGCAGAAAAATAAAAGCCCTGTTTTAAAATTTGTAGGAAATGTATCTTTCTCTTTACTTAACTTTGAACCTGTATACTATTATGTTTTACATGCCAAAATCAAAGGAAGAATATATCCTCTGGTTCATAATTGCAATAAGACAATTTCTTCACAATTTAGGAATCTGCATTTCAAGGAGTTTTGGCAATTGATGTTTGAAATTTCATTTCCTTTTGGATGTTAGAAAGAAATAGGAATGAGGAAGAAGGCCAGGGATTGACTGGGGACCAACCGCCTTGAACAAGAGGTCAGTTCGGAGAATCGGTCAGTGATGTGGATGAAATGTGATATAAACAGCAATCAGCGACAACACATCCCTGTCGATGCTGCTTCGTTCAGTGGCGCTAGGGTGGTCGGGTGTACACAAGAAGAAGCAGCTCTGTAATTTGCAACTAAAAATGGACCTGGTCTCAAATATTTGCTGCCTATCTATGCCACTGTGTTGTAAATTTGTTTTCTTTTATTTTTTTAATGGTAGGCTTCAATTTTATTTTAGATAAGAAACTAAAAAAAATAAAAAGACGTATTCAGATTATTACAATAAAATCTTTATTATTTTTGATACATTTTCTTTCATAAAAGTATATTCTTAGCTTAAAAACTAAATAATTTCCATCGAGTGGATTTAAGGTAAGATAAGATAAGGTATATTTTAAGGAACATCGAGTGGAAATTCCATTTGATTCCAATTCTTCTCTAATATGTCTAAAACCGGCAGATGATGATGACTGAAAGCATAGGACAATCACCCTAATTGTAAGAAAGAGTTTGAACATGAAAACACCCGAAGACAATGCAGCCTATAACTACAAAACAGTCACTGAATATAGGAGAAATAAAAATGAATGCTCTTGTATCAAAGCTTTACCGTGCAACAACAAGTTGCTGCATTTATGTGAAATATAAATACTGCAGAAGAGAATACATGAATATTTGGATGTAGGCATCACAAATGTTACATATATGCTTCTTTTAGTGTGCAGTGAACATCGAACTTTCCAATACAGTCTCTTTTGATGCTGTCAATGGGAAAAGCCTTCCACGCAGAGGCACGTAATAAATACATCCATGCAAAGGGAAATGCGAGACTGGAATCAAAAATCCTTTATATCTATCAACAGAGCACGATGTTATCGAGGGTGTGGCTCAACGAGTATCATTGCTTTGTTTAGAGCGCGTATCATGGTTATTTCCGGTATCGACGGAGATACGTAGCAGAAGATTTGGGAAGAATTGCGTTCGCATAAAAAAAGAATATATTGAAAATCTGTGATTCTTGCATAAAAAATTTGAATTGATCATCTCTTAAAGTATGCAAATTTCAAATGAATACAGCAAGTGCTTATTTCGCAGTGAAATTTTGAATTCGGGTCATTAATTCTTGCACAGGTATGACAGATGGTTCTAATAAGGCTTCTATTAAAAAATGTCTTTAAGACTAAAGAGTTACTAAATGCAAGTTGTCTCCAAGGCCACTGTGCAACTTAACAACACTTTTCACACTTGAGGATGAGCCAAATAGGATACCTTCAAAGGACATTTACTAAATTTCATCGAGGTACTTGACGCTTTAAAAGCACTGAGTCGTTGGTTGTCTTCAATGATAATGCGCAAACTAATGATAATTCATTCTTGAATGCAGAATGCAGTGTTAGACAGGAGAAAGTTTACGAGTAGAAGGTAAGCACTGAAGTTTGATTTCCCCTGACCAAAAGGAATGGTGGCAGATCTTTGGTCAGTATATCCAACCAAGCCATATACAAAGGGGCGGTAGCCCCGTCTTTCCTAGGAAGAGGTAATGTCCTGCAAAGAAACAAAATATTGTTTTGTTAATTAAAATGTCATCTTAAGTAAGGAAATTTAAGATAAAAAGCCTACTAGCTATTTCTTCCACCACTATTCAATCCTTTTGAGAAACTTTTGGGAATGCTTTTGGAGTCGTTATATTCATTAGATTTTCACCATAGGTTTACAACCAATTAAGTACTGTAACGAAAAAAGTCCCAGAGACTCAATAACAGATAACGACGTCTTATTCTACACGAATACACAGTAGAAAAACTCAACCGAAGCGTATAAAAGAACAACACTTGCAATTAGTAGTAACATATAAACAAATATCGCTATTAAACCAAAAACACAGCTCAAAGCATTTAAACAAAACTCGCTGGAGTGTTCTTTCAACTATTTGCTTGAACTCAGCGCAACTAATTTTCTCGCTACAGGACTAACTCTCGAATTTTTTTAAATAGGTTTCGTCACAAGGCATCAAATATTCTAAAGCCAACACTAGAACTCGAGTCCTAATAGAATTATTGTAAGATTTTCGATTGTTGTCACCAAAAGCAAGGAGTCTTTGATTCGATATTCGTAAAACTGTCTCCCTTACTAGGGTACTTAACTGCGCAGCGAAGCAGTATTACACATTCATAATAGTATGGAAGAAATTCAAAGTCATTGTTAGTTTATCCGATGATGGATTGAATCTTCTTCCATAAATCAAACTGACATCTCCTGAAATTAAATGAGTGCTTTTTGAAGATACAGTTTCCTTTGTTGTTACTATTAAAAATAAACTTTCTATAATGTTGAAGTTTGCTGAGTTGTCCTGTGAGGGTCACAAGGAATAAAATGGTATTATATACTGAATAAAATTATATTAGAAGTATACTCAGATGAAAAATGACTAACGAAAAGGCGTTGCAATTTATTCTGAAGAACTTGTTCATTAAAATAGATAGCTATTCAAATATTTTATGTTTACTTAGGGAACATTGAATCACTCTGATCTAATGAATGGAGCAATATATTTTGTCATTTGAACTATGAAATAAGTGTAATAGCAAGGAGCTTGTCATTTAAGAAGATTAAAGATATTAGATATTTCAAATAGATGCTTTAAAATAGGCACTTAATAACCATCAATAATTCTTGCATCTAGCCAAAACTCTAGTATTCCTTTAAATAGGAAGATAACACAGAAATGAGAAATTTCGTTGGAAGTAAACTTTTCTATAATTTTATTTTACTAATTCAAGGCGATTTTATTATGAGTTGTTGCTTTTAAATAAAACAGTCTAAAAAAGTTTTAAAAAGTATAAAAGTTGCATTTAATTCTGCTGTGAGATGGTAATAAACATGATAATTTTAGTGAGGCAAAAGTAATCATTTGATTTAAAAAAAGAAATAAAGAGATGAGCGTACTTACATAATGATCATATTTGAAGACTTGGAATATTTTTCTAAAAGTTCTCGAAGTCTCAAAAATTGATTTGTCTGTAAAAGAAAAGTAAATATAGAATTTATTAGGAAAATTTAAAGGAGATATCACGTCACAATATATTTTGGCTTGAATCGTTTTCTTTATTTTATTTTAAAAATTTATTCCTTATTTCATTTATTAGGAAAATTTAAATGAGATAGTGACATGACGATAATGTTCTAAATTTGACCCGTTTTCTTTATTTTTGAAATTTACTCGTAATTATGTATCAACAAAAAGTGAAATCAAAAAAGTATCCTCACAACGGGCACGGATATAAATCAAATAATAAAAATAATGAAATGTTTACTTAAAATACGTTTACTTAAAACATATCTCTTGTCTACATACTTAAAAGCATATTTAATATGCTTTTAAAAATATAATTATACAAAATATTTTTACAATTTCTATATATTATAATAATATTAGGAAAAAATTGTAATGAAATAAAATGAGAAAAATTTATTATTTAAATTTTAGAGTGACGTATTTTTGTAATTTTTTTTTTTTTGAAAAAAGGTTAGAATTTTTTCAGATTTTTTAAACAAAAAAATCTATTTAAAAATTTAAAAACATTTTGTAAATGAGCAGCTTTTATTCAAGAAGAGACTGTTTGTCGAATTTGATCGATTCTATAAAGCGTTCTTGTAGATATTGCTATTGATTTTCAAATGTAGTTGATGGACTTCGTTCCCCTCAATGAGCTGGAGTGCAATCAAAAATTAACAGGATTGTATCTCAATGAATTAACTTCAAGCTTCCTTTTTTTTTTGTGAAAACTTTGGAAAAAGGTTATTTTCAAATAAATTCGAAAGATCATTCATCAGAAATATTTATTTGAATTTAAGAAAAACAGATATTGAGGGAGCAGATTGCAATTCCTTTTAGAAGACACCTATTTGATCATGAAGGAATTATGATTATCCTCTTCATTTAAAATATGATTAAATTTGACAATTAAAGATGGTATCAAGTATATCAGATGATTGCAATACAACTCACTCTATTTTTTAAAGTGTTTAAAGTGGATCTGGTGACTGTCCCCGGATCTTTTGTTGATTCCTCTTTGGATAGAAACTTAGAAATCATCTTCCTAAATGTCTCGGTGCTATAAGAAATACAAAAAAATAGTGGTTAATAATTTTTTTTTTTCATATGCTGTGAATTATATTAATGGGATAAAAAAAATACAGCATTCTTTTATTCTACATTTTTGTTTAATTTGACTTGTTTCATTATTTTCAAAGTGGAATACCATAATTTTTCTCTCTTGCTCTCTGAGTGTTAGTTTTTCCAAACATTTATTAAAATATCGTATTTTAATAGAAAAAAAAAACTTTAAATTCTATCTATTAATTAATTCTAATATTAATATAAGAAGCTAATTCAGTCAAATATTTATTTTATTTGAACGGCACTTCCCGGTATTAAATTTGAGATACGAATGATGAATTATAAATTTAAGACTAAGAAGAAGAAAAAGAAAATATACTTTTAGTGAAGTCAAAAATTTGTTTTAAAAATCTATTTAATTAAATGCATTTAATAACCTGACTGCTGAATTCGAATAGAAAAACTGGTAGTTCATGTGATAATTTTCTTTGTCAAGCAATTGTCTTCTTCGAATATACGTGAAAATTCCCACAGGTTCAATGAGAAAGAGTCATTGTAACAAAAAACACAGATAACAAAACCTAGTGGAAAAGTACGCAAAAGCAGCACTTGCAGCACACAAGTAACAAATCTTTATAAAACAACATAAAAAGCACAAGGAGCTCCTGAAAGAATTTGTTCAACTACTGTCTCACTCACATGTGCGCGTATAAGAGAGTATCGAAACTTCTTGAGACAGCTCGTATCTTCAGTTCTAGCAGAAATATCGCCAAAATTTCGATATATTCTAGAAACTGTAGTTTCGTCGCCAAATTCGTCTCTTAAGATTTATCGCAAAGTCGGACGAGCTCCAACCCGGTATTTTTTAGAGCTGTCTCTAAGGCTCTCTTTCTTACTATGAAACTAACTGCGATAGGAAGTGATATGACAGACACCATGAGTGGCATTTCTTTTTAATTGTAAATAATGAACGGAAGTAGAACTCATAGGTTCTACAGAGTTGCCAAATTTTTTTTTCAGTGCATAAATATTATCACTCATTTAATTTACTTCCTTCATATCTTCTTCTTCATCTTCCTTTATATCTATCAGTAATGTAACGCAATCAAACTTTCAGTCTGCATGAAAGCGCGGGAAAAGAGGCGCGTCTCTTGACACAAAGGTTCAGTTTGGTTTAGTTATATTAACGTCCCGTTTTTAAAGCAATACTAGGGATATTTTGGGACGGACCTCGTCATTTTGAACCGCTGCCAAATGACGAGGAGGACACGTCCCTCTCCAAACTTTCACACCATACCAGCGGGAGGACGTTTGGCCCCGACGGATTTAGTATGCACCAGACTCGCTTACACGAACGGTTCTTTAGTGGAATCGGGTCTCGAACCTGAAACCCTCTAGTTCCGAAGCCGAGGCCATGCCACCAGATCACTGTGGCTCTCTTGTTATAAAGGAAGGAAACTCAAAGAACCAATTATTATATTTTAATTCAGTACCAGTTTCTTGCCTTTTTAGTATAAACTCGAAAAGCGGCATTCTTTTTTACCGTAGGTTTGTGAAAGGATGATTTGTACTGTCAAAAATACAGCTTCAGGGAATCAAAAGCGGGTTTTTAAACGTTTTCTGTAGTGTAATTTAAAAAAAAATTGCTAAAGGTTAAAGACGAATAAATAGTTGATTACAATAATTTCTATTTAAAACTTATTGCAAAGTGAATTTTTTTTACAAACAAACACTAAGAAGACATTCCAATAAAACTTTTGTATTTTAATCTCGCGCATTTTTTATTGAACTGCCGGCATAAATTACTATAAACGAGAATGAGGTTAGTAGCAAATATAAGCAAGCAATATTTTGAAATTAATTAAACATTTGTGATTACTT
>JAPMOR010054462.1:1033326-1070076 GCA_026543865.1 Argiope aurantia
AGGAGGAGTCTCTCTGTCAGGATGTTAGAATACAAATTAGTACGATAGCTACAAAGAGCAGAGGTCGAGATAGATAAAATTCAGTATTCGGTTTTAATATCTATCAAATTTTGGACTCAATTCAACAAGAGATGGATCGTCTGTCGATCTGTACTTTTGGAAACAAATAACTTAACTGTAGTTCCGGATCAAATCATATTTTCAGTCGTTTGGAAAAAAGGCGTCTAAAACAAACTTTTTGGATATTATTAACCGCATGCCAGGGGTTAATCGAAAAAAAAAAAATTCTCCAAGGATCTTATTATAGATTCAGCAAAAATGATAAATTCAAACCAAAGGTTAACATTTCGTAATTACTGTACCCCATTGCTATGAAAGGCGTTCTCTGGGATAATACTTTTGTCAGAAAGATACGAGAAAGTTTTCTGTTTTCATCTTCATTTCGTTCTTCTAAGTTATTATCTGATTTCTCATTTATTTCTTTAAATCTAAATATTTAGAGTAAAATATTTCTGTTATCAAAATTTGTGAATTTTTCATATATCAATTTGCATATGATTTACTCTGAGATAGAAAGTACTATCATCATTTTCTGCGGGGGGGGGGGGAATCCGAGATCGCCGTTCATTACCGAGAGTTATTGATTCGCTTGTGAAGATGTTTTCGTGACCGTTCAACAGTTACCAGCTAGCAAAGAAACATCGCCTACAAAAGAATTGACATCACAACGCAATTATGAAAGTCCTTTGGGAAAATATGTTATTAGATCGAATAGTTATTCTGCGATATTCAGATATTCGTGGAAAAGAAAACTAGCGACAAAGCGCTTTCTTCACAATGGATTACTCGTTAATGATGGCCGTTTACTGGAATGCAAAGAGCGAAGGAATTTATCGCTATTGCTTGAGGGAATAAAAATAAAAAGCCAAGTCTTAAGGCCTTTTTTTTTTTTTTTGTGAGTCTTGGTTATTGACCATAATATCGCCATTTCTTCAAAGATAACTTTTACGAATTTTCACAGCTTGTTCAATTTATCACTCACTTTCACTTCCGACCATACAAAATATTACAATTTTAAAATTCCCCAAATTTGAGCTTTTGATGATACTACGCTTTCGATTTCCCTTAGTAACCTCATTCGAAAGTTTGTTTGCTGGTCTATCTCTGACTACGATAAATAAAAAATACAGTGATCTAGAAGAACGAATCTTCACATTAAATAATAGATTTCCGTGAAATTTTGAGGCCGGTATAGCCTGGTTGGTAGGACATTGGACTCGCATTCCTTAGGTTGTGAGTTCAAACCCCACCGGCCGAAGACTCTCCGTGTGTGTGTGTGTGTGGTGGCTGGCGCACGTATAAATCTGTCGTGGTCACAAAGTCCTCCATGCCGAGAGCAATAACACTAGGGGTACTGGTTCAGAGGTGATCGTTCTTTGTTTCAGGTCTAAATGACTATCTGTGGTTGAGTGAATGAAATGCATGAATGAAGTCCGCCCCGTAAAAAGGGTTGTGACGCGTGAGTGTGTGTGTACCATCTTCATTTGAGCTAGAAGTCAGACTTCTGCGCTTGGTGCTCAGGGGTCTTTACCCTCAGAAGCTACTGCGAAAATAACTTGTCTTAAAATAGTCACACGACAAAAACATGAAATTTTGGATGAAAAAATAAAAAAACGCAATGAGCTAGATATATGAAATTCTACATGGAAATCTGTGTCAGTAGCAAAATTGTAGATCTGCATCAATATTTAGACCCAATTCGCTAAAGAGCTTTATTGTATTTGGTTCTGTATTTTCGTAAATGCATTAATACAGGGTAGTGTAATGAATTTTCTTTGCATCCCGATATCAGATATGGGTCGATCCAGTTTTGGTAGTGGAAAGAGAGGGCGTTCTAAAACGATTGCATGAGCACCATTAAGCAGGCACATTGTAAAGGGAGGAGGTTCCCCATCCCCTGGTTTACTCACTTGCGTTGCTCGTCGCTGATCTCTGTGTTGTCCTGAGCCACGGAAAAGAGACGCAGTTTGCATCCTTTGAACTCCGCTCTAGTGGTTAGGATGTAGGGCAGCAGAACGGTTAGGCCTGCAAGGAAACACTCTCGATGAAAGAATCGCACTTGGAAGTTTTTTTTATTGATTGCACACTGGTTTATTTCATGAGCATTATTTATTTTTTAAGAAAGTGCGTGCTTTATATTTTTAATGTACCATTTATTTTTTATCTTTCATTCATCTCAAATTCTTAACTCATCTTTATTTTTTAAATCTGAAGACTTTTTAAAAAATAGACGGTCATAAACTTTTAAAAAAACAGAATAAAGCTCATTTCATCACCCCATTATTAATCATTTTGTTTTCAAAAATATGACATTTAATTTCATATCGCAGCGAATGGTCATTTGAAAACTAATCAATAAAATAATTTAAAATGTTTTTAATACTTCCATTTCTTAAGAATGTACTAAAACACGAAAGAAGAAAATAATTTTTCTGTTTTTGGAAACGTCATTTCTAATGAATAAATAATTGGTTATTTAATCAATTGTGACACTAGCTTTCTTTAAACCTTTCGGAGGCTTTTGAATAAAATTAGAAAGGCATTTGGTCGTTTCAATTTTGGCACACTCTTTCCCTTTTATTTATATAAATAAGTCCATTTGCTGTCCAATGGAATTTTGTCACTGCTTTCAAAAGCTGACCCATTCAACTGATTTATTCGCCAGTTCATTTCACCATTCTGCAGCTAACCAGCTATAGATGCTCTTTGCTGATTTTAGAAATATATTTTAACATTTTATTTTCTTTGTAATAAATTTAGACATGATTCAATGAATACTATTTATAGGGTGTATAAACAACGGGGGGTTCAAGCGGCTAATATTCATTATAATATATTGCTAATGTGCTTAAAATGATTGAATTTCTAATAATATGAATTATAATAGCTCATCCACTCCGATGATTTGAAAAAAATCAAGGCTGGCATCCATTTTGTCTGCCGATTTTCTGAAATGACTTGTGGACGACGTTGACTATCTGGATTAAATGATTTTTTTCGTTTTTGTTTTTTACAAGAAACTGAATCAAATGGATTCATCAGAATATCTAACTTGCTAAGCATTAGATATTATCTACATGATTTATCCGTTTCAATGCCGGGATTCGTTTATGACAGTTTCGCTATGAGTGCGCATTTATGAACGATTCACTTCAAAACATGATGATTGGACGTGTGTTATTCAAACAAATTGAAGTTCGATCTTATTTGCAACTATAAGACAGAAACGTGAGAAGCGGTTTTCGTCGATTCGGCAAACCTAAAATGATTGAAAAGGATCATTCATATTGTCCTAAAATGAACCTAACCTATTCAACTGACTGGGTGGTCAAAGAGTCACGTCATCCCCCCATTCAAAAAGGCTCGCTTTCTCTGCCGAATGAGCTCCTGTTTATATTTAAGCATGTTTACACGTGCTTCTTTTTGTACCCAGTTGGCACATCGACCCCCAAAAAAAGCAGTTCATTCTAATAGTAGATAAAAATAACATTTTTTTGGGGGGGGATTATCATGACTATTTTTACGTTATCCATTCGTTATATTCTGTTTTAAATATGTGTGGTAGTATAATATATATTTTTATATTGCTAGTCACTATAAAAATGATAACACTAAAACTAATAACTGCTATTAAATATAAAAAAATATTTTGTTTATGTTAGCTAATAACATTTACTAACATAAAAATATAAAATTGTCATTGAATAAATTAAATAAATATTCATATTTTCTGTAATAAAATAGTTTTTCAAGATGTGGATCTACTTTATCGGTGGATTAGGGCAGAAAATAGGACTGATGAATGTTGATAATGGAATAGGCACGTGCAACTGCTGCGGTCGATTCAATAAATGCTGTATTTGGATTCGGCGGGTTTGTCTGTGGTTGGAAGTCAGGTCAGCGGTTAACATGCTTCTTTCCATATTCATACACCGGATGACAGACACATAGATCTACTAACCTCCGTCGTCGTAGAGCCACCAGACGTCGATGTTACCCTTTGTCTGTTTGTCATGGAAGAAGTTAGCCATCTTCAGGTCAATTCGAGCTTCTTCGGCAGACACTATACGATAAGGAGGCGGAGTCCCGTTGCTCGCTAGGCTTTCTTCCAGCACCGTTTCTAGAGTCACTTTGAGCTCTGAAAGGGAAGACGCAGATATTTTAACTCTAGATTAACTCTAGATCCTTGCTCAAGAATTACTCTAGAAAATTTGAAATGCATTTCCAATATTAGAAAAGAAATAATTCAAAATGTTTGCTCCGATTAAAAATGGCGTCAACAAAAAATGGCGTTATGAACTGATTTGACTATTTAGTTAGAAGTTTAAAGTTTTGTTTGTTGCGCATCGAATCAAAAGCTGATGCAGGCGCAATGTTTTATAATCAAAATGGCGTAAATGCTGATACAAAAAAATGTACATACTTTTCTTCCTTCAGTGACTTGTTTTAATACACATTTATCCCGATAATCTTCAACAATTGGTTGGTAACACAGATTGATACATATCCCAGAGACTTCTTTCTGTAAGATTAGCATCTGTAAAATGGTTAGATTGGTTAGGTGGTCAAGTTTATGAACTTCACAAACTTGATCCCCTAGATCTAATGTCGTAACTGAGATTCTTTTGTTATGAAGCTATTTAACCTTTTTTCCTATCTCATCACTAATATGGGACATTCCTATATTTTTACTTGAGTTCGGAATTATAAATATGTTCATTATCAGTTCATGACATTTGTTTGCACCAAATTGCGTCTAAGTTACATTATAAAAACAACAAAAAATTTCAGATACATAATATTTTTTCCTCATAACTGTAAAAAAAGAATGAGATGCCATGTATGTGACAAAATGTATCATGTAAATAAATAGAACGAATTTCATTTTTTAAAAATTATTATTTTGTTTTTAAATAATAAAGTTTTTGACCTTTAGTAATAGATTTTCCTACAGTGATCTTGATTTGCTGTGGTTTCACAAAAGATTAATGAATCTGTAAAGCAAAATAGTACTTCGATCTTTTTTTTCATAAAAATTCTGACTTTCAGAGAGCAAGAGATTGTTCATAATTGACAAACCAAACTAAATATCACGAGTTGTTGCAGGTGGTCACTACTGGTCAATTCCTTGCTGTTCTTCTCTCTCCGGAGGCGGAGTGGTGACCACATAAAACTCGTTCAAAACTTAAGTAATGTCAATTACTAGCGTGTAAAGGTTTGGTGTGTTCGAAGAGGAACTTTCAGCAAAAAAAGATGAACTCGGCTCTTTTAACACTAAAGATGTCTTGCAATTAGGTAAACAATGCAATAAATGTTCTTCTACAGCCGACTTGAAATCTCATTGGAAGTTTGCAAAGGATTAATCCGTGTGAAGCTGAGAAACGTTCTTTAGAGGAAGGTGAACTCATTGAAACTTCATTGGAAACTACACAGATTATCTTGCAAAGTGACCGTCATGTTAAATTGAGTTTTTATTGGGGAAGCATGAGGCGCCAACAATAAGACGGTTTAAATTCAGCATCCTTGAGAAACTCAAATCTCTGACACAGGCGATTTAAAGTTTTTAGTCATCAAGCAGAGATTTTTGGAAGTGTATCGAATATTTGTTGTGGAAGCGCTCTTCAGATCGCCCGATTCCACAAGTATAATGAGCCCACTGCATCACGCGATTGCCAACAACAAACTTTCTAGCGGCTCTCGAACTGAGCACGGTGCTTGGTCATGTGATGTTATTTTCTAATAGTGTCTTTATTACCGAATTATTATTTACGCTTTAATCAAAGTACTCAAATTATTATATATTGTGTCATTGTTTTTGTTTTATCCTACGTAATAAATATTTTTAAATGTGTCATAGTGCTATTAGGTCAAGATGTAGCATGTCAAATATTAAATGCAGCAAAATACATGATATTTTGATGCAAGATCTGAAACAATTAAGGATATGTATCATTTTATTGAAACGTGTTACAATCGCATATCAGTATAATAATTTGAGAACAAATTTAAATTATCTATATAAATGTTTTATTGGCGAATTAACAAAATAAAATTCTTTGATACGAGATTTTTTTGTGTGATAGAAGTGTATATTTTAAAGATTTTCCTGGTATTGTAAGAGTTATTCGATATACAATTAATAGAACTTCTAACATATTTAGCAAGTGAGCGACTTCCTTTGATTTAAAAAAATATTTTCTTCCCTTCCCTTATTTCATACGAAAAATTCTTTTCAAAACAAAAGAAGTAAATTTAATATCAACAGAATGAAATATGTATTGTAATAATATATAATGCGATAAATTCTTGTGTTTAAAATGCTTAACATTTTAAAGGTATTTTTTGACTCATATTAATCGTAACCTGAAGAATCCGGTTGAACAGATTGCTGTTGAAGCCGTCTAAAACCCAAAATATGTTTAGTTCATGTCTTTGTGATTCTCAATGTCCTACCTTTGGATGAAGCTGTTCACAGAGTGTCACTTTTACGAAAGAAAAAACAGATTCTTGAGTAGCAAATCACTTTGCTTTTTACATCTGTGAAACAGCGGCGAGTATAGCAGCGTCGAAGGGAGTAGAAACTTTTCATGTGACAGTCTTAGCGAAAGGAAAAAAATTAAAAGTGTTTATCTTAATGTAGCGATTAATGTGATAATGGTAGAAAAACACCAGGAAACTTTGCGCCATGGAGAAAGAAAAATGACATTTTGCCCTCGCCGTCACGAATGAACATTAGCTTTACCTGGAGTCTTGAATGATGTTTCGACCTTTCCTTTCTGGTCGTAGCTCTGGAGTATGGGCAGACCCTCCGGGGTCTCGAAGTAAGGAGAATAATCCGTGCCTCCTGGCATACGGAGGATGCACAAGGACATGTGAGCGTCAACCGCCTGGCTGAAAATAGATAAAGGCTTCCTTTGAATCCTTCATTTTAGCAATGAATCAAAACTTGTCAACTTATCACGAAGACATTTGAAAAAAGGAACATTTAAACTAACAACAGCTAATATGTTCGCAGGGGTCCCAAACACCAACTGGATCCTCAGACCAGATGCACATGAAATCCGTCGTGTGTCCAACGTCTTAATCCTGGCAAATCGTTATCTGAATGCATTTGCTAAATGTGGCTTGATTAAGTAAATTTTAGCTAATCATTACATTTTGATAAAGAATCATTTTAATCAGTTCTACAATTTTTGGGATCGTTTAACTGAAATGATAATCAGAGGCTAAATTATATTTTTAAGAAATGATAGTAAAAACGAAACAAATTAAGTGAAAGCAATGAAAAGATGTAAAGAAAAGTATATTTATTTGTTATCTGAAGCCTATAAAAAGTTTCCCTGCTTCTTTTACGAGTCGCTAATGAATGGAATGGGCCAGAGAAGGTATAAGCATTGTGCCGCTGACTTTCAAAGAACATAGGAGAGAGGGGACAGTAAAATTTGGAATAAGGAATTAGAATTTTAATGAACAACGGGACTCCCATCCTTTACATTGCCAACATTACGTCGGGATACTCTTCCCGTAATGTATATTGTTACAAACCTGCAATTCGGCTTCCCAGCATAGTTTATTCCATCAATAGAAAGAAAGTTTTACAGTCATCTGAATGGGACTAGCGCGTCGGAGGTCCCAGAGCTTGGCGACAAACTTGGCGACCAATTTGGCAACTTTGGCGCCAAAATAGATTATACCCGAAACTTCGAGAATTTTCCCGATCCGTCCAGTAGGAACCGAGATACGCCTCGAACGTTCCTGATTGGTTGAGAGGCTTCTAGTCCCGCCTCCTGAGACCTATAAAAGGGGCTGCACTGCCAAAAAAGTCCGAGCGGAGTAGAGACGACGAAGCCAGAAGTCCGAGTTGGGAGACGACGGAGTAGTCCGAAGACGGAGTGGAAAAGCCATTAGTCCGAGTTCGAGAGTAGCGAAGTCAAGTCAGTATTCCGAGCCAGAGTCGGAGAAGTCGCAAGCGACTGAGTCGAGCTAGTGCTGAACTGAGCTGTGCGCTACTGTCTGCAGTAGATTCTGGTTGTATGCTGCTGTGTGTGCTGTTGTAGGCTACACGTCTCGGGTGAAGATAATCGTCTTCTGTGCTGTATATAGTTGTCGCTTTTGTGTTGTCCTGTGTGTCTTCGTGTAAATAAACGTCGTTGTTTTTATTCTACTTCTGCCTGCTAATTGAGCGTTCTACACACCATATCACTTCCACTATCCAAACGAACCCCGGTAAAGAAAATTTCGTAACAATATTTTGATGAATTTTCATTTTTCCTGTAATATTAGAATTTCCATACAAAAGTATTACCAATTTGGTTGTAAAGTTTTTCTTCTTATCGGGAGAAATTCTGGTTTTAAAAGAAGCGTACAGCTTAATAACCAAGAAATAATTTTATAACTTGCTATTGTTTGTCGTTGATGAATGAAATAAAACTGTATAAATTTGAAAGTATTCGACAACTACAAAGAAATCAATTCAAACGTCGCAGGACAAAAAAAAGTAAATACGCTTAGAATTTGCTGTTTTTTTACCTTGTTTTGAAATAAAGCCACAAGCAGTACTTAAAACATTTCAAAATTAAAATCGCTCTCTGAAATCATGCCAACACGAACTGATTAGATTAGAAATGTTTAAAAATATCCTAATTAGAAAGAGTATTAATGAATATGAATATGTCGGACTTTTGAGATTACGAAAGAATATTAACTGCAGTACAAAAGAAACCGAATCATCCATCTGTGTTGTAATTCGTTTAGGGATCTAATCAGCGACAAGCAGTCAGTTGATGTGTTAGAAAACTTACTGAATAGCGTGAAAGTAGTCCAGCGTCTCTTTCATGTCGCAGCTCTGCCAGTTTTCTTTGAACCCCATCAATAAAATGTTTGGGCGCATCTTTCCTACTCCGGCAGTCTACAAGAAAAGAAAACAATAACAAAAGATCAGAAACTACGAACTAATAACTATTGTCTCGAAGAATTATGGCGTGATCAATACAGTTCTTTAAAAGCTTATTAATTTTTTTTTTTGCATAAATCATTTTATAAAAATGATGTGAGCATGGAAGTGTAGTCCATTAGCTAAGAGCAATAATATTTTGTGGTTTTCTTTAAAATCTAATTTGAAATACAAATATCTAAAACTCCCCATAATATAATTAAATCACCAAAGCTAAAAATACTGCGTTATGTTATTCAACATTTACATGAAAATTTGCACCGATATTGAATAATAAATTAAGCTTGAAATCGCGCGATTCAAATGGTAACTTATTGCGATGCTATTTATTATTTAGTTTAGAGTAAGGCTTATTTATATATGTGGAATTTAATTAAAAAGAGACATAAAATAGTTATGCATAATGATTATATTCATTTAAGTATGACACCCTAAAAACATATTATCAGATAATTATTGATTTACCCATTATATGGATTTATATTTGCATGACAATAAAAAATAGGACATTCTTTAGAACCCCTTAAATTGCTAGCTTTTTTTATAAAATAAAAATGTTTTTACAAAATAAAAAAAAGTTAATATTCTGTTGCATTTTATACATCAATTTGTATTGTATCCAACCTATTTTGTTACATTAGAAAGGAATTTTTAGTATAACTGATAGATAGATAGTTAGTATAACTGAAGATCAGTGACACAAAAAATTAGCTGATAGTTAAAGTCCAACTTTGTTATAAAAGCCTAAAAAATGATATACATCAATTAAAATTTTATAAGTGAGTGTTTATCGAAGAATTTATATTGTGTATTGTGTTGAATGGAGGGCAAGACAGATGGGAGCAAGCATCGAAACCCCGGAATTTCGTGAAGAATTGTCGGGATGCCGATTCGTGTAGAAGACAAATTCATGGGTCGTAAAACAGATGCATCTTCTCGAATGGAAGCAAATCTTCCGATGGCTATGGGACATGAACTGAAATGAACGGTCTCCTGAAGAGGTCATTTGCAGGGCATAGAATGTATTCGTAGATAGTGACTTCAGCTTAGTCATCCATCAGCAGTCTATCATTACCTTAATAGTAAGGGAAGCGGGTGACTGATCGGGAATGGGATGTCCATCATGCTACATGAACACGCAACTATCTTAGCTATGGAGCAATCACTCAGTGATTTGTTATGCTTCTATAGCTCCATTATCACCTTTCACCTTATGTGCTCATAGATGAAGTTTTTTCTGATCACTGACGACGTGTTTGATTTCCTCACATCTGCAAATTATGAAGAAGGCTCTCATGGCTGCTGCAATCCGAGTTTTACATTTTATATGACTCACTGGCTGGTTCACGTTTTTAATTTATGCTAAATTCCTATATCTCTCAGTGAATAAATTCCTTATTCTAATGTCTTGTCGATAATTTAAGAGTCCTGCATCGGAATTTCTTTCGTCAATCGTCAAATGGAGGTCAGAAAATTAATTTCTTGGGTAGTGAAAGAGCAAATGTCTCTTAGCTATCTCATATGGTTGGGAGTTTGAAAGAATTTCTATATAGACACACACTATACAAACACACACAGACGGATTCAATGAATAAAACTTAAGATTCGAAAATCTTTTAAATACACACACACGCGCGCGCGCAAAGGACGAAGAAAACAATTTTTATATGGTTAAACCAGAGTTCTAAACTTTGTAAACGAAGCAATATCTCAAGACATTTGAAAGGATAAAGAGTGCATGATTTACAAACAAATTTAGTGTGATATCGAATTTACCAAACATGTTTTTACTGTAAAACAATTGTACTTAATTTATATAATAATATAGCATTAGAAAAATCTAATATTTTTCCAGAAGATTTTAAAGTCTAACCAGAGCACAAAACATAAAATGTAAGCATTGTTTACAAACAATTTGCTTTTATCGTCGCTCAAATCATTGTAATTAATTTGAAACATTGTATTTTCAACACAATGTAAACAACAAATTTCCCCCAAAAAAGTCTTTAGCACATCTACATAATTACTTTAAAAGGAAATAGTTTCACATTTTGAGATAGTTTAAGGTAAGTCAACCATCTAACTCTCCGACTCGCCCGAAGGCACACGGATTTAAACCATAGAACTGAATGACCGGACCGCCGCTAAAGCAATTGGCGGGAACTGGTGGCAGGAGTCCTAAGGGCCAACACCGGCCACGGTACAACCCTTCCCGTAGGAAGTACGTCCCATCATCGATGGGAGGAGTTAGATCCCCCACCTATTAGTGTTCCCTCCAGGGTGGTGAGATCCAACCACCATGCCGGAAGCATCCCATCCTCATTTCGAGGTACCCCCCCGGGGGGTTAGATAGATGGTTTAAGGTAAGTCAGTTTTCGTCAAATTGTTTTTAAATAAAAATATGTAAAAGTAGAATAAATATTAAAAGTTACAACATCATTTACATGAATTACAATAAAATAACTAGATTAGCACTTTTTAGTTCCTTAAAATAATATTTCATTAAAATATTCGTTACCACGATTTCATCGGGTGTTGTACCTGAATGAGGGATGCGACTCCATTTTCGAAAGAATCTGCCTCCACTAAAGTATAAAAGGCTTTTACTTTGCGTTCCGTCAGCCATTTGGAGTTCAGCTCTTGGAGAAGGCACCGCGTCTTCCAGCTCAGTGGTTCCTGATAGGAATACACAGAAAATAAGTGTTTGTTTGTCATTCGTGCCGAAACTGTATGATATGCCTGATCCAAAGGGGACCATGGTTTCGTTTGAGGAATATTCTAGCAACATGATATTTTAATTACAGCCCATAACATGACATTCACATTAGATTGCTAATGATATGTAAAAAATAATTATTATATAATGACTCAAATATACGCTCAGTCTCAAAGTCAGTCGAGTCTCGAGTCAAATATACATTTTAGCAAAACAGAAAGGCATGCAAATACCAATTACAGACACTTTATGCAAATTATAATTCAATGAAATATTCGAAAAAATAACAATTGGGATCTCCATTATGCAACAAAATAGAAATATTGGGTGTTAATTTATCCAATATATGACATTTCAACAAGAGGTACTCAATACAGTGTTCTTTTAAAGTTTTTATACTTTTCAGTTCGACAATGAATATACGTTTTTTCCCTCGACATAATTAAAGTTTATATTATCATTGGTTCCAAGTTGTACCATGCAGTTGTTATGGCTGTCTTCAAAGGATTCAATGGATAAAATTGTCCTCCATTCTCATGTACCTTCTGAGCCAAATTACCTCACATTCTCGATTGAGTTTAGATCAGGGTTCATTGGACTTAACTTAAAGACAGTAACATTTTTCAAATTCAATTAATTTTTAGTAGCATTGGAGGTATGAATGGGGGAATAATACTGATACTCTCAATACCGTCCCCTCTATGTTTTTACAAATGGGATAAGATGATTTTCTCGCCTTTCTATGCATTTAGAAGAATTATTTCGGCCATCAGAAGGGCAAAACCACTAGATTGTTGAAACCGAAAACTGCCCACACCATCACTTTGCCAACAGAAAAATCTTCTTTGCTCTTTATCGTAAATTACATCAATACTTTTATGATATCCCACGAAGTCCCATTTTTCATCACTGAAAAGGACAGCCATCCATTTAGCACCATATGACATAGGATCATGGATCTTTTAGTAATGTAAAGCTTTGAGAATGGAGCTATTTTTTTTGTGTGAATCTGATTTTATAATTTGTTTATGAACAGTGTTCTTGGACAACTGCAACAAGAAAGCCTTAGTAAGTTTGCGAACCGGGATTCTCAGAATCAAAGACACTCTTTGTATCCGTTTATCACTGAGAATATCCGTCACACACAGTCTTCCCGAGAAAGAATTGCCTCATACGGCTTCTTATGAATTAATATACTATAAATCATAATTATAAAACGATTTCAAAGTCTCGATTTTTTCTTACCAAGCAATTTCAAACTTAGAATTTTACTCAATTCTTCGTGAGAAAGCTCGAAACTTTGGCTTTGAAAAACAAAACAAACGATCGTTTTACATTTCTTACAACGTACCTATTAGGCTTCGAATCGACGTCTTGTTTACCGATACTACATTTGCATAAAATTGCATTTGTTTATAAACTTTCGAAATAGGTTATTTTTGATTATTGTGCAATTTAAAAGCCAGTATTAAATGTACAGGGGAGAATTGTTTATTTTTCAGTAGATTAGATATAGCATATCAACATGTAACGGTCTCTTTTTCTAGCTGCTTGAAAAATAAAATCACTACACTAAATATTTTGAAATGCATGATCTTTTTTACATCTTGTTGGCAATCTGTTCAAAATTATTTAGCAAGAAGAAATAATGAAAAATATATGTGAAATTCAAAATGTATGAATACATAATCAAATTTAATAGATTAATTCTTCAAGCAGTTGATCGGGGAAGAAATGGTGGAAATAAATATGGCAACAAATGGGATTCTTACTGTAATGGGGAATTGTGATTAGCTGATTAACCCGTCAAGACGGCTCCGCGTTGTTCATTAGCTCCGTTCATCACGGGGTATTTTGTCCTTCAATACACTCATCTCCTCAAGTTGTTCTTTCAGCAGTACGTTGGCGAAAGTCTAAGTATGAACACGTGCGTATAACAGTTATTCTTTTACAAAGGTTTTTTTTTTTTTTTTTTTTTAATGAAGTCATTGACACCATGTCTCTGAAACTGCAAAAGGAATAAAGAAATATTCTTAAAATAATATTTTAAAGTATTGTATTCTCCATTTTTGCTTGTTAAATTCTAACAGTTATTAACATTGGTGTCATTCGGAAATACCTAAACGAGATAAATACTCATTAAAAGATTGTTTAGGTTTTTCTTAAAATATCTTTCCAACATTTAACATTTTTAATATTTTTGATAACTATATGATTTCCAGAATGTATTGCATTTCCAAAATAAATTCCACTGTTGTTTACCAAAGAAAAAAAAGTAACAATAGAATTATTTTGACTTATGTCTCCAGTTGCGGGTTAATTTATATAAATTATTGGCTGACATTCCAGCTGTGATATTTTATATTTAAATATGATTTTATGATATTATGTTTAATTATATTATATTATACATGATTTTATATTTAAATATGATATTGAGTATACTGTTACCTTCTACGTTCTGTTGTAAACAAATTATTGTAACACTGAAAGCCCCATTTATCAATTTTGATTCTAAAAAATTTGCACATGGAGGAACCCAGAAAAGAGGAAAATTCGAATTAGTAAAATGGTATCGATTTTTTTTTCATTCCGATACTAGACTTTATTTTTGGAATATCTTACAGTTTAAGTTGTCGGATACTCAGGAATTCACCGAGGTGGCGATGAAACGTCTTACAAAATTTCAGTGGCTTGTCTATTATTCAGAAACATTGTTTTCAGACAAGTCAATGTATATTTAATGTACAAGGAATGTTAATGTATATGCAGTAAAGCATTAGACACCTTTTCTGATGGCGGAAATGTTGCTGAATGCTTCAGTGTGCTTCCGTCAACTTAGCTCTTAAAATGGAGAATTACCCATCGAATATTTCTAAGCCATTATACCGGTCATTCTCTTATCCTACTGAATGAATCACTTTACTAAGAGCAGAAATATTTGGTGGATTGCGAACTATGCAGCAATGCTACAAATAGATTTTAATTTAATGCCGAAAAATTTTGCTCATTTCTATGAAAATGGCATCACTTTCCCTCCAATTCATTCATGAGTTCAAACTGCTCCCGGACTTCAAACCATCCTGTAATATATGAATTTGGAATCACAAAGGAAAATGAAATCCACTCACTTTCGAAATGTGGGCACATATTTGAAGACCGATGTCTTTGGTGATGTGTCCGGCAAAATCCACCAATTGGGGTCGACTGCTCGAGTTGCCTGATAACACCAAAATGGCAGGCCTGGAAAAGGAAGATTTTGCAGGAGGTCAACTATAGAGCTTTGCGTTTTTGCGTAATATAAAAATGGATTAACTATTCATTTAGAAAAATGAATTTCGATACCTATAGTTTTTCACGTGTTCCTCGATTCTTGTTAATTTATTCAAATAGTGAAGAGCATTCCTATAGGAGTATCCTTGAAATGATGATCCCCAATTTATTTCTAGTAAATATAAAGAACATCATAGTAAATACATATCCTCAACAGTTGATATTCCTCATCTCGAATATACAACATTAGTCAAAATGAACGACTACTTAATTTTTGAAATAGATTGTTAAACAGGTAGTAGCCGTATTTTCTAAGGAAATCCGCACTTCAGGAAGTAGCATATTCACGTTTTGCATGTAAGAATCAAATATGCACTCATTTTGCTACAAGACACGGATCGAGTTTGTAAATGTAAATAACTCGAAAGCATTTCTTGACAAATCTTTTGTAGTGATGTAGTGATCTTTCGATGCTGATGATAATAGCCATGACTGCGATGATAATCAACCATATATAGCACAGTACTGCAACAATGAAATATAAATGAGGCATTTTTTTTACAATGAGTCGTTTTCCTGCCGTCATTCTTAGGATAAGTATAACTGCGCGAATGTACCTGTTCGAGAGCAGTTCACATCAATGTCTAAAGAAAAGAAGTGCGATAAAGGAGGGCAAGAGCTTGTGAAAGTGGTATGGAAATTAGAAAAAGAAATATGGCATGAAATCAGAAAAACATGAAATTAAATTAGAATATTAATTACATTAAGACATATTTTCATAGAATATTTAAGAATTTTATTATTTACTATGCTCATTGTGACTTCGTTCCCTTATCATCGATCATAATTTTTATGTTTTCGCTGCTGATGAATTTCTTTAGCAAGCTAATGAAAGCGCACTTTAAAATTTTTTTATTCATTTTATTTACTATTTTTTGATTTTAATTTAAAATTTATTATCATAAATATTGTGGAAATATTTTTTTTTCTTGAATTCCCAGCCAGATGATGACACGCGCATGGTATCAAAATTTAATAAAATCGATCGATTGATTTGTAATTAATTTCTGTATTACTGCAAAATGCTTTGCTATAATTTCTATGATTTTTACTATAATTTAGTTTAATTTTTGAAAATAGTTTAGTATAAAGGAGAATATACAATGTTCAAGATTGCAAAAGACTCGCTTATCGGGAAATCAGTGAAAAATAGATTACAGAATTTCGTCCTTATATAAACATGAAAACAAATTACATTTAATGAAAGTGCGCAGGAAATCATGATATTTTTTCTGAAATTTCTCCGATTTTATGAATTTATTTGGCTGATTCATCAATATATATATATGGAATTCGACTATCAAAGCAAGATTCTCACCTGGGCAGGTCTTGGAGATGTAGATGTATAGGGCGACGACGACGACATCGGTGACCAAGGCCGTGATCCAGTTCATGACAAACATGATGACCACGCAAAGGAGCGCTCCGAGCAGACTCAGCCAGAGGTTGTAATATCGGAAACCGGGACGAAATCCTAAAAATTTAATGAAGCCTCAATAATGTCATCTCATTTTGTCGCAGATTAACTGTGAACATATGGTTTTATACAGTACAGGGCTGCTCATCTTACCGGGAGATTTCACATAGGAAGCATGGAAGCAAGAGAAATTTATGAGTCCATTTGCTGCCATGAAGAAATTGGAAATAATCGGAGCGACAGCGTTGAGGTCGCCTATGAAAACAAACAAAACTGCATTGTTAGCTCCGTTAGAAGGAAAATCAGACAATCCGTACTTTTTACCTTTTTAGCATGATAAATTACTTATTAAAACAAATTATAATGCTATTTTTTTCACAGTAAATTTTAAGACTTATCTAAAAAAAACATGCTTTAATTAATTTTTTTAAAAAAAGATTAAATTTGTAATTATTTGGATTTTTTAGATGCTCCCAAAATAACTTTTTCAAGTTTGATTTTGATTAAAAAATTAAATCCCTAATCGATTGATCGGTAGTTGCATTGAAAAATAAGTTATAATATAATCAGTTTTTCCCAAAATTTGTTGAGATGATTTTGCTTTCTCACTTCTTCCACAGATGAAAGATTTCCAGTTAATATCCTGACATAACCTTTCGCTCTAGAGTTTGGAAAACGCGTTTAAATATCATGCACAGACTATGATTTAAATAGTTTATTGCTCTACACGCTCTGTAGAGACCTATAGGCTATGCAAATTTCGGGGATTCCTCCCCCCCCAACTTCCAAAATAAGTTTATTTAAAGATTTTAATTTAGTTTTTATAAGCAATATATAAGTATGAAATATTATGACAAATTGTAATCGCAAAACATTTAACTGCCAAACATCTTTAAGCAAACAAGTTTCAATGTGTCGCATTAAAAAAAAATAAAGGCAATTTTAAGCTAAATGTCATCGAAAAAACAATACAATCTAAATACTCAGGTACAAAGATTGGCAGTATTGCTGATTTTTGCGATAGTCAATCCACTTCAAACTGAATTAGCCCACATTATTCTGCTAACGAATTTGAAAATATGAAAGAAATCATAGCAATGATATTTTTTTAAATTTAAATAATAATTGATTTTAATTTCATTAAGCTTTTGTTCATGCCTCATGAAAACAAAGGAAAAAAATTAAATTTTTCTGAAAATAATACATAAAAAATATTGAGACTTCTGGGATCTTTCAAAATAACTCCAAAGGTGAAATGGGCTGATCATTTGGTCCATCTTCCTTTCGTCCTCACATCGGATTTTATTTATTTGGTTACTGGATGTTAAATGATGCAATATTCAGCTACACTGCACCACTCAAATGAGAAATCTCAATTCAGTATCATCCGAGGAAAAAAATAGTGGGGCTGGTCTTCCGAAAAAATGCTAATAAAGGAAAAAATTTGTGTTTCAGACGCGTTTTTCCTCCACCAAACTCTGTTACAGACCTGTCACAAAACCGCATACCAAATTTAATATATTTAATGTTTTTGAGAACTCGCGTTTACACACTTCTGAAAGTACACATTCGACCTGCTTTGGGATTGGGCCCAACATTCGACAGATGCATACAATAAGGATGTTAAATCTGTGCAACGCATTTTATATATCCAGCTCTCTTTGTTTTGAAGTTCACTTGTAATCAAACGGACCAATCAACGAGGTTCTTTCATGGATCTCAGTTGCCTTGTCAAGCAAAAATAACTTTGAGAGAAGTTATTGTGCAGATCTGGTTGTTTGTTAAAGCGATCGCATGATGCAGATGGGATCGCTTAAGCAATTTTTATTATGTATCTCGATCGATATTTCTTTTAACATGAAAGAATTCTTAATTCACTTCCCTTCACCCTTTCCTTTCATATTTTTCTTATTTAAGCACTGTTTAATTTAAGAATAATTCCCGTTTCTCAATCTTTTTTCTAAGAGGTACATGGTACAATAGTCAATCATTCTTTTTTCGAGGGTACAAGAAGCAATAGTGAACCTATCCAGAACCTATCAGCCTCTTATGCATAATTATTTTTTAACATCTACATTCAATTTGAGAGCAAGCTTGGAACTGATTAAAAACTCTATTATGTTGATAAAAGTAAAAAGACAATTCCTGGAATCTTTTTACTAATGCATGGAAAGATATATATATTATTTTGATTATTGATTGCTAATGATAATATGAATAATTTTCTAAATTATATTTTTGAATGGGCGGTATGTCATTACAATTTATAAATATTTGGAGTCTGCATATTTATAATAAAAATATAGTACAATGTGCATACTATTTCCACCCCGAAATTTTACAGCACATAAAATTTTTATTATCATACTGTCTCAATGACGCATTGTCAATGATATTACAAAGATATTTCTTCAGAAATCAATTATCGATGGGACTTTTATGATTTAGTGATTAAAATTATTCACAATATTTCATTCAAAATGATATTTAATTAGATGAAACTGAGTGTTTGGATTTAGGCATTGAAGGTTATATTTGAATATGTGTTACTCAAGGCCAGAGGAAGGGTGCGTCACTCACCGATGCCTGTGAAAACCACTGCAATGACGAAGGTGAGTGCCAGTGCTCTCCTGGGGTCATTGTCTTTCCCGTAACCTTTGCCGAACCAGTTCAGCCAGGGAATGATGCCATCCACGCAGAGTGCCTGCAGGAGAAAAATCGATCATCCTCACCAGGAAACATCAAGAGGCAGGAAACCGTCTCCCTTCGACTTTCTCGCGAACCTACCCAGTCCCCCTCTGTACCTTCCTAGTACAAGTCAAGTCTCCCCTCGACTTTCTCTAGTGAAGAAGAGCTAGAATTTTAAAACATTGCCTCTTCACACGTTATTCAACTGCTGTGTAAACGCGGCGTACTTCCTCTGAGAAAGCAGACGATTCATTCTTCTTTAGACCTCAGCGATTTTGACGGTAAAGCGATGCTCCAAATTTTATATTTCTAGATTTCTTTTTTTTATTTCGGATTATCGTGATCACATTGTATAGGTACGGAATAGGAGATTTTCTTTGAAACATATTTTTTCAATTTTTGAAACCACGTTGTTGTTTTTTCGAACCCACAATTTTGGTGTAGAAACAATATACTAAATTTCTTTCTTTTTCGGTTTTTGAGTCAGTGTAGAAATAAAGACTGACACAATTATAACTCTAAATAAACAAAAATCCTTGCAAAAAATTTCTTATCCTTTTCTTTCTTTTTTTCTTAAAAATCCTTGTAAAAACCGCTTTAATATATATATTGTAGATTGAAACGCAAATCGCAAAACTGTGAGGTGCAAATAGAAAAGTTGTAATCGTAATAAGCATTCACATTTTTTAAAATGGTTTTTGGGGATTTTCATTGTGAATGTATCAAGGTTGTAGTGGAAATATGCTGACTTTGGGACGAGAACTCCAAATTCGATGCAGCTGAACAGCCTGGATCCAAAGAGCATTCAATTCACCTGAGCAAGTTTCTTTTCGTAGGTGTGGTGTAGAAATTGAATGAAACGGGTGAGGGTTCATGCATCATCTTCGTTTTCTAGCCAGGATTCAAAAAGACGAAGTCTTACCGTCCTCGTGCTGCTCGAAAAAGAGAGTAAATATTGCGAAACTCAACTCGTTATGAATTGATAGTCTTTTTCTGTTGTTTTCTACAAGTGACGATTTTATGATTTTTGTTTAAATCTCCAAATTTTTTTAAACATTATTTATTTTTCCTTTTTAATATATACTCAGAAACGGACTTTTTAAATGTATAGATAAGTTATTATCCAGTTTCTAGGCTTTATTTCTTATGATATTCATTGAAGTTTGGAAAAAAAGACTTAAAATATACTTAAGGGTTATTCAGAAATCGAATGCGGTAATATAGATACTTGTACGCAAACCACTACATCAGATCGGTTAGCATTTTAAAAGTTTATCTCCACATTCAACGCAATCATATAACGTTTCATCTTGAAGGAAGTTACCTCCTATTTATATTTTAAATTTCTAAGAATAAAATATCTAATTTGTACAGGGGGGCCATAAATTAACTTTTCCTGTTTGGCGGCATCTGTAGCTAAAACAAATGAACGAAATGAAACCACATTTCATACATATACTGTGAAAGGCATGGGAAGATAAGTTCCGCAGAAAAAAAAAGTGAATACCAAAAGTTGCTGATAGAGGAAAAATGAGCGCTGTGGGAGTACAGTTATGAATGAGTTCATGAAATTCAAAGAAAATAATCTTTTATTCATCAATATTAAGGTCTTCTGGACGCCGTGCAACATTTTCCATATTCTGACCTTCTCTGTGTACAACATATTGCCACTGCTGCGGGTAAACTTTTATTTTCGATGTTCAAAACGGCCCGTCTTATGTTATGTTTCAAGACATGCAGATTTGCTTAAGAACAGCCACGGCATTCCACTGTCCAGTGTAGAACAGTCTTAGCCGTAAAGCATGCTGAGGTAAGGTTGGGTCCATATTGAGCACACAACAAAGTCAAGAACACATAAATAATCAAGAATGAGCAGCTAACAGGTCGTTTGCTCTTCCCTTCCTACAAGGGATGCATGGCGCTGCTGTCATGCACACATTAGGAATTTTACATAACACTTCTCGATGTATAAATTCCCTCGTTCGTACGTGAACAGCAGCGCTCATATTTCCCCTATCGGCAACTTTTAGCACTTACTTTTTTTTCTGCTTGGATTCACCTTCTCATGCCTTCCACAGTCCGTACACGAGGGCGAAGGGAAAAATTTTTTCTACGTCTCTTAGAAACGCAAATGTCTGCCGAGAACCCACCTGCAGTATTCTGGGCGCGCTGACAATGGAGACGAGAGCCGAAGACAAAGTGGCGGCGAAAATCCCGGCATAGATGAGAGGACCGAATGCCGACGACATCTTCATCACCTGGAAAATGGAACAAAGTATGTATTGCAAAGAACGGCACCGGAACGTTTCGTCCTTAGATGTGAACAATTAATGAGTGGAAAGTTGGGGTTTTGTTTCTACGAGATGGGGCAAATTAAATAATAGTATTTGAAATCAGAAGAAAATGATCAATCTACATTTCATTCATCTAATTTTTTTTTTTTTTTGAATAATCGTACTCGCATCGAACGAGCAAAGACACTTCACTTTTATTTCGTCAAGAATTTGCTAGAAATCTGTTGGAAAGACCAAATTTCCTCAAAAATGTAACTCTTTGCATTTTGGAGAGAAACGTATAGATAAAATAAAACTCCAAACATGTGTTTTTCAGACACAGGAAGATCTGAAACAAAATTTCAGCAACATTTCGAATTTCTTGACGATTAAAATACCTTCTTTTTCATATTTCTTAAACCATTACATAGTGTAAGTAGAAATTAGACATATCAGAAAGTCACACACTATGTATGCATTCGCATATATCTGAACGTCACCTCAAAGAGTTTAAGCCGCATCATTTGATATCGACCCTGGAATGGAAGCATAGAGCCACTATGACACGAAACCTCATAACAAAAGAGATTCTGCAGTTGCAGGCAGAAATACTTTCACCGTGGCTATGCTTTCAAATTTGGAATCAGTTGAAGGTCAGCTACTTTTTGGGTAAAATTTATTGTCCAGTTCAGTTGAAATCAAATGAATTTTTACTTCTGAGTCAAATCGGGGGAAAAAAAAAGGGGACGATAACTCACCTTATGTGTCAGCAACAGAAATTTTTATTAATAAGTAATGTTGTAATAAAGAAGTCAAATAGGAATACAACATTTGCTTTCAAAATCGTTCCTTTCATATTGCAATATGCAAGTGACAAACAATTTTTTAATTTTATAAAATAATATATTATATATATATTATTTTATAAAAGTAAAAAGTATTTTGTAAAATAATTAAAATTTGTATTCATCGAAATTACGAAAAAGCAGCAACAACACTCATCGGAAGCAGGAGAAGATTTGTTGCCTTGCATTTGAACTTTTACACATGATTTTATTTTATGTGGTTATTTAATTCTTTGATACTTAAATGCCTGGTTTGATATAATCTATGACTTACATGTACCAAGAAACGCCAAAAAATCTTTCGAGAATGTTTATCTTTTTTTTTTTCTTTTTATGAAAGCATCACATGCATTTAACTTAATGCTAGTTTCACGACCTCAGTAAGATGCATATTTTATAGGTTATAGCACTTTTATCTTTGAAATATTTAGCACAATATAAAAAAAATGCTGATTCAGGATGTCAATGGATTGTTTAACTTTTTCATTACAATATTTTACAGGCAATATTTTATGAGTTCAGTGCTCACCAAACATATTCGGATATTTTTATGCAACGCGTTTTTTTACTTTCTGTCCCGGATCATCAAATTTATGACGGTTATAAATGTTAAATCTTATCTTCAGATTTGAAAGCACATTTTTGTAACGGAGCATTAGATCTACGTAAACTTCCAAAGCGAGGAAAAGTTATGTAATGACACTTTAAAAGGAAATTTAAAATTAAAAATCATTTTTTTTTCATATTATTTCTTTTTTGTTGCAAATTTCTCTTGAATGTCTGATTCATTGAGATCATTCTATAATTGAGAGTTGATGCTTATTTCAAATGATTGCGATTTCAAGCTAAAAGAAATAACGAAGTGCTTCAAAAAAGGAATGCTTTTTTTTTGGATAATAAAGAGAATTAAATAGAAATTCAGTTAATTCAGCAATATTGAAACATAAAAGTATAATATATAATTAAAGAATGTCTACAAGAAATAAGCAAATCGTTGCATTTTATACTACATAGATAAATAGTTATAAGTTATATACTAGATTAAGATATTTCTAGAGTTATCAGCTTGAGCTCATTAAATGATTCTGAATCTAGATTATCTCCATTTGTTTTGAACATAATTTTAAACAAAATTTTGAAGCAGAATTTAACTAAAATATTGTCAGATTTTTGATTGCAATGATTTTAAAAAAAGTATTGGAACTAAAACCGTTTTGTTAGAAGTAATACCATAAAATCTTGAGTTTAATATCTTTCATTCGAGCTTTATTGTAGTCCAGCAATTGTAGCAATAACAATTTACACTTTACATAAAAAAAATATAACATCACTCGGGATGCCAATGCATTTCATTTCTCAAAAAGGATAGATTCGAAATAGAACGAAATGATCAGTTTCTCTTGTATGTGAACGATTTGTATTACCGTTTTGAAGTAATTGAAGATACATCCTCAGATGCAAGTAACATTTTCATAGGTACCAAAGGAATCTTAGAAAAATTAAAGTCTGTTTGGAGGAACGAACTTATTTTCTTGGGTCTGAAAAAGAGTAATAATGTGGGGCCACCTAAAAAGGTTAAATGTTGCTTGTGATCTGGACTTCAGAAGTGAATAAAATAAAATATAAGTATACTGAAATTTTTTTTTTCGATACTTCAAAATTCTCACCTGATAATTATTCTCCAATCCATACTTGCACGGCTCGAAAGTGCAGTTGGGAAACGTTTCGTTCACGAGGCCAGATAGGTCGCCGCTGGCATCTCGCACCGTGGTGAAGCCAAGCCAGACGACGAGCAGGATGTAACTTACAGACGTCGTTGCAATGGATAAGAGGGTTCCCTTTGGAATGGCGCTGCAAGGGTCCTGGAAGGGGAAATGAGCAAGCTAAGGATTTTCCGCACAACCGGAAACGCAGATAGGAAGCTACTAATGATGACAACGGACAGTAATAATTGTATAACGATGATTATCGAAACAGTAGTGGAATTTCCTGTCCACTAAAAGAACCCTCCAACTTTCTCCTTTACTGACACGATAAGACGTCTTCATTTAGTACTTCGTGGATAACGCCACACCTCGAAAACCTGACACAGATTTACAATGTCGCTGACACTCACTCACAGAATTTCATTTATTGTCGACGTTTCCTACCATCTCATTCACGCACACATACAGACCGACAGACGGACTGGGGTAAACATTTGGTGTAGATCCATCTTTCGAATGATGCATGTGTATGTTTCATTTCATTCATTTAAATATTTACGTCGACAGGAACGAACGTATCAACAAATTTTCTCCTAGATCCCACTTCGTAAAAAGTGTGTGGACACTTGCGATTTGCAGAAAAGCCCACCCATCCCATTTCAGGTTAGCTGCTCGTTGCGTTTTTGAGTTCACCCATTGGCTGACAAACACTATTTCTGAAACTTAGGATTTCATCACTCTTTCGAGGTAGAATTATGGACGGTTAGATTACTTTCTTTATGAAAAAGTAAAAAGAAAGGAGAGATTTCAAAAGGTTTCATTCTTTTGTCCCTCCGAGTGTGCATCACTGCTGGATAAAAAAAATCAATCTCATCATGGATGCGTTTTTCTCCCGAATGATCATGTGATCATTTTTTTTCTATTTGAGACAGAGCTCCTTTGTATCTGCTGTGACGATAGGATTCACGAAAACGCATTCATCCACGCAGAAAGATTGAGCTGTTCAATTCTTAAGAAAGGAAAAAAAAAACCGACTTTGCCAATTTTTAAAGTAAAGAAACATTTCTTGAAATGACATTATCCTTTTTGTAGCAACATGAGCTCCATTTCTTCTTTAGAATGAGTTAACTCATGTTTTGTTGCTGTCATTTGGCAAAACCAAGGAAAAAAAAAAACTTATTCAGATCTTGCATTTCTTAGACAGCCATTCTGCTTATCGAGTTTTTGACAGTTGAATGCAAGTGCCAGAATATGAATGAAATTGCAGGCGAAACATTCAGCACATTTTAATTTCTGTTTAGATATAAAAGATATGCATTACTTGTGAATGACGTTCGTTTTTCTATTCAATGATGGGTCCTTCAGAGGAATTTTTTATTCATCTGACAAAAATCTAATCAGCCGACATTTTTTAGGTTGTTTTATATAACTAAACTAACACATCATTAATTTAATGATCGAATGAACTCATTCTGAAAAATAGCTAATAAATAGTAAAATGTTGCTTAAAATCTGTTTCATTTTTCTATATTCAGAATAGCGAATGAATTACTTTTCTAATCAGATATTCCATTCATTGAAAGCTATTAAATTCACATTAAAAAAACTTAAAATAGGACTTTTTGAAAACAGAAAATAGTACAAAAATGAGCTACTGCGCTTAATACAAGATGAATGAAAAGATCTAAGACAATTCTTAAGAGTAAGACGAGTCATTTTTACTCAGAACTGTGTCGTTGCCATCGCACTCTCCATCGCTGGAGGGTTCTAGGCGACAACGCAGTAATGCCATACGTTAGAGGACAGCAAGTGACGCCGGATGTCTGCTGGGAATGTAACTCGTAGGAAACGTCATCCAAGAATATCCGTTAAAAATCTCTCATAAGTAATCTCTCATTAAATTCAATAGTGTACAATATCCAATAAACGTCGTTCATTGAATCTATGAATCCTACCATTTCGACGTTGGAATGATTCACCAATCTATTCAAATCCATTCTCAAAATTTATCAAAGGATCAACTCTACTCTAAAAATCGGCACTTTTCAGTTACATTCAGTGAAAATGATTCACACCATCTAGTTATTAATTTGTTAATTAAAATGCTTAAAATTTGATGAAATGAGGATTTATGACGAAGATTTCATTAGGAAAACTTTAATACACAAAATCGAATAAACGAATGCAGGAGTTCTTACTTTGAGGTCCCCTGATATGTTGGCGCCCGCCAGGATGCCCGTCACCGAAGGGAAGAAGACCGCGAAAACACTGAAGAAAGTCTCGTCTCTGAAATCGGGACCCATGTTGGCTAAGCCCACGGGCACTGAAGAAAAAGAGAGAGAAAAAAACTTTTTCACTTAAATATATTTTTTTTATTGTTTTGTCTTCAATTATCTTGCAGAGATGCAACTTTAAAGCAGAGTTTTTAACACGATTCTAATTCTTTAAACAGATTTTTCCTAATGTGCTAGAGTTTTCGAATTGTGCATTATCGACAGAATCGTCATATTTTAATACTTTCAGAACTTCAGCATCAGTCAGCACTCATTAAATTAAACGATGAGGCTGCTGAACGGCGCATCCTCGTGACAGGACGCTTATGCAGCATGGGATACTTTTTCCCAGAACATTCACTTCGTCCTTCACCATTTATACTTGGAGTCACCTTCATCCTTTGGCTTTAGAGAATTAAAAGGTCCTTTAAGCAAAAGCATGCCTGTATGAAATGAGGTCCATATCCTTTAAAAGAACCCCCTCCCCTTTTTGCCAGGGAGCACCAAGTTTAAAATTTTAATGGAACCTAAAACAAACCTCCGAATGTATAAACCCTTTTTGAACTCCAAAATAGTGTTCATTCCTCCGCTTTCATTTAGTGACTGAACTCGTTCAATCTCTGAAACACAAGTCAGTGTCACAAGCAAACAGTACAGATTTAGAATCACATTGTTTATTATTGTATAACAGTATTTTTAATTTTCAATCATTTGAAATTGTACAGCTAATTTCAAAATAAATATTGGAACTATGTTGCAAATTAATACCAAATTCATTTTTATCCTGAAAGATCATCAAGACTACTATCTAATAAAATGCACCAATACATATCTAGAAAATGAAAATAGACTCATAGCTACCATAAAAAAAACATCGCATGTCAAATATGATTCCGAAATATAAAAGAATTATATGCTTCTGATAACACGCACAGGAAACAACTGACTTTCTTAAGTTTTAATATCTAAAAAGGTTGAATTTTCGTAGAAAAAATAGATCTGATTTATAAAAAAAAATGAGGCTTTGAAGTGACATTTGATTCGCATCGTTATCATAATAATTACATTTCTTTGATGATTATAAACTACATAATAATCCGGTTATATCTCATTTGTAAATAACTTTATTGCTACAGATATTTTTTAAATAAGAATAATCGGTAGTTTCTCATGAAATGCATAATTAAAAATATCTATTGCATATATGTTTTATTAGAATTCAATTCAATCACATTATCCTATGAATTTGGATTTATGACGTTCTGAAAGTAAATCAGCGAAATTAGCCTATAAATAATCAACTCTTTATTAAATCTGTTAGGCAAAGTATGGATTTTTTTTGAAAGATTGGCATTTCGGTATTTGAACATTGTTCAATCTTTCTCTGTTCCTTTTTTCATAGATACGTTTAATCACCAATTCTTCTAAACACGCACGAAGTTTAAAAGAGAAATGAACTGTGCAACTTAAAATAATATATTTTCCTGAACGTCACAAAAATGCCAATGGCTATGGGAATAGTGAATGGCCAATATATAAAAGCGCTTCAGCCATATGATCGTGGGAACCTATAGGGATGAAAAGATTCAAGATTTTAATCGTTGAGGAAATTAATCAGATGTCTTTCAAGCGTGTAGAATATATAAGTTCTGCGTCTTTCAGCGTTTATTCAAGTTCAGTTGTCACATGAACATGGTTCCTGATAAAACTATCAATATAAAATAAATTGGCACTTACGGCTCCATCCCATGAATCCTTGCGCTTTTTGATCATCGGTAGGAGGAAAGCAAGCTCCAACAAAATAGTCCATCATAGCCACCAACAAGATGACCAGAAGCACCATTTGAGTCTATTGGTGAGAAAATGAAGTCAGTATTAATGATCGCTAAAATTTTCAATTAATGTAACTTGTTCTCTTAGTAGCTTTTTCTGCAAAATATTTTTGAGCTTCATATTTTGGTAGTTATATGATTCAGTCATACTTTTATGTAGGCCTTAAACAGCTCTGTTCATTGTACTACTTATCACTTTCACTTCTACTTTAAATTAAATTGGAAATGTTAAACTACAATCAATATAAAAGCTTTTTATAGTGAAGCTAACCATGTCTTTTTTTAAATATGAAAAGTGAAAGCAGAGTCGTTCGACAGTGAAGCTGTATGTGCACTGCCGAATAATTTATATAATATCTTTAAGAATTATTCAACAAAAATTTCACGGATTCATTGTAAAATTAATATTTTACTTTCAAAGGATTTAAATGATGCAAATAAAAATATTTCATTTTATTTCAGTCAATAAATGAACTTAGAAAAAATTACGAATTTTAAATTTTACAGTCCTTTGGTCCTAAGGAATCATAATCTGCGAAATACTCTTGACACTACAACTTTTAAATCAATAAATAAACGTTCCTATCTTCTGCGATAAATCTGACCGATTTATGAAGTTTTTATGTATCAGTTTTAGAACAATCAACATATTTATAATTACTGTCGAGATACCCTGGCAGAAGATAAACGTATCTTTATTGAGACAGCCGGTGAAGTAGTCTAAAATCGCCAGTTTTTATAGAAGAGTGATATTGAAATTTCATAAATCAGTCAGTTTTAGTGATTGATTTGGTTGATTGTAGTTCAACAATTTTTATTTAAAATATTGGTGTCTCAAGAACATTTTGTTAAATATGATTCAAAGGGCAGAGGACCTATGTAGAAATTTAAAATTCCTAATTAATCGGAGCATTTATGGACTAAAGTTACATTAAATATAATTATTTAGTTCCTTTAGACCATTTTGTTAGCAGATGTATGCCCCAAATTAGCTGATGGTTGATGATTAGAATGATTACCCTAAGTATATTAAACCATGCTTGCCTTAAATTAAATTGCTTTATTGAATTAATAATATAGGTATTGTCAAAGCTCCTAGAAATCTTTTCCTCCTTTTACTTATCAGAAAATATCTTATTTCATTTTTTTTTCATTTTATACAGACACCTGCTGAAAATTCCAATTTTATTTATTAAATTTGCAATAATAATTGATTTATTTTTTAATTTAAACTTCTATCAATGTGATGTCAACACGTTGATAAAAGCTAATTTTTTTTTAATTTGACGTGCTCGTACAGATTAAATTTTATTTTTATTTTGAATGAAATATATTGTTGAAAAATATGGTTAAAATATTTCTTTAAAAATTCGTTAAATATTGAAGCATAATTTATAAGTTAAAACATTGGCATCATTAAAAAGATAATTTTTTTAGCTTTAATCTGATGCAAAATTCGATTTTGTGCTGTAATATTTTCTGAAGTTATAGCGACAAAACGCCGAAATTACGCTTAATTTTTAATTAATTGAAATTCTAATCAAAAATTTTTAAAAATCGCTCAGAGGTGCACATTCCCGACCTCCAAGGTATATATATGCCAAATTTGATAACTGTATGTCAAACTGTTTGCTCTTTAGAGTACCAACAAAGTAGAATGCACCAGCAGTCAAAGTAGAATATACAATATTAATTGCAACTACTTCTAACTTTGGCCAAAACGGGAATTAGCCAAACTTCGGGCTTTGGGCGTAACACACACACACACACACACAAACACACACATATATATATAATAATCACTCTAATCAACGCCCATCAGCTAATTTGGGGCATACATCTGCTAACAAAATGGTCAAAATGAAGTAAATAATTATATTTTATTTAACTTGAGTCAATAAATGCTCCAATGAATTACGAATTTTAAATTTTTACACATGTTCTCTGTCCCTTGAATCATATTTAATAAAATATTCTTGAGACACCAATATTTTAAATAAAAAGTGTTGAATAGTCAACTAAATCAATCATTAAAATTGATTTTTATGAATGAATATCACTCTTCTATAAAAATTGGCGATTTTAGACCACTTCATCGACCGTCTAGATGAAGATATGCCAATATTCTACCTAGGTTTCTCGACAGTGACTGCCTATGATTATGAAAATGTTGATTGTTCTAAAATTGTTGCATAAAAACTTCATAAAGCGATCTATTTTTCTCGCAAAAGATAGATTCTATCTTTTGTATTATGCGTTTATTTATTTATTTAAAGTTGAAGTGTCAACAGTATTTCGCAGAATATGATTCCTTAGAAACAAAGGATGTGTAAGAGTAAAATTTAAACTTTATAATTTTTTCATAAGTAATTTATTGACTGAAATAAAATAAAATATGTTTATTTACATTTTTTAAATCCTATGAAAATGTTCTAAAAGCAGAATTTTTCGATTAATCAGAGAAATTTTCGCTGAGTAATTAATTCTTTGAGATATTATATAAATTAAAAAAAATTATTTTTCAGTGCATATAAAACTTCAATGTCGGATGATTCTGCTTTCAATTTTCATATTTTTTAAAAGGCATGCTGGGTTTCAGCAAATGCATTAATTGCATATTTATATTAATTGCAGTTTGCGATTTCTACTTTAATTAAAAGTAGAAATTTTATAGGCGCTGACAGAAAATCAGAGAAATATATAATATACAATGAACAGAACTGTTTGAGGTTTAAATTATAGTATGAGTGAATTATATAACTATCAAAATTTGAAACTGAAAAATAATTTTGAAGAAAAAGCTATTAGGAGACCAAGTTGCATAGAATATTTAATTGAAAATTTTAGCGAGCATTAATACTTGCGAACCGGCTGTTCGCTAAAAGCGGCTAGTTTAAAATATCTTTAAACACTTTTTAAAATTAGAAAAAAAATATTTTAAAGAAATAAACTAGCATCATTATAAAGTTGATTTTTTAAAGATCTTAAAAGGGTGTAAAAATGATTTTCTGTAATATATATTCCAGAATTATTCAGGAAAATTTCGATACCGGGATAAATTTTTAATTAAAATTCAAATTTTGAAAATATTTTTCTTTATGAGCATTTTTTAACTTAAAGGATCAAATTTTGTAAATCGATATCAACTTATTTGCAATTCAATATGATCTCCCAACAGAGATCTTGTGATCATTTCATCATGCATTTCGAATGATGTAATTTACAGATAGTATCCAGATTAAAAAGATCATATTAAAAAATGTCGTTAATGTTTTGCATTATACTACATATCATTTTATCATTTATATATTTTTCGTCTCACAATATTCTAAATAAAATATGAATAATATTTGTATCAACTCATTAATACATTTTTACGCTATAAGAATTGATCCACTGATGTCTTTATGTGGGCTAAATAATATTTTAATGTAATTCTGATTTGAACTCAAACCAAAAACTGGTTAAGAAGACAGAGGCCCAAAATTTAGAAGAGAATAAATATGAAAAAAATTGGAAGAAAAAAAAGGTTTAACAGGGAATCTGTTTTCATTATATATATATATATATATATATATATAAAGAGAGAGAGAGAGAGAGAGAGAGAGCAAACTATAAACAAATATGGTGTCAGTTTATGGAGAAACTTGGCGAGAGTATTTGAAATAAAAACCATTCTTGATTATGCTCGGCTCGAGTCCTCTCCATCTATGTCACAATTCGCAGTCAATAGCTTTCGCATATCATCCGGATTTCCTAGCGGTTTCTTTGTTGTATCCACAACAATTATGATGCAACTGAAAGATTCGATTCACTTTATATTTCGACTGACACTATTTTTTTCATTGAAAATCGTTGACATGTCTTACATTAAAAATATTGTATTACGCAATCGAAAATTTGAAACCAGTAAACGCATTTGCTATTATTTTAGCTATTTTAATATATATTCTTCTCAGATTCCTTTTAACAACTATTTATATTCCAGTGACAATACGCATGCGGAATTTCGAAATGCATTGAGCATATTTCAAAAAAAAAAAAAAAGAATCCTAAAGTTAATATGCATTGATGCCCTCCATAGGTAATTCGTGCAGAGGGAATTTGCAGCTATGAAATGAAATAACTCTTCATGACACATCTCTATGAATGCAGATTATGAGTGAAGACAATTCTTTACTCTCACTTCTGCCGTTTTCAAAATCCATCATGTAAAATGGGAGATCTTTTATTGTTAAAAATGTATATTTATGTTCTAAAAATAAAATAGCCTTTCTATAGAAGTGTTTTTCAATATTAAAAACTCGATATAAACCTCCTAAAATAATAGTAAAAGATCTGATAAAAAAAATTTGGAAATCTTACTCAGTTTTAAGAAGATTCCAAAGGAAGGATTTTTTTCAACTATACTGCACAATTGCCTTACCTCTAAACATTTTCACTTTGGAAACATTATCAATTTGTTTTGCATGCTATTTTAATACTTTTTCAAAATTAAGTTTGTAGGGCTATCTATTATAGCTCAGAAGTAAGTAAGTATCAAGTAACTAGGATTCCAACAAAGTGCTTCAAGACCAGAGATTAAGTGGATTTGGGAACTCACCTGAAATGGCACATTTTGAGGTTAGGCTGTTTTCATAAACTGTTACAGAAGAAATTCAATTGTGATATACAATGATATAATTACACGTGGTATAATTATGATGTGTATGCAATCCATTAAAATTATGTTTCAACAAACAGTCGTTTTCAAGCGAATAAAATAATAAATCACAATATAAAATAACGATGCAGAGTGAAATAAATGCTTACAAATCATTTCTTTATCAGGTTTCTGTTCGCCCAATCAATATGCACTCACCTTGTTCTCGAAGGCCATTCCGATGCCCGTGATGGACATCATGAGGAGCAGACAAATGATGCCGGACACACGAATATCGTTGACTCCGCTGGGAAATTCCACGATGCCTTTGCCCACTTCCTGAAAAGTAAACACGACTGCTCCTGGAGTATTATTTTAAGAGGAAAACAAAGCCTTTGCCTTCTTTTGAAGATAATTTTAATGACGATTTCAATATGAAACGTTAATATATAAAAAGCCTCGACCTCTATGCATAGCAATTTAGAAGAAACGGCACGTTTTGGAACCAAATTGTAGTTCCACCTTACACAAAGTTTAATATTATCCTATCTGCTGATAGAATTGTACCATTTCTATATATTATAAGTTGACTCAAGCCTTTAAAATAGCATTTCTTAAGTTTTTTTTTTAAATTCATTTTAGCGTTTATTAACTTAAAGTCAATGTACAGATATTTACCCAACTTAAAAATGTATAAAATATTTTAAATTTCAAGAATTTACTATTTTATTTGTCAATGAATATTTACTAATGAAATTTTTAGGAAGTTTTGGAGTATGGAAATGTTTAGGTAATAATCAATCAATTGAGTTCTACATATTCTATAAGATACAGCATTATGAATTAATAAACTTTACTAAATTTTAAATTTACGTAAAAATATTAATCATCACGCTTTCGCTTCAATAAAACTAAAAATTGCCATCCGTAACTGCATGCAAACAAAAAGAATAAAGAATGTTCGACAAGAACAATTATAGGAGGTTTCATTTTTTCGAGAAACTGTGATATCGAGCAAATTAACTTCATAATTCATGAAAATAACTCACTGCAATCTCATCTTTCAATACAATTTTTTTTAAAAAATATAATAACATATAAGTGATAAAAGTATTTTTTAATTTGGCGATATTTTCTAGCAGAATCAGTGATTTCTGTGCGTGCATTAAGTTTGAATGCTAATTGTGTCAACACACAAAAAAAAAATTAATATTTTTTTATTCACAAGAAATTATGAAAAAATAAGATGTGTTAGAATACAGATGACAAAACAGAAGAGGATCAGATAGCTAGTAAATAAAAATTACATTAAGTATGTCTCTGATGGCCTCTCCCGCACCGATAATGTACATGGCACCAGAAACAGCATTGGCGAGGAATAACAGGATGCCAACCACACCTCCAAACTCGGGGCCCAAACTTCGAGATATCATATAGTACGCTCCTCCTACAAGAACATAAATAAAGTCATTGTGTTTTAAGGAATTTTATTTCGCAAGTTGGTTTCTCAGTGAATATTTATACTGTTCCAGAACATCACAGCATTTTGAATAGCAGTTTTACACTGATATTTTTAGCAAGTATTGAGTACGTGTCCTTTCAAAATGTAGTTTTGAAGCAAAAGTTTTAAGCCACCCTACGCAAGATTAAAAATCAGCAGATGAAAACATATGAACATTGTCCATTTAGAAGAAGAGGCCCGGGAAATTCAGACTTCAGCAAAACATGAACTAATTTCAAATTATTCTTTATATTCAAAATAACAATACATACTGTAATCGTGAAAAAAAGCTGTTATTAGAAATGAGTTTATTGTGGTTTAAAGGCATCGAGTTTCCATTCTGTTTAAACGCCATCAGATAAATTTATTAGAATAAAAAAAGTTAAAATCATTATTGATTTTAATTTAAGGAGTTTTTGGTCTGGATAACACGATTTCCAAATTCATAATTTCTAATATTGTAACTGAAAATCATTTTGAGTTATTTAATAATCGTCAAAGTGAGGATTCTGCAAGCAAAGATAAACACTGAGAAATAAGCACGCTCACCTCCTTTGACATCTCCGTTTGTGCAGATGGCCGACATGGAGAGGGTGGTGATGACGGTGACTACAGTCGACAGCAGGACGATGACAATGGCCAAGACTGGGGGTTATGAAGAAACAATGAGAATCAGAACTTTAATTTTTGTCAATAAGTACAGTCGATTCCGAGCAAATTTTGTAATTAAACAATAAACAACCTCCTTTTACTATTTTATTAAATTATTGAATGAAAATAGTAGCTGCAAGAAAATAGTTCGCGCACTGCCCAAAGAAAACTAAAAATTTAACCCTTCGCACAAAACAACGAGTCTGACTCGCACGTCGAATTGCTGAATTTTTAATTTTTAATCCGAAACTAAGTGAAAGTACTAAGTAATTTAAAATGCACAAATCAGTGGAAAAATCTTCCATGTTTCAAATGCTCTTATACTATTATGAGAATCAAAATAACAATAAATATCACAAAAAAGGATGTGTCATCTAATTAGGCAGTTCATTTGACTTCAAGATTCTTTCTATTGCACCATCCTTCGAAACTTCCTAACTGCACTCAATGCAATGAACTAGTGAAATGTATTCCCTTGTCGGAAAGGATGCGGCACCATTGATTTTGGTACACCGATTATCTTACTGAACGTGCGATGGCTTGCACTAAATGGTTGTCTTTAAATTTTATCCACCCAAACAATTTTATTCGAAAGAATGGTGCATTTATTTCACATCTTAGCATAGGCAATAAAATCTATGAAAAACAAGCTTATTCATATAAAAAAGCACGAAGAGTTTTTGATAATAGAAAGTATAACTTGTACTTGTCCCCTTCTCGAACAACAAGAAATGACGGGCCAATAAAAGGTCTTCACTTTAAAATCGGCAGTCCTATCTCATTTCAGATACGGTAAGACCTTATTTGGAAATGCATTAGTTACAGTTGTTCCAATAAATTACTCATTAATGTATTATTAGGTATTTCCCGTTGTTATCTCTACTACTAGACAAGGACATAGAAACATTGACTTTTCTATTTTTAATTTCGTTTTTTTGGGGTATAACTTTTAGTCATTTTCGAGTGCAGATTTAAGATATTGAACAAGAAATAAATATATATTTTTTTTGTCATTAATTACAATTCTATAAGAATGCAATCATCTTTTCAATCAAATCGAGATCAGAAAATACGATTACAAATGTTTTTCATTTTATTTGTATAAAATACGTACACATTTTTTATTCATTTTGCGTGGTGAGTCGATGATCGTGCAAAAAATAATCTTAATGGGAACTCGGATATTTTCGAACAATGCCTGAGTATTGTTTATAATAATCAAAATTTTATCTACGTGCAAGTCTAGAAATTTAGTCAAGTTTTACTTTACTAAATGATCATCTCTCCATTAAAAAACAAACACTCATTATAAGATGATTTCTATTGTACCTGTAAAATAATTATAACTTTTAAAATCATTAACATTATTACGATCTGTAAAGGGCACCTTTTCTGACTCGTACTTCGCAGATTCCTTACAACTTCATAAAAATCACTTCTCTTTTCTACGAGCAACTGTTTGAACTCTGCAAAGCTAAACTTCTTTATCTGTTGGTGGCCTTGAGTGGCCCATTCATCGTCACTGAAGCTGAGCGTCAAAGCCAACCTAATGCTTCAAATACGATATAATAATAGAAATTTTAATAAGGAAATTCCGCAGATGAGCGGATGAGAACTGTAACACATATCAGTTTTTAAGGCTCTCAAAAATGATCTCTTACTTATTCCACATTGTCCAGTCATCCATCCCATTCGGAGAAAGAGCATGACGCCCCAGATATTCAAGAGACATCGTATCTGTAATGAAATAAATACCAATAAAAAAGTGGCTTTCGGCTTAGTTTAAAATGAAGTCGGCTTTAGTAAAAAATTAAAGTTTTATTCCACAGTCATACCTAATTAAAAAAATAAAAAAAAGAA